>VZTB01000566.1:185723-258618 GCA_013397245.1 Thryothorus ludovicianus | reverse complement strand
TTCTTTTTATAAAGTAATTCCTTCAAAAAATGCTAATGGATTTGTCCATCTTAATTCATAAAGGGTTTAAATAGTTTCATTGTCAGTCAAGACTGCTTTATTACCTGAAAAAACAAGGGTCTATAGCATGAAACCTTAATGAAATAAATAGATTTTTCATTATAAAACACTTAAAACCTCAGCATCTATTGCTATTTGTGGTCAATCACCAGATGGTTAACAACTGTTTGGAGGGTTATATCCACTCTTCCATTTCCTGGTAAAACACCAGTTGTTCCTGAGTGTTCTACATTTATTCCCTGCAGCCCATTAGTAACTGCATTTATATTCTTTATGAAGATTTTCCTAATTAAGATGAACACTTTTCTCTATTAGGCAGATGGAACTCAATAGAAGAAGTCCATTCTTTATTAACATGCCAGTAAATGCTGCTCAAAGCACCAGCACTTCTGTTAAGGAACACAGTTCCTACTACATTACACTAATTACACAGTAAAGTGAAACTTTATTAAAAAATATCAATATTAACTATTATTTTGTGATGAAGCTGTGACTGCATATAGATTGGTGTGAGCTTAGAGACCTATTGATTCTGCAGCAGTTGCTGATTATAGCCATGGAGTTGTTCCTTTTTAATTAATGATTAAAGACAAGGAATACATTATCAGGATCTACTCTATCATTGTGCATTTTCACATGTTTTTTGAATTTATCCACCTATTTCTTCTAATTTATCACATCTTAGGTGCCGCTGGATCTGTTTTCTGCTCCTGATGAACTGTATGTTAAATCTTTGTGCAGTGTTTGGTATAGCCCTAATTATGTGCACACTGTTTTCATCCTTTGCTTTAAATACTCTGCAGCTTTTATTGTTATGAGAGAATTGCTGATACCTCTCAGAAGGAATTGTGCATATGGATGGGATTCTGGAACCACTGCTTGAGGGTCCCTTCCAACTCAGCATGTCCTTTGATTCTGTGATTCTCATGATTCTCATCCCATGAGCATCCACCTTTGGAAAGGATGATGTAAGTCAGTGACTCATGCTGGCAATCCTGGTAGCATCCTGGATTGCAGGGCTTCCAGTTTTGCTGCTGGTGGTGAAGGTATTTTATGGTTCCAGAGGAAAAAAGTATTGGAGAGAAAAATTAGCAGAAGCATAGATTTTGAATTAAGCCATTGGTGTTCGTCTTCCATAGTTCAATGTTTTTCACTTTTCAGATCGCATAAATAAAATATGTAAAAAATGTAAAATAGACCTTGATGTTCCTAAAGGAGCTTAAAATTTTGAAAGAATATAAATAATTTTTAAAAATTTAAAAATAATTTTAAAAAAAGGTAAACTAATTACTTTGTAAAATTCAGCCTTGCTGCTGGGTGAAGTAATTGTCTTGAAAAACACAGAGTGACTACCACTGATGTCTATACTTATTACCAGTTGTCATACAGTTCTTTTCTAAGAGATATTAAACAGATTAGAAGATAAATGCAATATTGCTCTTGCTTAAGTGTGTTACTGGTAACTGTGGGGTTTCTAATGGAAGCTCCTAAAGAGCTCTGAGCTGAACTTAAAGTGCTAAGTAAAAAAAAAAATAAAATACTGCAGTCAAACTGCATGAGAGATGAGAGGCACTGGGAGGGTTGTGCTGCAGAGCCACTGCTCAAGGGAGGATAGCAACTTTAGCAGACAGAGAATAAGACTCTACAATAATTTCTTGCTTTGGATAGAGAAGAGTTTCTGTACATCTGTCCACCCACTAGCCAGTCAAATTTATTAGAAACTACTTTTACAAGAAAAGATGTGTGAGAACACTCATACATATCTCACCGAATGATATTTTAAAAAGATTATCATCCCAAAGCTTTGTACAAACTGAACAACACAGCAAAAGAAAATCTGCCTGAAAGTAAAATGAGTTTAGCCTGAACTTATGTTTGAGTATTTTATCTTAAAATGTAGAAAGAGTTGTAAACAAATTCTGCATGGAAAATTTAATTAATAAGAAATCAAGCCTGTGTAAGACCTCACAGACATAGGTAGGAGGAAAACTAAGGGGAAATGGGAATTTTTTTGACTCATTGTGTTGATTTAGAACTCATTGTTAACTAGGTGCTTGTTGGTGTACCTCTTCAATATGTATTTTTACCCGGATGAAAACAAAGCAGATGTTCTACATTTTTTTATTTCTGTGTCTGCAGCCTGAATTCTTTATGTGGGATAACAATTTCAGAACAGTGAAACTGTTCAAATATATGGATCTATAGCACATGCCTTTGAAGGTGACTCAGGATTCATAGCAATGCTTCTCAGGGAACCTGATGTGCTACAACCTGTGTTTAGAAAACAATCACTCCTACACAGTTCCTGTGATACTCAACTTCTCTGAGCTTTTAGCTGTGAGGCAACTCTTCAGGTAAAGAGTAACATGCACAGGAGCAGCATGTACAATTTTTCTCAGAGATTTACATCTTCAGCAGGTTTTGGAACTTTCAACAGTCTGGAAAAACATAATTCTAACAGTGGATTTATTATGAATCTTCAATCAGTTTGTGTGAAGTCTCAGATATTGACCAGCATGGGACTTAGTTTGTGTGTGAAGGGAAATAATTTTTTATACAGATGTTTAAAGATTTGGCAGTTCTGTTTTCAAGACTTTGTAAGCAATTCCTGATTGTGGGAGCATTTGGTGCAGTTGGAACCATTTGCCAAAAGCACCACTCATCTCAGAACCTGAGCAGCCCTATCCAGTGCATTAGAATTCAGTAAACATGCAATTGCAGTAGAAGAAAAGGTTTTTAACTGCTCATATTTGTTTGTTACAAGTTTCTTCATGGTACCCCATCCTTGTATTTGGAGACTTAATTTTCTTTGTTTTTATTTTTGAAATCAAATTGTCCCAGCACGCCTATCTTCTCTGCTCTAGTCCTACAGGTTACAGAAAGGAGGGATAAACTCCCTGTCTAACAACATTCCTACATGATTCGTTAGAACTTTCAAAGCAAAGAATTTTGTGCAAAGCTTTAAAAATTGCTGCAGATGATGTCACTAGTGTAGAAAAAGCCAGAGAGAGGAAAGAGTTAGCAGATGACATTCTAAAAAATAAACAGCATGCTTTTATCTTAACAATAAAAACAAGGATAAATGTCAGAAATATGTGCTCTGTGTTCAGTTTGCTCTCCATATGTTTCAGAATTTTTCTTGAATAAATTAATTAGATTTTCTAGTACTCCTCTCTCCAAAAAGTGCCCTAAACAATTTCCATGAGAGCATTTCTGAAAAATTTTGTGGGTATCACTTAAGTCTCAAAATGCCTTTGTGAGGCAAATGATATTTGTCCCCTTTTTGCAACTTCTCTGAGAGAAAATGACACTAGGGGAAAGCAAAAGTTATTGCTGTGCAGAAATTCATGCTCATAGGGCTTTTTGAATATTGTATGCTTACCATGAAGGCATTTCAATCTCACACGGTTCTAATTTGGGGTTGGAATGGTCTGGAAGTGCAGTATGGAACAAATTTTTCCTTCTCTATAACCTGTTTTCAGCCAAATATGGTAATGTTACAGCATTTCCTCCTATATGAAATTAGCAGTAGTCTTTTGATAGTTTACAATCAGTCAAAATATTAGGAAAGGAAAATAATCTGAAGAGAATGTGCAAAGCAGTATTCCTCTAAAAGATTTTTCATTTCATTTTTTTCTAGTATTATTTCATATATTATCAATATTCTCTGTCCATGCATTTCAGCATTCTTTACACACCTTTCTAGTCCTTTATGAAATGTGACTAGTGTTTGTCATGTGTAGCTTTTTCTTTTATCAAGGGAGAATTGTGTCTTTGCCAGAGCTCAGTGGTTGTGCATTTTTGCTCGCTCTGTTTGTGCTGCTCTGGTTTTATATAAGTGATGACACCGGAAATATGTTTTGTGTTTGGAGTAGAAGCAAGCAGTGGTCCTTAACTCCTTGAGGCTAATTTTATGGTCTTAAATTGCCTTTATCACCCCTTCCAAGGATGCACAGTATTTGGGAGAGCTGGATTTCAGATTCACTGAACAGAATGTGCCAGGGACTCTGGGCTGCAGTGACATCCTGGAGCCTTCACTCTCCTGGAAATATTTTGAGTTGTGCTCAGGGAGTGCCTCTTGGATATGAGCCTTCGTTTAACTTTACAGAGGTATCCCCAGGGTATCCTCAAGCTTTATGTACTGCTTAGATCTGTCTAATCACTTCCTGCCAAGCTACAGTGCTTTGCTTGGTTGGAAGGAAGGCAATGAATGGAGGAGTAGCTAAAGGCAGTTCAGTATTTATCAGTGGATTTCATCAGTGTGGAAATGTAGGATTTCTGAATATGGTTTAGGATGGTACTTGGAAATTATACATTGAGGGAAGGCTTATTCCAGTTTCCCTTCCAATCTCCTAATTTTGGGTCACTTGGTAGTTTTCCTTTGTTTTTGAAATAATAACCACTGGTGTCATGCAAATTTGACCAGTCTCAGGGTAGCACTAACAAGAGAAGCTCTACAGGTTTTCCTTTACTTCCTTCAGTCTGCATTCCAGGCCTGAGACTGGCATGTAAACATTTTCTTCATTATTACTTTACATTTTTCCTTGAGGCTATCATACTGATTTCAAAACCATGGTCATCATTATGTTAAAACAGTGGCATTAGTACATTGGTCTTTGTGGGTAGATTGTAATATGAAGTTTCAAAATAATTGCCCACTAATATGAGAGGTGGATGTATAGTATTCTTTTGCTTGTAATACAGCCATTAAAATAACAATTATGTGATAATGAAAGGACTCATTATGCTTTAGTTTATCTTTGCATAAAGTTAATAGCTAATGAAAACAGGAAAGATTAGATCTAATTACATTTTACAATACTTTTGCTCTTCCCATAAAGAGAACATTTTGCACAGAATCTTAGAGTGACATACCTCAGTAAAATCTATGTCCACTCTCTATGTGCTTCAAATTACAACTGTTTTAAGACCAATGATTGCACGTCCTTTTTTATCAAAGGGTATACATATTCTTCACAAAGAACATTTTTGAAACTAAGTTTTCAGAGGGAGTCAAATTTGTAGCATGACTGTGCTGAACATAAATTTAAAAAATAAATTTAGTTTCTTCAGGTTTGAAGTGTTAGGAAAATGAAGGCAGCTTGACTCTGAGTCAGTCAGGGGAATGCTGTCTCTCTTTTGGTGGATGAGCTATGTCAAATGGGTACATTACCTACTGTCTGTGGCAATTTTGATTCTGTACTGTCTGCAAGGCATTGTCAGGTAGGTGAGCAAGTTCCTTTTCTATTGTATCCAGGGGTGGAACATGCAAGAACAAATAGCAAAACAGGCTTTGGCATGGATAGAAAATTCTCTCATTTTGTATGTTGAGATACTAAGCTCTGACTGAAGAGTGTTTAGTTCAGGAATGCATAGATAGAGCTCCCAAATTATCTTAATGGCAAAAAGACTAATTAGAATTAAGACATTTTGGTGTTTTTATATATAGATCATACTATGCTGATTTTTAAAGATGCAGCAAGATTGTCCTCCACTTTTCAATATTTTGCATATTTTTTAAACATAATGATTTATTTGAGTGTTTAATTTAAATGCCAAAGTCATGGAGGTGGAAGTTATATAATCTAATCCATTTCACTCCAAAACAGAATTAAGAGATATGAATTAAGCAGTTACAAATGAACTAGGCATTAAAAGTATAGCTGTATTGATTTTACTAGATATTATATGACATTACATCAATAGAAAATGTCTTTGGTCTAATTGCATGATATTTAATTAATCTATGTTCCAGTGAGCTGAATGGTGGCTTGAGTTCATGAGTCACAGTGTACATGGTTTTAGGGTGTTCAGAGCCCAGTTGCTGTCTGAGGCTCTGTTTGGATGCCAGGACTGCTCAGTACATACTAAGGCACACGTTGTCTATGAGTCTTGAGGCCTGATCCCAAGTCATTCCTGAAGCATTTCAACTTTCAAGCCTTTTCTTGTACCTGTCTCAGACTCTTCCATTTGGATTAGCTAACTCAGATCACAAGCTGTGATGTTGTCCCTGTGTTTTGGTCACAAACCCTTTCTTCTCCATGCTTCTCCTACACTTTCTGATCACAGAATCACAGGATNGAGTACCATTCCTAAATCACAACAGTCTTCTCTTGTCCAGACTAACTGAGCCCAGCTCCCACAGTGTGTCCTCTCAAGAGAGGTGCTCCAGACCCCTCATCATCTTTGTGGCCTCTGCTGGACCTTCTCCAGCAGCTCCCTCTCTTTTGNACTCCACAACTTCCCTGGGCAGCTGTTCCAGCGCTCTGACACCCTGCAAAGAAGTCCTTCCCCATGTTAACATGAAACTTTTTTTGTCTTAGTTTATGGCCGTTGCTCCTTCCTCTGTCCTGTTGCTGGGCTCCACTGGAATATTCGAGTCCAGCACCCGTCTTCGAGATATTTATATGCATTAATGAGATCCCCTCTCAGTCTTCTCTTGTCCTGACTAACTGAGCCCAGCTCCCACAGTGTGTCCTCTCAAGAGAGATGCTTCAGACCCCTCATCATCTTTGTGGCCTCTGCTGGACCTTCTCCAGCAGCTCCCTGTCTTTGGTATCCTGAGGAGCCCAGAACTGGACACAATATCCAGATGCGACCTCGCCAGGGCTAAGAGGGGGAGGATCACTTCCCTCAACCTGCTGGCCATACTCTTCTCAATGGGATATTTGTTTCAATATTATGTGTTCCTTGGTTTTCTTGAAATATTTTTTCCTTCTCTGACATTTTTTAGACATTTCTGACATTTTTTCGTCTTTTATTTCCTGTCTCATTGTTTGTAACTATGTTATCTGTATATCTTTCTTCTTTCAGCCTTTTGTCCTTCTATTGTGAAACACATTGCCTTGAACATACCTCCTGTTTTCAACACAATCTCTTTTAAAACAGCTCCCAGATCTGCAAGGTACCTGATGAAGAGCAGCTTTTCCCTATGTGCCCTTGCCCTTGCCCTTGTGCTTCCTCATTCACTCGAATCCTGGTGCAGAACACCTGAAAGTCTGCAGGTCTGGGACTGCAGATCTCAACTCAGTACATCCAGTTCTTAAAACAAAAACAAAATATCACAGTGGGGTGTAGAAGCTGTGCATGATTATTTATTGATGATTGTTGGTTACAGGAATTAAAACAGCAGGGAGCTCAGATTTTGATCAGAAACCAAGTGATTTTTCTGTACACTTTTTATTGTAAAATGTGAACATAATATAAACCCATTGTGCTCCTGCTGTTAAATGCTAAGCCCTGGCCTGACCTGCTGTATGAACAGTGCATGTTCCCTGTCACACAGGTGTGTAGCTCTGGATATGTGAGCATTGATTAAAGCTTGAAGCTGTTATAAGGCAATTTTTATATATGTGAATATAGGAGCTTTCACAATTGCTTCACATCAGCTCTCAAGTGTGCCAACCACCCAGCACAGCGTGATTTCTGAGTGAAAAGCAAACAGATCTGGGGCTGGGCAGCCTTTCTGTGGGCTCCCAGCACAGCAGTGTGCACACAGAGACTCAATTCATGTGCTGGCAATGAGCAGAGTGCATGTGCTTTGCTTTTTATAAGCACTTTTCTATCATAAGAGTACAAGATAACCAGCCTGGCAGTGACTTTAAGGTCTATGGTTGTAATTTATTTGCTTTTAGTTTTTGTAACATCACCAACTGCTAAGGGAGTTGATGCTTAATACTTTCCTAAATAAGTAAAACTAAAGTATAAATAAATTATGTCTGGTGTATTAGTCCAGGTGTTTTCAGCATTGCTGAAAGTGGTTTGATGACAGCCACCAGCACTAGCAGTGGAAAAAAACTTGATTTCACAGTGATTATTACCATTATAATAAACCATAATTGAAAGATTACAAAATTGATTCTTTTAAAAATTAATGTGGCATGAGTGAGCAGGCTCTGTGGCATTCAGATTTTTTCAGTGTTACTTGGAAGAAAAGTGGCTTATTTTATTTCCTGGCAGAAAACTGCTGATTTTCAAACAATCACATTAGATAAAACAGTCCCAGAGGGCTACAGGAGGCAACAGACCTGTGTCATTGTGCTTTACCCTTTCCTGATGGGTTCGGAGAAGAGCCAGAAACAAAAGAAAGTTACATTCATTATTGAGAGAGCCTTGGGAAAATCTGTTTGGCCAAGCAATTTTGCATGAAACAAGTGAGGAAATATTTGACTGCAAAGAACATAAACTCCTTCCATCAATATGCAATTTTCTGGATCCATTTGTCCAAGTGATTATTAAGAACTGTTTCTAAATTTGCAGTGCTTTACATCTTCAAAGGGCTGTGAAAGCATCACCTAGTTAAATGGATGGACGTGTTTTTTAATAAATAAAAAAAAGACCAAAGTCAGTTGTAAGACAGTTTAAAGTGCAAAGTATTGAAAACAGCAGGAAACCTGAGGACCTGCAATAGCAATCATCTGCTCCAATCAGGAACATGGAAACCACAAATTTATCTTTGATGATTTCCTGTAAATATGCCCTTTGAGGACAGATTGCCCTGCCTAGTCTTGTGGAAAATGCTCAGAGTTACAGCTCTTCTCACTGCAACATATGGGTCTCAGCAAGCTCTGCTTCTCCATTTCCAAAGTCATTCTTCAGATGGAAAAGTCTGAGCAAAAATGTAGTGCTGCAAAAATGCTGGTTAGCATCTTTCAAGCCTGGCCAGCCTTACTGGAAAACATCTTTCTGAATTGTTTTTTTTTCTTGGCCATTTTCTTCAGCAAGGTCTGCCCAGTTTTTCAGACCTGTTATCCTAGTGGAAATGGTTTTATTGATGTTCTCATTCACTTCAGAATGTCTCTTATTTCCCTAGGCCATTGCAGCATAAATACTTCCCCCCAGATATGTAGCAGTGTGTGCTGGGGGCTGGGGAAGGTACATTTGGGGTCTCTGGGTGCCCCCAGGGACCCTCTCTCCAAAGATCCCCACCTGCAGTGTCCCAGTGCAGTCAGGGTGGCTGCTCAGTGTGCTGGGGTGATTCTGCAGAGGGGGGGTCTGGTCTTTCTTTCATGCCACCTCTCTGTGGCACTTCACTCCTGATGTGTTGCTGGATCTGATTGCCTGGAGTCTGGGCTGCAGCCAGCAATGTTGCATCCTGGTAGCTTGAGGTTTCAGTGCCACATCTCACATTCATGACATAGACATCAAAGAAGCCCAAGGAATTGAGGTTAGATGTGGCTTATTGTTTCCTCATATATATCCTGAAGAGAGAACATGCTAGTCCATTTTAAAGCTGATGTTTATGCACCATTTCACATTGTCCAGATACTTTGCAGTCTCTGAAGAAGTTTTCTATGCTTGAATTTACAGTAGACATAAAATATACCGCATTTGGTATGTATGCTCTTACTTGATGACAACCTCCTACTGGCCCTATGTAATGTTTTATTAAATAAAGGGACAGTTCCTAAGCTCATCTTTCTTCCCAAGATTGAAGTCAGTGTTGGGTTTCATTAATATTATTTAGCATTTCATCGTGCATATCATCCACAGACCTTAAAGCACTGCAGGACGTTAAATCAGCTTTAATTTTCCCATTTTCCTGATTGTAAAACTCATGCAGGGAGTCATTTGTCAAGTTGCACAGAGGTATCATCTCTGTGCAAGTCTGTGGCAGAGCTATCAAAGTACCCTTCAGTCAGGGTTCCCAGTTGTCTCTGATGCACTGCCCTGGCATTCACANCCTAAGATACACACTTGCATTCATTAACTAACGGTTACTTCTAAGATATTTGTTATGTTTCACTTCTTAACAACAGTTCCTATAGAAAACATCTACTAGGCCTGACTCAAGCCTTAGCATAACTACTACTATTTTATTTTTCCAGTTTATTTGCAACACCCTGGCATTCACGAGGCACGAGTGTTTATTCTTACCTGTGCAAGTTTCATGCTTAGTTGGGAGGGAGTCCTAGGTGACCAAGTGATGCCCAGGTGCATTTTCATAGGCAGAAAGAAAGAATTAGGATTTCTTAAAAGAATTGACTAGAAATTCTGTGCTTCCTAAAATTTTGTATGGTTAGACCAAGCTCTTGTGTCTTGGCCTCTGTGCAAAGATAGGCTTGTACTGCTCAGCAGAGCCTTGCTTAAAGATGGCACTTTGCAGGAGGGAGGGGTGATCATTAAATGTGGGAAGGAATATTACAAGACATGTTGGAGCACTCCATATTCAAGCAGTTGCTTTCCTGCCACCTCCCAGCAGTTAACATTGCCCATCAAAGAAAATTGCTAAATAGCTCTGCTACATAATTTTTCATTTGCATTAGAAATGGCTCTAAGCAATAACAGGATTACAGCCAAAAAGTGCCAGCACTTTATCATTCATTTATTTGATTTAATATATAGAGGTACCTGTTTGAAACAGCATTTACTTTTCTTGAGCTCATCATAAAACCCACTCTGAATGGGAGTGTTTAAGGTAATGACGACTCCGATTAATTCTCTTAGAATAGCATGACTGGAATCAGATACACTACTTCTCTTTTCATTAGACAATTGTGAGCTGCTATGAAATGATCTTATAGCATGAGAGGAAAGAAATTAGCTGTATAAATCCCTATGTAAATAATCCACAATGTGCTGCTATTCTCCTTACACAACCTGGCGAGCTGTAAGCTCGGCAGCCTTTGTGGTGATGTCCAGGTGGCGTTAATAGAACCTGATGCAAACTTTCTGTTTTAAAAAAGGCAGAAAACCCTTTTTAAAAAGGCAGGAAAACCAGCTGTGTGGTGCAGATTTCTCTTCACCTGCACTGTGCATTGAGCAGTGTTACAGCTTTCTCAGCCAGCCATTACCACCCTCTTCCCTTGTTCTCACTGCCACCAAATCCCTGTAAATCCAAGCCTGGCCTGAACAGCAGATCTCCAATCTGTTTTTCAATGTGCACATCCCCCACCAAAGTCAGGAGGTCAGACCTTGTGTTGCACTTTTGTTCACAAAGAGGATTGATACTTGGGATGCTGCGTCAGGAACTCTTTTCTAAGTGAAAAAGATGTTTCAATTCATTCTAGGAAATTTGAGAGCTGGCAGCTAAGTTTTACCAGTGTTTTATTCCTGTTTGCATTTCTTTATCATCAGTAACTACTATTTATTATCAATGGACGTGGCACAAATGCAGGGAAAAACATTTTCCTAAGCACCACCCGGACCAAATAGCCTGAATTATATCTAAAAATTGAACAGTTCCCTGAGTAATTTAGGCATCTTGATTTTTTTTTTTTTCCAACTGAGGTATCTGAAATTCCCATTTTTGTCTGAAAGCAGAACTGGAAACACTACTGTAGGATGCTTACATTTGTTGAAGAAGCAGAGATTTTCTGGTAACATTTGTCTAAATTTCTTGTGCTGTTTTTCCTAAACATGATTATGAAATTCTATATGATTGCTGGTGTTGCAGGTGTCTTAGCATTATGACATGGTAGTGGTAACAAAAAGAAAGGAGTGGGTAGGAACATGATAGAGAATCTCAGTGAAAATTTTTCTGAGGAAATACCCTTTAAAGTCAGTGTTACAAAGTGCATGCTTTTCTACTGAGGACCAAACCTATTGGTTTCAAATTAAAGGTTCACACAAAAGTTTTTATCTGCTGCGCCTAATCTGCAATAATTGATTCTTCTAATTCCTAGATGAGCCTTCTCCACTTAAAATACAATTGGACTCCACATTACCTTAAAATGTTACAGTTTAAGAAGTTGTATCAGCCTAGCACTGTGCAATACCCAGTGGGCTGAAGGTGCAAGCAGAAACTTTAGATTCCCACCCTGTATTTCACACATACTTTCATTTCTTACATGTCTGTGCCTGGCAACAGAAGAGGAGAATTCAAAATGGTATGGTGTGTTTTCATTCAGACTGGCTTATGAGTGGGGTTTTCTTTTCTGCTTTCTCATCTGATTCTAAAATAATCACTTGTAATCAAAGGTAATATCAAGGCTAATAGAACAGCCTGATCTTCGTTATTGTTTGAATAAATTTTCAGGAGAATGTTAGAATTCTGCTGAACCATTACCTTTTCTATCAAAGAAAATGTATTTATAAGCCACTGTGTGGAAGATTATATGAAGATAAGTTATATCTTATCGTGTGATCTGAACCATTATTGATTATAGAAGTGCTGGCTTTCCAGAATCAGTTTTTAAGATTTTCAGTGGTGATAAATTTAGGCATCAGTTCTACAAAAGTCTTGCTATAACTTACAAATTTTATGTATCTGTATTTGTAATTACTGTCTTGATAGTTTCACATATCAGTTCAATAAAACATCTTCCACTCAGGGGAGGCATTTGAGCAGGAATATCTCATGACATCCTTGCCATTCCCATTACCATCACTACACACTCAGAGTAATATATATTTTAAAAATTGATTGAGTGTGTATTTACAACATAGATCATAGGACATGTTTTTGTTATGGTGAGAAGCTCCCAATGAAGCATTCTGTGATCTGTAGCATTGATTTGGGTTCTTTGAGTTTAATGCTACAGAATACAGTCATAAAACTTTTAGACCCTTAGTGTCATAGGGTGCAGCTTCTTGACACAGAATGCTAATGTAAAAAGCAATGACTGCTGCAGGTAGGAGCCAATGAAAACCAAAGACTTGCATTAAACATAGCTAACTAAATGAACTTGAATTCTTAACACATTAAATACAAAACCTGGAGAAGTTTATTGAAGTGACATAAGTCTGAGATGAAAGATCTCTAATGCAAGTAGATTTTCAGTGGGTCACTTTGGAAATGTGGAAGAGGATACATGTTTGGTTTAGAGAGTTTACTCACCTTCCTTCAGGCAGTTTTCAGTAAGCATCTCTAAAAAGTATTTTTCTGAAAGAGTCATTCAAAGATGGGTGAAGCAAATTTTCCATCCCTTCTCAGGTGACTAAAGATGGTCTAGGTGAGTCACCTAGAGATTTGGCACTTGGTTAGCAAAGGAAGGTGAGGTAAATAGTGGTTAAATATCTCGTTACATGTTGATCATCTAACAGGTATTTGCTGTTGTACTTAGTTCAAGGTTTTGGTAAAGACATGACAGAGGTGATTTGTTCTTATCACAGCAGAAACTTCAAAATGCTTTGTCATACTCTTTTAAGTCTGGTTGCCATCCTGGTTCTTAAGAATTTCTTGTTTCTAGCAACATAAAACTCGGTCTGAAATTTAATTCCACCCTGGGTCAGAGGTAAAAGGTGACAAGGAAAAATGAGTGATAAAGGTACCAGTAAAAGAAATGTTGTCAGACAGCAAGTGTTGGAATAGCTGTGATGTGTTTTTCCGTAGATCCAGTTATAGTGAACAATACTGGGCTTCTCTTAATTGTTATACAGAAGTCCTACAACCATCCAAGGTGTATTAGAGTTCACTTGGATATAGAAAAGTCTTGACATTTCTCACTGCAGTGAGATTACTGTCCAAAGTTATCTGGAATCCTTCCAGTGCAAAAATTGAGTTTAGAAAAGGCTCAAATTGCTTTGTTCTAGTTCTGTATGACTGAACTCAGATGGAACAGTCAGGACGGCAGAACTGTGGACTTAAGTGTGTGAGTGTGGTTGGCAGTTTTAGTTGACTGCCTTTTCTTACAGATTTCATTCCTCCCACTGGCACATTAATACTTGGTCTTCTAAGTTCTTAGAACGTTGTTTGAACACAGATGGTTTTTCGCTAAATTTTCATTTTCTTTTTTAAGAGAAAGAGGAAAAGCTAATTGTTTGTGGGAGTGCCTTTTCTTTTTTTACAGATGTCTGCACTGAGAGGTGTTTGTTTAGGAACACACATCATAAGCCTTTAGCACACCAATAGGTTGGTAATTTGGCAGTATTGGTGAGGATAGAGCTCACTTTCTCTGTGGCACTCTCTCCTGGCAGTGCAGTCTTACCCTCTGGGACATGCAGAGCTGCAGCTAGGTCACACTTGCCCATGGGCTGTTGTGTGACTCTGCTGAACACTTAATGTTGTTACCTGTTTCCCAATGAGATTAGGGATAAAGGGCAGAGCAGTGGACCCACTGGAGGAAATGACAGAAGAGAAACTCTTTCTGCAAAGGAATAAGACACCTTAAGCCAATGCTGGATTGTATTTACAGTGCCTGTTCAGACCTTTGTCTCTGTGACTAACCTTTTGTGGCGTCTGCTGTCCAGGAGTAAATTACCTTTCCCATCAGTCGTGAGCAGATTTTAGTTCTGGATGTTACTATTCCAAATGTTTCCTGCTGCTGTTAATAGGAGTGGTCCCACTGGCCAGGCTGGGGCCTCAGGAAAGGCAGTGAATCCTTGTGACATTGCTGCCTTGGGCCCCACATCCCCCAGCCCCTCTCCACGCAGAGCCACTGCTGGGCTGTAGCAGCCAAGGGGAGGCAGCTGCCCATGCTGGCAGGGGGTATTTGAGTCTCCATCACCTTCCCGTGCTTTGCAGAGCATCAGGTGCTGCCACGGTGGTAGGATACTTGAATGGAGGGCATCCAGCTCTGGCAGGCTGTTCTTCATTGTTCCAGCTGTTCGCAGCTGCTCTGTGGCTGATTGAAAAGGCATTTACTCCCCTCTTGTGTTTTTTTTTCCAAGATCAGAAAGTCAGTTGTGCAAAGCACCTACAGTCAGTGCCAGATGTGTGTCTGGGAGCCACTGCAAAGGTGACTGACATTTAGAAGAGCTTTTTGGTGGTGCTTTAGGGACTGGCAGGTGGCTTCAGCAACTCAGGAGAATTTATTGCTGGTGAGAGGGGTGCAGAAGTTACTTAGCACACAACTATTGGTATTTAAAAGCTCTCTTTGCACCTGCTTTTCAGAGCAATACTGAGCATACATCCCCTGTAGTTTTCAGTCTGTTAGTTCATCTGTGAATGAAGTAAATGTTACATTAATTGTAGTTCATTAGTTCCATCTGGTGCCAGGGTGGGGAATGGAGACCCTTTCTTACCTTACAAAACATTATATATCTTTCCTGCCAAGTTGCTCTATGGAATAATAGTTAGAGCCTGAGGCTAACTAAATGTAAAGATTTGGAATTGTTTCTCCACTGGGCTTCCCACAGATACACACTTGCCTCCTAGATCTGGGTGCTGTCTAAAGAAATTAAGACCAACAGTATTTTGGTTAAAGCAGTAGTATGCCATATGCAAGGCCAGAGATGCTCTGTGTGATACCCACGAAATTCGGTACCTGTCTGCTTTTTTTTGTTCCCTTTAATCGATAAAAATACGATTTCACTCTAGTTCAAAGGAAATTGAATTTTCACATAGCAGGAGAAAACAAATACCCTCCAGCATTGCTATCAGTGAATTGGGGCACCAGATGTCTTTTAAACGGGTCCAGCATATTGTCTCTCCATTTCCAAGTCACTCTTTTATGCTTCTATTTATTGTAGGCAATTATGCTTTGACCCAAAGACATAATCCTAGTGGAATTAAAAATCATGTGACCTCTTTTTATAAAAAAGCTGAGTCTGATTTTATGAAAAAGAAATGTAGAGAATGAATCTAGTGGGAAATTAGACAGTAGTATTTGATGACTGTAAATGTATTTATTTATAACAGCTAATCTTGGTGGAAATGAAGAAACAAGAAATAATTAACTTTACTATTTATAAAAAAGTCTCTTTTATCCACTGTGTAATGCAGTTACCTCCAGGATGAAATGCAATGTTTGCTAAAGAGCATATAGACATTTAAGAGAGAAAGAAAAGAGCAAATGTGTGTTTGACACGGTGGGGGAAATGTGGCACAGAAGGAAAACATTTGCATGAAAATGTTGCCCCTTTTAGTTGAAGACATATTTTTAACTGGTTCTTGTAATTATTCAAACTGGAACTTGGTCATAAAAGTAAAATGTTCCTGGCCTTGCAAAATGCACTCTGACATTTTTAATAGCTTCAGTACAGAAAAAGCACTTACTTTACAGTAAAAAAGAACACTTACTCTCAGAAAGATAAAGAGCTTCATTTTCCTTTCACAAAGACCAGTTTTACTGATGATGTCACTGGAGTTATTGCAGACTTAGAACAGTGCAACTGTGGGAGGAATCAGGATGGTCCCTCAAGCAGCACTGGGACAGAGGTAAGGGTGCTGCTCACTGAATTAACAGCTCACTGAATTAAGGAGTAACAGAGAGGCTCCCTGGCTGTTGCTGAATTCCTGACCATGTGCAGTGTATCCTGGAGCTTCACTTAAACCTTTATATACCTCAAGAGAGAAAGAAAGTGAATGATAACGGTAAAGAGCACTTTGCCAAACAGAATAGAAGGATCCTTGGGATTGCTACACTATTACAAGTGTCAGTACACAATTAGGAGTCAGTTTATATATGGAAAATATTTTACTGAGTTTGAGTGGAATTTACAGTTTTTAACAAGAGACCTATTGAAATAGACCACACCATCTGTGATACATGTACTCAAAAATTCTACTGCTCATCTTAGATCACTAAACTTAAATGCAATATATGCTATTTTACGTGTAACTATTGCCCTCAAATCAATCCACATTCAGCCAGTAATATCTAACTTACATGCTGACTGAAAGTCAGAGGGAGACTCAGTCTTGATAAATTGAAAAAAGGCTGCAAAGTGATTTTAATATCTTAGTATTGTTGATTAAATGTGTGAAGCTAAGAAAATAATATGCACGGAGAGATGTTGGGATAGTGGTCACATTGAGTCATTGATTTGTATTAAATGCTAGGGAGGAGAGAGAGAAAACTTTGAAGATTTGCTTTTCATTATGGTATGAATTGGTGTTCAGCTACTAAAATGAAATAGGTTTACATAAGAGTTATGTCTGTCAAAAACCATTTGGAATTTCATTCTGTGCAGAGAAATTAAAATTTTGAGTGATTATTTGAAAGACTCTTCTGAGACGAGATTATAAAACCATATGTTTCCCTTGTAACTGGACTTTTTAAATTAGGTGAAATTCTTACTGTTTGTTTTCTCTCATCTCAAATGCTTTTTTAGTGACCTGCTGAATTAATATCATATTAAATTCAAGAAGCTATGGTGATGGAGCAGTATGCTTCAGTATCTATCTGCATACAAAGATGTTCAAAGTTGTAGGTCATACAACTAATGCAAGTTAACCATCCGGGTGTAAATATACAAGAAATATTTGTTATAGTTTCTAAAAACAGTGTAATTGAGCAGATTGGGCAGATACACAATTAATTACATGCTTTAATACAGTCTGATCTAGTATCAGGAACAGAACACTCAAAATTCAGAATCTCTTGACATTTTTCATTCATTTCCATAACAATCAACCACTCAGTTTCAAAGGAAACAATGATACTGGAAAAATACTGAGTTTTACAGTATGTTTTCAACATCCTAGGTTCAATCAAAGTGGAAGAATATATTCTGAAATTACAAGACTTGTCCTTTGAACAAGAATCTGCAGATGAATGTGTATGATTCCCATTGGCATAAATTTCCCAGATCAGATTACCTAAACCTTGAAAAGCAGAACAATTTTGAGGGACCTCCAAGTTATGACTGTTAGATTTCACGGTGTTTTACAGCACTTGAGTATTGCAAAGTGCTTGCTGGAATTCTGGGTCTATTATTATAACTGCACTCTAGAAATAGAGAATGTGGCCATGCCACTTTATCCTCTTAGAAATGTTAGAACAATCAGATAATAGAATTCACTGCAAGATCCTAATGGACTTTGTAACCATGGATCTGAATGACTCACCAGTGGAGAGCTGTCAGATAGTGATGCACCATAAAAAACCATTAGTAAACTGTTGTGCATTTAGGGCTTTTAGGCTGGTTTTGCTGTTTGCAGCTATCATCTGTTCTAAAGGAAACATAAACCAACAAAATTGCTCACTTGATGACAGAATCAAATATTTTTTTGCATGTTTATAATCAGATGCTGAGTTAAAAGCACTCAACAGTGAGTGCAGTCCTTTGAATGGATGCCCGCTGAAATAAATGCACTTGTGTTTTCTTTTCAGAAGGGTTTTCTAGACATGCAGTAACAAGCCTGGCATTTTTTCACTGGCATGCGAGGTCACAGCTTCAGTCAGCTGCCTTGCCTTCAAGTCCCAAAGTGTCATGGTTTTCTTGCCTTTTGAACTCTATCTCTTTGGTGCAGTCAGTACTGTTGGGAAAAAACACGAACTGCTGTAAGAAAGTGTCTGTTTGCAGATGGTGCCTGTGCTCCTCATCACATCTGCACTGACACGTGCTGGGAGCTTCTCCTCAGAGTCTCTGAGCAGATTCTGGACCAGGAACAGAATCTTGTTAGAGGTGTCACCAAGGGTCTTAATGCCATCACTCACAGGTGTTCAAGGCTGGAGCTGAGGTGATGAGATTTAAGAAGGGTAAAACAGGAATTCTATTAATTTTTGTTCTTTTTCCTGGGCCTCTTGAGTTTGTTCTCCAACTGCTCTTTGAAATTCACGTGTCTAGGAAATTTCTTCGGTTGCAGCAAAAGTGGCACATGCTATCGAGTCAATGGATTCCAAAAAGTAGGGCTCAAAGAATGGTAGATAATATAAAATTTGCAATGAAATCGTGAAATCTCACAGCCCCACGGTCTTGCCATTCAAACAAAAGATGTGTTTGGATGAAGTTTTCCTGTATTTATGTAAAGTACTGTAGAGGATAAGACATGGGAAATGGTTTTGCTACATTTTTAGCACAATAGCCCAGGTTTGATTAACTTTCCTTTTTTTCCCTGTAGAGTCATTTGAGTTAAGGTTACTGCTGGCTTTCCCCCTGGACTCTCAGCAGAGGCAATGAGTGAGGCAGGCACAGTCCTGTTGAGAGATCCTTGAACTGTGCCAAAGGTTCAGCTCCCTGTGCTCTTCAGGCGTGACTATGCAAATAAATGTGCATTTCTTCCCCCTGGCTCCTGTCCCTTTCATTTGAACTGCAGACTCTTGTAGGAGTTTTTTTTTTAATTGGCTTGCAGCCAGTGCCGTGTCCTGTTTGGCTGAGGAAGGTGTTACAAAGACAATTCAGCAAAGGGGAACACTTCAATCCCAACAGTGCAAACTTCCTCAGAGAAAAATGGACTTTAAGCAGCTCCTCAACGTGGTGCCCTCTGCACTCTGCCACACCAGTTACTAGTGATAATGCATTATAGAGGAGGCTGATAAATTGGTTCCAGCACTCAGCCATCCATACATTTCACCATTTCTTTTTATCAGCTCGACTCTGTTTAATAGCTGTGTACTCAGATGACAGTTTAAGTGATGCTGGGCCATTACTTTAGGATTATGATCCAGGGCCTGATGAAAGAGAAGCTAAAATGTTAAACCTAAGGAAGGGCAAATGCCTACATGTATGCAGTGAAAAATACATTACTGCATCATATCCTGAAGACAAAAATAACCATAAACAAACGTGAAATTAACCATACTGTTTTTTGCAGACTTTTCCAAGCAAAACATAAGAAGCCTGTATAAGAGGCTTCAAAAAAATCCTACAATTTTCTGGAAATGTTCAAATGCTCACTCTGCTTCTGTGCTGCTGAGATACTGCATTGGTGGTGTTACTCTGGCATTACTAGGGGTAATTTTTATTATCTTGGGGTAATTTACCTTTCATACCTGCCTTCCAGGATGATTTGGTCCTTTCTGATAATACTGGAGACCAGCTGAAACTGAAAACCAACCTCATATACTTTGAAAGGCTACATCTCAACATCTCCCATTGTCATTATGACACTTAACTTGAATTTCATCTAAGACAACCTACTGTAATTTATATCTGTCTGTTTACAGTAAGATACCTCAAAAAGGCTGTCTGAAGTTAGCATCCTAAGTCTTCATATAGAAATGTAAAATATACCCCGGTATTTCAAACTACATATGCAGCAGTTCCCGTGTTTTAAAAACATGATATTTTTTCCTTTTAGTGTCACTCAAAAATAAGATGAAAATAAGGATAATAATTATACAGCAGAGTGCATTGATTGCCAGTGCCTGATGCTGGGTACTAGCAGAAATACACTTTTAAATATCCAAGCAATTAATTTGGAGATAGCATTTATTGATTGTGTAAAAATTGTACAAGTCAATTTAAAATGTGTCATCCAAAGATGTATTGTTATAAATACAATAGTGGGCTTTGCACTGGATGTGCAGTGAATGTAATGGGGTTTTGAGTGATCCCAGTTGCATTATTTATGCATCACGTCACCTTAGATTTTGCAAAGGTATTTTCCCTGGAGGATTGAAATCATGGCAAATATAAGCCTGGTAAACCTGGCCTTTGCTAAGGTGACACAATGGGGAGGTCACAGGAGGTTTTTTTCCTGTGTAGTTCTTTCATCTCCAGCTACAGGTTATCTGGGCCCCTCTCCCCACACAGGTTGGCACAGCCCTACCCCAGCTGTCTCCTCTCTGGGGTAATCTTCACTTTCAAGCCTGTCAGACCTGGTTTAGAAAAGGGTGACTGCAACTGTGGCACAAAGAGATGCTGTGCAAGCACCAATTAAAGCCTCGAGGCTTTGATTGGCACTGCTGGAGGGCTGCCACTCAGTGCACCAAAAACTTGAGATTTCCTGTTACCCCTTCCAAGGTGAGGACTTCAGCTGGTGTTGCCACAATAGAATTGTGATTCTTGCTATTGTCAGGAAAGTCAGGTTTTGATTCCAGTCCTTTCCTCCTTTCCTCCCAGAAGTATTGCACACTGTGAATGAATTTGACTATGGATGTTTATTTCCCTTACTGCTGTTATAGCTCACTGCATTCCTACACTGAAGAGTCTCCTGTTTGGGGAATGTCTGTGTTTAGTGCAGCCCTACTTGTTAGACCCTTGATGCACAGCTGAGAGCAAAGTAGCAGCATTAATCTCCACAAAGAAAATGTATTTTGGGACATCAGCACACATATGGGGAGGATTTTTTAACCTACATTATTCTATGTGACTTTGCAGCTTAATTAATCAATTAGGATTAGTGCATTTGTAATCAAGTCCAAGAGTGATTGATGCATGCCATATTAATTGCAACATTCACATGAAGCATGTCATATACACAGTCATTTTACAGCTGGATTTCACATTGGGTTGCTCGTAAGCGCTTAATGGCAGGAATATTTTAGACTTGCAATCAGGAAAATTGTATTACACAATATGCTTTATATGTTGTACACCCTGCTTAGATAATAAGTCTTCCATCACTGATGTATCCTCTTGCTCCTCCCTCCTGGTTCGATCGTTGGCAAAGTAGTCCATTTTCAAAGGCTTTTCTTTGCTCTGGAACAAGAGGTATAATTAAATTGTATCCCAGTAGTGAAGGTTTCTAATGATGATGAGCCAAAACTAATTGTATTGATTTGTTTATTACTGGCTTAGGAAGCTCATCAAACAAATGGACTGAAACTATTTCCATATTCTTATCTGTTTAGTGAGAAACAAATAACACTTCCATATGTCTGTTGCGTGGTGTCACGGCATTAATACTAATTCTGAAGATAGACTCAAGCAATGGAAAGGAGGTTATCCCTGGTGCAATTTCCTACAGCTAAGAAATGCCACATTTTTTTTCCACATTTGTGTTCTGGGATGAGCAAAATGAGAACATTTTCTTTCTTTTTAAATATGGATTTTCTAACTGCCAGAACTGGGGAGTAACAGGCTATGCCCAGAAAGTAGAAAGACTAGGGCAGAAGAAAGGAAACTGGTTTTATGTTCATGTCTCCCTTTGTTCTGCACATTTGTTCCTAGGCTTCTATGTTAAACAAAGCTGGATGAATAATATGAACTAAAAATTCCTATGAATATTCATTTTAATTTTAAAATTAATTTACTTTGCACTCTCACATTAACTCTGCAAACAGTCAAGCAATCACATCTGATATAAACATTTGCGCGAAAGTAAATTTTGCTATTTCATGTAAGAGTTTTTGTGGAAAAAGAGTTTTCATTTTGAACGTGCAAAAATGTGTTACTGCTCACCCAGACAAAAGTGTGGGCCAGACAGAAGTTTCTCTGTCCTCTGTGAAAAATCACTTCTGTTGCATAATGGCTTAAAAATGTTGGGCTTTTTATAACTAAATATTTGTGATCAATTCTTAGAGCAACAGTCTGTCCAAGTTCATTTAAATAGCTGCTGATCTAAAACCATTGAAGCCACCAACAGTCATTCGGTGGCTTGAGTGCATTTTGGATCAGTCTTCTCAGAGCGAGGAAAAAAAGACAAAGTTAATTGTATAAATTGTTATTTTAATTGAGTTTGGGGGACTGATTGTATTGAGGCTGTGAGAATGTGTATTCCTCCCCAGTGAAATGTTTTCTTGGGCTGTGTTTTGCTCTTAGAGTAATACAAGTAAAGTGGCCGCTCTAATCAGAGCCTGAGCCTGCTTCCTGTGGAAGCAAAAACAAGTGTTTTATTCTTAGGAGCTGCATAACTCTAGATAAAATTGCTTTTTATACATGTGGAACCATCATATTAATTTTCTGAAATACGGCTTCCTCTTGCACTCAGCTGTGTGTTTTCAATTACAAATGTTTGCCACATCTCACATCTCTTATATGCTCTAGCAGATGACGCATTGTGGCAACTTTTGTTCATCCAGCAGGTTTTGGTCCAAAGAGGATTCAGTGAAGTTGGAGGGTGAATTACCCTTGCATCCCTTGAGAAGCTGATCCTGTCAGCCTGGCAGAGCATTGCTCGAACTGCTGCACTGCATATTATGTGTAGACTGCGGATAAGTTAATAACACTAGAAGCAGAGCTAAAGGTAGAGGGAATTATACACCACAGTTATTAAACTTTGACCTTTATGATGCTTTAAAATCATAAAGCACTTTAAAATAGGTGCAGGATAGCACTTCTGTTGGGCAAACTGCCTCTCAATGCAACACACAGCATTTATTTCAGCACCTCTCTTCATATTCCAGTTTCTGTACGTAGCAGTTAGACTGGTAGCGCCGCCTTTCTTCTGGTTGTGTTTTCTGTGAAGATCTGCTCTTAGAGACAGAATCTGGTGTGCTGTGATGTGAAGCATCACATCCTGCCTGTTCTGCCTCTCGTGCTCTCGTTGCACAGCTGTGGTGCTTTACAGGCTTCAGCATTAACCTCCGGCCCTGGAGCTGGTGGAAGGGGACCCAGCTGAGGCACCTGCTTTTCCTGTCAGCCACAGTCTTGTGGAATAAGCGTAAACAGAACTGAGGAGATTCAAAATACTACCTAGGAACTTTGATTAGGACACCCTGGCTTTCTTGCTTTCTCTGTATTGGTTGAAGAGAAAGTCTCTTTTCACAGCTATTGGAGTTCTTTTCACAGTTATATCCGAGAGAGGTGATCAGACGTAGAGGGTTACATAGGGGGTCTGGGTTGCCTTGTGAGGTTGACTCTCTTCAGTGGCTGTAGAAAACCTGGGGAAAAATGTCCCAGTTTCGTTGTGTGAATATCCTCTCTCCTCATGCTACGTCTTGTGCTATAATTATAAGGCAGCTTTTATTCCCTGTTTCTTGCACCAATAGGCAAGGGAAGAAACACAGGTATCAGGAAGCAACAAAAATTCAAACTACATCCATGACTTAAGCTTATCCCCTAACAAATAGCTCAAAGGTAAGTATTTTTCAGCTAGGATTTAGATTTGGCTCATTTTCAAGATCCAAGACCCTTTGCAAAAAGTGTTTCCTGGTTCAGGTATCATAAGTTGCTATCTAGGCTTACTGGCCCTACGTGACAGAGTTCACCACCACCCTTGAATGTTTACATTTACAGAGGTATAAAAAGGTGCTTTTTCTGTGGCAACAAACACAGTACCTTTTTTTCCCCAAGCTGTCTGAAAACCTGCCCATACATTTGTGTGCAAACCATTATTTTGTTTAATGTTTACAAAACTTGTGGAAGTTTCTGCATTTAAAAAGGAAGGTGAATCAGAGGTCTTAAGAGCATTAATGAGCCAGTCCTGAAGGAGTTATTTCCATATGTCATGTCATTTGACTGAAGTTGGAGTTCAAGAAAAACAATCTTTCAGCCCCTTAGTATTCAGACATTTGCATGTGCCCTTCAGTTTCTAAGTTTTGCTCCAAAAGTCAGCTCCATGGCTTCTCCGCACTTTAACAATACAAACTCTGACAATTCCATTTTTTCTTTCACCTTGCAATAGTGAAAATATAAATGATAGGATTGATCCCACAGGTATAAAGAACATGCATTGAGCACCAGAGTTCTAAAGCAATAGGGGAAGCACTTGGCACCAGGACAGGAGCAGCCAGCACTAGCAAGGTCAGATTTTCTGCACTCATTTAAAAAGACCCAGTGACATTTCATTGCAGAGCTATTAGAAGAGCATAAGGCAAAAACTTCAAACCCTTGAATAACACATTTTTATTTTTTGCTTTCACTGTTTTTGTGCCTTTGCATTGCTTTCATGTTGCACAGATGTGAGTGTTGGAGTGCAGAGCCTTCTCAGGTAGAGGTGTGGCTATTCACTGTGCCCACTGTACCTCAGAATGGAAGAAAGGTTCTGGCAGTGACTCCTTATAGTACAGAAGAGCAAAAGAAAGAGAACTTTGTCACCTGTCCAGGCTGTGTAATGGTAATGACCCTCTCTGGGGTTCACTGGAGAGCAGCAGATATTCCAGGGAGAAGCTATCCTGTAGAGCAGACATCCCTGTGGCTAAGATATCCCCTTCTTATGGTGCTTATTCCACACACATCTGGGAAGAAAAATCTTGGAGATGGGTTTTGCTATCAGCAAAGGCTGACAAGGCTCCCATTAAGTAAAGGATGCTTTTACCTCCAGTTGCACTATCAGCAAAGTAAACAATCTCCTGAATGCTTTTGAAAATCCTTTCTTTTGATGCTGGGATGTTTGTAAATATGCAAACAAAGAGGGATGAAAGAGGACCAGAAGTGTCAAGGGATTTTATTTATGAAGCCATTGACAAATACCTTTTGCTTTGTTTACCCACCTCTTCCCTTAAGGAGACAGTAGATAATGCCAGGGATTTTTATGAAACCAGCTGAAATTCTATTATAGTGCCAGAGCCCAAATTTTTTTTTTTTTTAAATTTCACTAAGATTGATGTGTTGGGCATAGGATAATGGAGGACACATGAAAAAATAACAGAGAGAAAAAAACCTTGAAGGGGTCCTGAAGACCAATTAGAGATGGCAGACAGCGTTTTCAGATTTAGATAGGTCTGAAAATTAAAGCACTTCAAGTTCATGGAAGCCTGTGAAATGAAGGAATCTAAAGCCATTATTTTTCCATTCTTTCTATCATAAAAATGAATCTTTGACTGGGCATATTATAGCTACTGTCAGTGGGAACAATTCAAATTCCTGTACCCTGCAGATAAAGAACCCCAAATTACCTCTTCCTAAATATATCCTCATGGACAGCTCAAAATCTGGATGGCCTTTGTGAGACTCTCAGGTGCAGTTTGCACAGTCACAGCCGCTGTACCAGGACCAGCAGTCTCAGCATGCTTGAATGCACATTCCCGGGGGGAACACAGCCAGTCTTGGTGCAGACAGAAGGGAGGTGCTTGAGGACAAGCCTGGTTTGGAGGTGACCTGTCCTTTTGCAAACCCAGGAGGATGTGCTTGCTTTCAGAGCTGTCTGTGCAAAACTGATACCTCACTTGCCTAGTGAATCAGCCAGCGATAATTCTTTCCCTGTGTAGCTTTCACTGACTTTTTCTGAGAAAGAGAGCACTCATGCTTTACCTTCCTGTAACAGAGGAGAAATCTTGGCCTCAAATCTCAGCAACCTGGCTCTTTTCCTCTTTTTTTTTCCTTCTTGCCCAGCGTTCTCCCAACAACTATCCAGCTTTGCTGTTGTACATCGAATAATTCAGGTGGAATGAACTGTGAGTTGAAACAAGTGGACAGTGTTCCACCACTTGTCCACTTAAGTTATTTGCAAACTGTCCTGAAATAGGACCTTTGCTTTGTATCTTAAATGGCTGCAGTGTTCCAGGTCGAGTTGTGACTGTGTAGTACAGTAAGCAGCTGTGTTCAATTTTAAATAATCAAGCATGAAATACATTAACAAATTTTCCTTACTGTATAACCGAACATCTATTCTTCCATTTTAAGGTCTATTTTGGCGTGACATTAATGAGTCATGTCGTTGCACTAGATTGCACAAGATTTTCTTAACCTTTTTTTTAATGCTTCTTCGTTGCACTTCATATGATTGGCTGCTCCTATTAATTCCACCTGCAGTTCCAGTTACCAAGTTCATGTTAAGCCAAGGTACATATTTGAGTGTCATAGACTCAACGTCTTGTTTTCTAAAAATCTTAACTTCCCCCAAACTTCCATCAATAGCAACTTTGAAATCCATTTGCAATGTAAATGACTCCAAGTATCCTGCTGTGTTCCAGAACGCTTCCTTCTTATTTAATTGCCATAGACACTTTAGTTACTAATTAAGCTTTATTGTTTATGATGTTGCATTTCATTAATAGTTGTGATAAAAATTGCATGTTCTATCAGATATTTTGCATGTTAATGCCACTAGTGGGGTAGAATTCAGAACTGATGGGAAAGAGTTCATCTTGAGGTTTCAGGGTTGTGATCTTACAATCACATAGTGAAACTGCCCCACAAACACAATCTTGAAAAAAGAGGGTTCATGTTTGAGTCTTATGTCCAGAGCCTTTCACTTCTCATGTGATGGAATGACTTAAAGGTTCTTTAATTGTAATGAAGAATACTGGAAATGTCATCACAGTAATTTACAGAAGTGCTTCAGATTACATACACATATCTATGTTCATGTGTATTTGAATGACAAAGGGAATGGTTAGGAAAATTTGGAATAGAGTTTGAATTAAGAATTTTTAGGTTCAGGAGCTACAAAACCCAAAATCTGTAATTAATGATATTAAGGAGAACCTAAGGCTGGAACTTTAACTTTAGGTACAGGAAGGGAATGCGAAGTGTCTTAGGTGAAGGGCAGCCAAGAAGTCACTGAATAGATAATATATAACTCAGTTTTGTGATGGGAAAGGTGCCTTGATTTCTGTATAGATGGGTTGTCGCCCTGATTTTTCAGGCTTTTCTTAATGCAGTTTCTAACTGGTTGTTTTCACTGTAGTTAGCTTCTTTCTCACGCTTGGAAAGGTCTTTATCAGAAATCCGTTTTGTAAGACTAAGTTGTTGTTCATACTTTTTTTGTGAGGAAACAACTGATGGACAGTTGTCCTTACCAATGGGATAAGAGAGGTGTCAGCCTTCTTCTCCGATCCCTGGTCTGTGTGAAAATTCTATATAACCTGGAGTCAGATGTTTAATAAATACTTGTTCTCAACTTTCTCAAGAGAAAGTGTCCGTATGTCCTTGTATCCCGCACAGCGACAAATGGGTTTTGCACCTCCCAGTCTCATGGATTCAGGGAAAGGACCATTTACATCCAGAAGCTCTGAAGTCAGTCATGGGACCTCCCTGTCCCCACCATTTCACTTCTCTCCACAAAACCAGTGTGGCCCATCAGCTTTAGTTCTACCACTGGTACTCCTGAAATAGCATCTGGTGATCCCACACCCAGAGAAAATGGTGCATTGCAGTATCTGGTGTCTGACAGCACAGAAAGCCACATTGATCCAAGTTACTGTGCATAGCACAGCATGATTACACCAGGATCTTGTCCCAGTGAAGCTATGTTTGCTTCCCTGTGCTGAACAGAGGCCTTCTCCCTTCTCAGAGTCCTGCACAAAAACCCTCAGGGATGACAGCAATGAGAATCTCTCTGATGCTCCCCTGGAAGAAGCACAGGCAGAGGCTTCCCTGGACAACCTACCCTCAGTGTTGAATGCAATTACAACAATTCTCTCTTTTCCAAGTTTCATCTGCATGTGCATTTGGAAGCTTTCCAATCTCAGACATTATTTCTTAATGGAATCTGAGGGTTTCTTGCAAATAGAACAGGAAGAGTCCTCTGATTACCTGCCTGGCCCAAGTAAAGATAGGCAATGTGTTTAAGTGAGACAACTGAATTTGTGACCTCATCCACACACTGTTGCTCCACCCCTCAAGCCCTTGCTCACTAATGGTACCTTCAGCACCATTAGCAAGATGCTAAACAATCGTTGCAGTCTTAACAAGAAGTTCCTTTCTCTGGATCCAGAGTAATTCTTGCAGGCTGAAGCTGTATTGAGCTGCCCCAGTGAGCAGATCAGCCCAGCACTGGATGCTGCCAGTCTGCAGAGTGTAGAGTACAAGATTTGTCCTTCAGCTGAGCAATAGCTGGCTTTCACCTCCCCATCTCTCCTGGTGCAGTCCTCTCAGCTCATAGGGAAACTTTGGTCTCCTAATGACTTGCCAGGCTGTGTGATTAAGAATGATTTCTTTTGTGCCCTAGCAGAAAAAGATTTCAAATAGATGTGATAATGGTATTGCATTCAGCATGTAAAGATCATTGAATATAAACGTGAAACAGAATGTACTTCTGTCTCAGAGAAAATTGCATTTAGAACTTGTTGCCTACTTTGCTGCTTTTGTAATAATGCTTCAACCTCAGACCTTGGATCTCAATATAAATATGTTGGCATTTCACACAAAGGAATCAGAGAACAGCTATTATCTCCCAAAAGCTGAGAAATTCTGGAAGGTGCATTAAGACTTGATGGAATCCTTCCACTTGTGCCTCCCAGGAAGTCACAAAAGATACTGTTCTGGAAGAACTAATTTTTAAAAAACACTTTTCATAATTGGATGATGTCATACCGGTTTTTCCACATGCTGGCAAGGCCACAGATCTGCTGTAAGAGGAAAAGATGGAGAACTGGGAAGAGAAGAAATGCTGAGTTAGAAATTCTGACTTTAGCATAGCCCAGAAGAATTAGTGTCATCACAAATTCATAATTACTTTTTATTTTTCAGCCATTGTGTGTAAAACAAAGTGAAAATAAAACTAAGATTTGCACACTTTGATACCAAAATTTAGATGTTCACTCCAGAGTTTGACAGGGATGGGATTTCCCGAGGTGTACCTGCCATTTCTGTTCCCATGACTGCACATTTTCCTTGTGGAAATCTTGCACTGAATAAATAGCTTTAGTTTAAATTAATTCTGAGGTACAACAACTTCACTGATAGCTTCTGGGTAGTTATTCCTTTAGAAGGTCGGGCCATTTTGGATAGACATTTCTTGCATTGTTTTATTACTGTGTAAACGGGAGACATGGAACTTGTTTGCACTTCACTCCTCTAGCTGAAGTTAAATGTGTTTTGTATTGCACTGCTTTGTTCTACACAGGTGTATCCTTAATTGAGAAAAAACAGAACACTGAGTATTAATCAGCCATGTCAGTTTTCTGAATATAGCATGATTCTTATAGGTCATATTTGCATTAAACTCGAAATAGTGCATAACAGAGATAAATGCTGTTTTACTGAAAAAATAATAAATCAAAATTCAAACCTCATTGTTTTAAACTGAAACTTAAGAATTAAAAAATGGCCAGTCACACAGCTTGCAGAGTTCTGCTTTGGAAATTATATTCATTGGTTTGCAGTGAGATTGAATTTTGGACCATCAATAATTGACATAAAATGGGAACCACGTTCTTGCCTTCTTTTTTTGTTTCAGCACATCCTCATCACTACCAGAAAGACACTTTGTAGGATATGAGCTGGCCTGACTATAGCTCTTCTCTTTGTGCAGGGACCTCAGTGTTACACATCACTCTTGATATTCCACAAAGTTAGAGTGCTGAGCAGTTTGCCTTGTCAGGACTGGAATGTCATTCTGAAGTAATTTGCTGTGCTTGGCTTTGTAGATTTCATCAGCTTCCTAATGAACATTTAAGGGAGAAAAAACTCCAAACCTTTTGCTCTGTCTTAATCTAGACACATTTGTGGCTAGCATAAAATGTATTTTAAAGGCTCAGGGGCCATATATTATGCACAGATTTTCTAAAGTTTTTTTATAGTTTGAAAAGATCCAGAAACGTAGAGAGCAGAAACAGAGGAAGTTTAGGTTGGGATAAGTGTGTGCGGACGTCTTGATCCATGTACGTAACTAATACTTGAAGATGTACTCTGCAGCATCATGAGCTAAGGCAGCTTCCCAGTCTGAAATCCTGTTCTCATCAATTCAAATCCCTTTCCAGTGCACAAGCTGCTTCCAACTTCTCACACCAGCCATCCTCTGCCACATCCCCTTGCTTGTAGTCACCCTTCCAGCCTATTCCAAAGATTCCCAGAAGGTCCTGTGAGATATGGGTTGTCCTGAGTGTAGTTTCTCTTTTTAGTAAACCAAGTGCATCATCTCTTTCATGCCATGAGCTACCAGTGCCCAGGGTGCCCTGGTGCCCCCAAAGGCAGTTCCATGGGAGTCACTGCCACTGGACTGACAGCAAAAAGCAGACTTGGGTTTAGACAGCTTGAGAAGTGTGCAGTGATACACAGTAACTTCCTGAATGCAAATATGTGTGACATTTCCATTTTTGCAGTTTTCGGGGGAAGCAGCAAGCCGGGTCATTGTAATGAATTGGTAAACATCACACTGTATTACATATGAAATTCATTTCCCAGAGCTCAGGAGCGGGTATTAATGCAGTGCTCCCCACTATGGTGTTTGCTTTGTGATATTGCTTCAATGCTGTGTTCTAAAATATTTGTATCCCCATCATACCATACCACAGAGTTATTAGCCTAAATCTATGAAGACAAAAAAGACGAGGTAGAAAGCTAATTTCACTTTTGGTTTTCAATTCTTATGCACTGTAACAGAATGTGAATAACCTCATTACTATACAAATTTTGTGTGTCACATAATGACCTCTATACTGAAGACCAAAGTTTGCATAATTGAGGAGAGACTCACCTACAACAGTGCTGGAATTCATTAGCATAAGGCTGAAATAATGCTAAGAAAATAGCATTTGATGTCACCTATTTAAACTGAAGCACTAGCTGTTTTCTTTCCTTTGGACTTCTTAAAGGTATATGCTTATGATGGAGAATAAAACTTGTCCTACTGAATCTGGCAAATAGAGAAGGTTCTGTAACTCACTGGGTCTTTACATAACAAACAGAAAAGGGCTGTTCCTATGTAGCTTGGCAGTTTCTTGCAAAGATCAGTAAAGTACATGTTACCTAACAGGTTTATTTTTATAGGCAATGTATTAATACATTTCACTTGACTTTTAAGTGTTCATCCTTCATGCTAGGTTCTCTGTGGTAATTAAAATATACCATAAATCGTATCCACTGTAATTAACAAAATACACTGTAATTATCTGTTGATCTTTTGCGCCTATTAAATAACTACTGGGATGTTTCAAAGCTGAGTTATTTTTGTATTCCTTGAGATAAACCTACTGCAAAATGCTGGTAATTCACCTAATATTGCAGCATGGATCAGCTTTGGAGTGTTTCATGTCTCCTTCTCTTCTCTCTGTAATGTTATGGCAATTCTATTGACTATCATTCTGTTAAAAATCACATTTATGAATGGCACCTGAATCCTGCCAGCTGATGACAGCATCCTGGGGTACGCAGTTATCGAGGATCACTCTGCAGGCAGCTATTCCTTTCATCCTGCTCTTTGTCTTTACCATGACTGCAGACAGAAATTTTACATGAATTGAGGGAATTCAAAACCTGAGTTGGAAAAAGGAACAACTCTTATCTGAAACCTGCAGGTGGTTAAACCTACTTCAGTGCAGCTGCTCAGAATGAGAGAGAGTTGTGAGCCCAATGGTAATAAGCACAAACATACGAAAACAATCCGAAAAATGGCAAAATAGTTCTGCTTGCCTTCATTGAAGGTTTAAGTATCCATGCATGAATGTTTGTAATGTAGCCTTGGAAAAAATGCACCAGGCCTTCCTTATTGCAACGTTTCCCAAACGTTTCCCTTTTCACAAGTCCTAATTCTAGCTAAAACACAGGCACCTTGCCAGGTTTTTTAATATTACCAACTCTGTGGCTGCTCAGAATGAAGGATGCAATTTGTTGTAATCTTTTATCAGAAATCGAGGTGAGCCCAAGTGGAATTATATAGGTGTCAGGGTTAATTTTCTTACTCTTCGTGGAAAAAACATTACATCACTTTCTTGCAAACTTGAATTTCCAGTGATAGTAATATCTTGCAGCCATGGTTGTGTGTAATGTAGCAGTGTTAAATTCTTGTCTTCAGAGATTTATGCAAGTCGTTATTTAAAAATAGAGATCTGGGAGTCACAGCTAGCTAATTAATCTCTACCAAGGAAAGCTAAGTGCTTGGCCTTTCAGGCATCCTGTGATGGCTCAGTAAGCTTGCAATCTCAAAATTCTCACTTCTATGTTGTTTGACTTTTTCTTTTTTTCACTGGATCTTTTTTGTTATATAAAAATCAGATGCTGAACCAATCAGCTTATTGCAGACACAGTTTTCAAATATTTGCATGGATCTAGTCCAGACTTTGACATGAATTGGAAATAATCAGTGTACTGCTGTCCACCATGGACTGAAGATTTGTCAAGCATAAGCCTGTTAGGAATGTAACCAGCCACATATTGCTTTCAGATTGTATATGATATTAATTTACCACTGCAATAATTCAGTCTTCTTACCTGATATTATTGTGTTTTTCTTTTGGTCTTGACATCTATTGTCATATTGCAGTTAACAGCCCTATGGCCAAACCTGAAAGCTGACCAATTGTTAAAATAATACAAGAAAAATAAATATGTCAACGCTGTAGTAATTCATACCATCAGTAAATGAAAAGGTAAAACCACATAACCATAATAGCTTGATTGGAAAAAGTAATTTTTTCATAATGACTGATAGAGTGAATAGCAGTAGTCCCCAATTCCCTGTAAATAGATGTAGTAGGTAATCAAATGGCTCCAGTCCAGCCAACAGAATCTTGTTGGTTCAAGATAATCCTTTGTAGGTTAATAAGCAACTAATTATTTTTACAGTCATAACAGCATGCACGGGAATACTCCAATCTTCATTTGATTGTAGCCTGAATGACATGTGGTTTTGGGCACACCAGATTGGAGAAATGCAGTTCACAGGAGTGACTGGATGTCATGGTCTCCCTCACAGCCTCTTTATTCTAACAAACACATTATTATCCATTATTTGTTTAGCTATTAGTAACTCTAGAGGAGAATTAAATTAATTATGTTCTTTAAGATGCATGTATCTATAAATTGTTGTTATCCATCTCTGTGGAGGCAAGAATTACGGACTTTAAGAAAAGATTCTGTATAAAATTTTGAATATCTGTGCTAAGGATTGAGTTTCTGTAACAGCTGTAGGAAGGTTTAGATGTAATTGTAATCACATAAATAAAGTAGGTATGAATAGGAGGTTCATGTCAGGCCACAATTCCCTTCCAGCAGATGCCTGTCCCTACACAGGGCAGTAGAGCTTGTGATAAGAAGCTGAAATGAAACTTAGGTAGCAGAGCACATGGGGCTTATGTACAATGGTGAATCTGTGTCTAAATGTCACTGACATTATGTTACTTTTTGGGCCTCTTTCTGCTGTATATTTACACAAAGAAAGTCTCCTCTTTAACCTCTTTCTTTACCCAGCAGAACTGGTGTAACCACTGTAATATCCTGCTCTATTTTACATATTCCAGTACATTCGCCTTCCAGGTGAAGGCAAGTACATTTGCTGGCCTCCATTCCCACAATTGTTTGGAAATACAATATTCCTGGATCAGTAGGCAAGCAACAATAAACATATCACACCAGTCATCCTCTATGATGCAGAAAAGATATATGGTGATGCCCTTAATCAGTATTATGTCTAGCAAACTCAAGTGGTAACCCCTCAATAGTTGCTAATTTTTATTCCTTTATCTGAGCAGCATGTCTTGTTTATCTCACAGATTGCCAATCTTCCAGTGTGAGACTGAGATGCTGTTGTCTTAGTCAATTCAAATGATTCAAATTATACAAATGGCTTGTTCTGACACAGAACTGTGTGAAGACTTTTCTATCCATGCTCTATCACTGAGCAGTGCTAAGTGCAAATTACAACCAACTTCCCCATTGAAAGATGATTTTGGTCAAGTAATTAGATGCAATTGTTCCTATGTTTTTCCTTAGTTAATGCTCAGACTTAATAATTTTTGTGAACTTTAGTCCACAGGACCTCTTTCCTGTATTTGAAATAAAAACTATTGAGGTATTTTTTTGTTTCTGTCAGAATATTTTCCATTTTGATCCAGAGCAAGGTTTTTAACTTCCTATTTCTTAGTGTCAGATGGAAGGAAGACAATTGGTAAAGGTATTTATGGTCCTGTAAGGTAAAAGTGAGAATAATTCTTGTTCTTGCAGAATCCTTTTATGAGTATTCGTAGACATTGTGCTAATTACAGTGTGGCCATAACTATCAGTGGGGAGGAATGGACTGGTGCAGGTGTGAATAATGTCCTGTATCTGCTTATGGGGGTTTTAGTCCTACGTGTCAAAGTGGATGGAAGAAGACTCCCTAAGTCATATGGGAATTGGATTTTACTGTCCCTGCAACTTGGACTGTGCTGCTAGAGTGTCCTACATTAGTATTTAGGAAGATTTCATGGTCCCTTTGGGAGAAATACTTAAGCTCAGTGATTATGCCTAAGGAGACTGACCTACACTATGTACATTCCTTCCATTCTTCTCTTTCATTTCTCTCTTTGCTCCTGACTGTTTATGACAAATCTTATGTAGCCTAAGCAGCTCTGGGCCAAAAAGAGCAAGAAATTACTAAATATAGTAATCAGAAAATCCTTTACCAGGAGTAAATGTGTGCCTAAATATTGTTTAAATTCATAAAATAAATCATGATGACTTGATCTGCTAGTTTTAAATTATCTTGTGAAATTAAAACTTTTAAATTAATCTTGAGGGAGAAAGAGATCCTGCAATTCCCAGAGCTTTTTCCTGCCAGTGAATACAGACAGTTTAGCCTGACCTCTGGTTACATTTGTTTACTTTTTATTCGTGAGAAATGCAGGGAGGAGTGATACAAAACTCTCAGGAGTTCACTCCATGATTAACCATGACGTAATTGACAGAGGAAAACAGCAACAATTCATGCAACCAATAATTAATCTCTAGCTTTATGGCCTCATTTGCCAACTGTCTCCATATTTGACAGGGAAAGTGACTTGCAGAATGTTTAATTTCCACAGTGACAGCTAAGGTATGAAACCAGATCTGAAGATAAACATCTTCTGTGGCTTCTGCTTGCAAAAAGAGTAGCCAATTAAGTGTGCTTGCTTAGTCCTTGCAAATATTTGCCATAGGATTGACATAGGAAATAGAACATTTTCCCTGTCTGGGCAAGAGCCCCACCTCTCTGCTCCCCTCTGCTGTGTGTGTTCAGGAGCTTTCTCAGTTTCATGGACATGAACCATGCAGGTATTTTAGTTTACTCCTTTCTCTTCTTTTGCCTCTCTGTGTAGAAGGGCCAAATTAGGTGAGATGCTGGCTATCTCCCAATAGGAACTGCATGCCCTAGCAGGACATGGGCAGTTTGACATATCCCAGGAGACAATTTTCACCTCTTGGGATTGGTAAAACAAGAGATCAGACAGTGAGCAGCTGCAGTGAATTCTTTCCAGAAAGATTTTCTCCGTATTGCAATGGGAAATAGTTTTCTTTTTGTGGTTTTTGAGAACAGGCCTATCTGAGCCACACCACATTCTGCTGACCAATAGGAGAAAATTTCTCCCCTCTACTCTGCCCTGACAATTTGAGATTCTGTCCACATACTGCATTCTCTGGATAAGTCAAACAATCTGAAAACAGACAGCTGCAGCACAGAAAGGAGAGAGAAATTTTACCATAAAAGGAGAAATTAAATTCGTGTCCTGCTCACCTGCATTTTATTCTTAAAGTAAATACATTTGATATGTTTCCCATTTAGTACTATTGAAAGGGCAGTTTCCTGACACCACTCATATGAGACAATCAGGAATGTGGACTCTGGCATCTGTATGTAATAGGACTGTGATTGTCAGAATCTTCTTTTTTATTAAGTTGGAGTTGGTAAGGGAAGAGGATTTTTTCTTTCTGTGAGCTTTAAGGTGCTTTTGTTTTGAACTTGTAATTTTTATTTGCCTGTGAGCTTTGTTTTGATTTTTCTTGAAGATTTCTAGTAACAATAATTGTTTGCAACAGGAAGATTCATGTGAACTGACTTCCATTTTAAACATCAGTTCCTGTGAAATGAAAGGGGATTGCAGTGTGGATGTGGGCAAGGAGGACTGATGTGTCCATACAATGCACTTCTGCTCCAGTGGTAAATATATTTTCATGATTAATAAAGAAAGACTAGAAGCCATTGTACTCTGTTAGGGTTTTGTTGATGGCTGCTCCCCAGAATACTGAAAAGATGCTATCAATACTCTTGACACTCAGCTTAATCAAGATGTGACCCTCCAATGCAACCAGACAGCATGCTTGTTTCAGAGCTGGAACAGTGCTGCAGCTAAGGGAGATGTGGTTGTTGTTATTTTTGGTTGGGGGATTTTTTATAATTTCATTAAAGTTTAATCAGTGCCATTAGATAGTATTTAATGCCACTAAAGTGCTGTTGGATTCAAGTAGGAGATCAATCAACTTGTGCTCTGAGTGGCTGTCAGCTGTGGAACTGCACAGGTACCTCAGGGTGGGGCTGCACCTTGCACAGCAGACAAAATCAGATCAATAATAGTATGTTTAGTTCAGTTTTTAAAATTGTTCTTGCTTGGTATGTGTCAATGGGCACCTTCAGTATCAGATATGTGGGCTTGGAACAAGAAGTTTTCGAGTGCACCCTTAAAAGTTTGCAACTTGCTAAGTGTTTTTTTTCCTTAGCTGCTGCCCATCAAAAGCCAGAATTCTAAGAATGGAGGTTCCCCATTCCAAGCTGGAAAGATATGTCAAATATACAGCATGATCTTAGCCTGGTGGTGGAATTAGCCTGGCCTGCTCATTGATGAGCTTTCCAACTTGACCAGTAGGTGCTGGTTGCTGGCTCAGTGCATCCCTGTCTGTGCTCACAGATATGCTGGGACGGGCATCCTGAGAAACTCTGGCAATTGAGGTAGGTTTGGAACTAAACCTCACTCTGGCCTCTGTTACAGCCAGTCCCCAGGGGGTTAATGGAGTAGGATAGCTTCCTCTCTGAAGGATTTAGGATGATCCCATTAACTGCAGCGGATATTTATTCACATTGCCTACCTGTGGGGGCAGGGGGAAAAGGGATTACAATCAGTAGCCACTAGCAAAGGAGAGCTCTGCTGACTGTCAGTAATGTCTTTATAGGACTGGGGAAAACTGAGCAATTCTGTAAAATTTCACAGAGTCCTGACCAGAGACTTATGTCTTCCTTCAGAAAGTCCATGTGAGGTGAGTTTTCACATAAACTCAAATTATTTCAAACACTCCCGCTGGGTCTGGCCAGAATGCATTTTACGATTCCTTGCAGCTGTTTAATTCCAACATAATTGCCTTTGAGATTTCCTTCCTGATTTTTCTGTGTAAGCTGCACTAAGCTATGTAGATAAGCAATCTATACATTCTGTGTATAGGAGTAAATCCAAGACTATAACACAGATGGACAGAAGCAAGCAAAAGACTCAGTTCTTCTAATTTAAAATACATTGCAATGTGAATCCCACTGAGTTGAAATATCTAATTTCCAAGAATTTCCTGAGGCAGGAAGCACGAGGACGCTTTATTCCACACCAGTCACATCAGTCTACAAATTTAAAACTAATGAAACATGTTTAAAACAATTACATACACCTTTTTTGAGTTCTTCACACAATAAATTTGTGTAAGCCATCCAATGACTAGCAAGCAATTCTTGCTGACAAATATGATAATAGTTAAAATTGGTGATACATAATTGTGCCAAATATGTGCTGTTCTCCTCTGATCACACAAAGATGGCTTGATCAACCTTCTGTCATCTATAGGTGGCAGATGGAAGGAGTTATTAAGTCTTTTGGATGTCATTCCCCTTGATATTGAAGCCTGCCTTACTCTGCACTCTAACACCTTGCCATACCTACAGTACCAATTCCGATTGTGTTTTTTTTCAAATAGATCCTAAATTCTAAATGATACAACAAAATACTCTTTCCAGGGCCATTGAGCCCTCACCCTTTTGGAGCAGAGCCATGGACCATACAAACCATTGCATTAAACATTTGGTCCCTGACAGGTAAGTGTGGGTGCTGTTGAATACAATTTGAAAAAACTGAGAGGGAAGGAAGGAAGCCCCAGTCAGAAGGAGAAGGATTGTACAAGTGAGGGGGAAGAACTGAATACCCCACATCCCCAGCTCAGCCATATCTAATGTGCAAACTCCTCTAAGGAAAAGCGAGATGCTCACTGTGTGAGCTATTCAAACCATGCAGTACAAGCGTGTTACTCTGTTTTGTGAATTTAGCTCCTCACACCATCTCCATCCCAGCATGAGAGAAGTCTATAAGCTCAGTGCAATCGTATCATAATTTGGATCTCTACAGGAGACTGAACTCACATCACCAGAATGCATCAAGCCAATGCATGTGTCAATGCACAGTTACATATACACACCACGGTTACAGGCCCATGGTGACATTTTTCAAGCTAATGTATTGACAGAGTGCCAGGATATTTTTTAAGCATATCCAGAAGGAAAAAGAGTATTACAATGAGGAAGAAAACCTAGCAGAATGCTGACACTCAAGTACATTACTTAGTGTGCAGTTGCATTAATGAACCATTACTCCAAATCCCAGGTTTGCCAATAGTGTCACTGTTTGTTTATCAAGGCAGAATCATCCTGGATGTGAACAGAATGCCTGTGTAATAGACAATTTCTCAATCCTCCCATACCATACATTTCCTTGAGCCAGTTACAAAAGATTTATTTTTAAATTGGAAACTTTTTTTCAGCTGGGCAGAATGAGACTGTTTGTTGAACAAATGGTGTTAAAATCCCCAAGGCTCTGGCTTACTTCAATAACGACCAAGGCTGCTGCTTGAGCCAGCTGATGCTCTTTTAATGATTCCTGCTTGTCAGAGGATCATATCTGCAAGTTGCTGTATAAAATAACTGTTTTCCATGAGTTCATAAAGCAGTCTCTTGTTTGAAATGGATGAAGTGTTGTACCAATCTCTGCAGCACAAAACAGGCACTTGTTTGAACTAAAAAGGAAGAAGAAATCCTAACCCAAAGTATTTGACAGGGTTTTTTTCTTATTTTTAAAAAAATTGTTTTCCCTGTATATGACAGACAGCTTTGTGTTCATACACAACAAGCTCAATTGGTTCAAGACAAAAAATACTGAAATACGAGCTTCAAAATGAACTTCAGCTTTGACCTGATTGAATTAATATAAGCATGACAGGTTGCTTATTTAGCAAAGTGAGTAGACAGTAAGATTAAACCTTTTCCTGTGACAAGACATCCCAAAAAGTTTTTTGCTGTCCCTTGTAAGGTTTTTCAAAGCAAATCAAGAAGAGATTCCTAGATAAATCAAAATGACTAGTTCAAAACTTGAGAGTCCTTTTTAAAAGAAATATCATCTCCGTAACAAGCCCAAGCTTATTAAAGTTGCATTCTGACAAGCACAATCACTTTGTGATTTTGTTCAGTCCATGGACCTGGTGATACTATCTAAGTACTGTACTGCTACTGCTACCACTGGATTCAAAGCTAGGATCACAGAGTTAAAAAAAAGCATTTAGTAGCCCTGCCATCAACCTGTTCTTTTTAATATGTGTGTTATTTATGGCTGCAGGTTAGGTTATACCCTTGAATATCACATATCTCACCAGAAACAGCAATGAGTAATTGGGTACTGCAGGGTTTAATGTGCAATACTGAGTCATTTTGATTAGACCCATATTTTATCACTCATGCTATTAACATCAAAGATTTTTTAAACTACAATACTCCATACACTTGATATTAATGTGAATTAAGGAAATTGGGTTCTAACATGCTCAAGTACCTTGAGTTTTCTTTGTCTTGTGCATATCAAATCCACCTAGGTCACTGGTAAAATTCAAGTTGTACTTGTGTACAAACTAGCTCTGTCCTATGAAAATGAACCACTAAAGTTAATTCAGATTTGTTCAGGGCCTTGAACAATGTAAGTAATGAATCTTTAAGACAGTTAATTCGAGCTGGACAAAAATAGAATCCACTTAAATGTTATAACTGCTTGGATTGAATCTTACCAGCCTTTATAGGTCTGAAGATCCAAGCCTCAGTGGATGAGATCTGCAAATCTCAGCTTTGATCTCAGCAGAGGGAGAGGTGATGACTTGGCCTCTCTTTATTCAATGAAATTACTGCCCTAACTTACTTTCTGATCAGAAACATAAATATGTAATTCTATTTTGCTCTAAAAGGAATTTTTACACTTGTAAACCTTTTTCCTTTTTTCAGATCTTACATTCAGGCTGATAAAATCATGAAGCAGGAATAATAATGATTTCCTGCACAGAAAAATGTGTATGTTAGAGATGTTGGTTGAATGTTTCACCTCTATTAACCTCTCTTCCAAACCAGCAGAGAAGTGGGAATATTTACTTATGATACAAATTCAAACTGAGATGCTTTTCCTGTGAGCAAAAATGCTTACCAACTCTGTTTGAAAGGGTAAAGTCTTGTGTGGTTTGCTGCATGTGTTACTCTCACTCTAGTTTTTCTGATTCTGTGAAATTATTTGGCATTCCTAATATTGGGAATAGTAAGAAATAATCTCACTGATATTTAATTTTTAACTTCAAACCTAGTTAAACTTCTATTCCTGTCCATCTGTCTCAAGTTGTCACAGATTTTCCAATAGTAACTAAGCAGCTGTGTTATGATTCAGGCTCTATATGTGATATTTAGCATGCTGTGTCTCTTTGCTGTTCCAGGCTACACAGAAAGCAGCCTCTAGCATATTAAATGTCTATTTCACCTGAAGTAAAAATGGGAGAGCATTTTAGAAGATAAGTTTTCCTTTGTCACATTTCTTGCTTGTATTGTAGATTATCAGAGCCTTTCCCCCCTCACATGTAAGCAAAGACAGATATAGAGAAAAATGAGTTCTTTGAACCACAGGAAGATTTTTCTTTGCTGTTCTATTAATATCTGACTGAAATAAAAAGGAAAAATTCTGAATAAATGACTACAGGCATCTTAAAACCTGTGAAATTATTTTTTAAACAGGGTTTTTGCTTAAAAAATGGGATTTGAACATGTGTGTAATGGAGCCAGACTCACAGAGGAAAATTATGATTTCTATGTCTAGCACCTGTCAAGTTTCTTCAAGAGTCTAAAAATGCATGTATTATCACTGATAATACTCCCAAATAGACCAATCAAAGCCTAATTTTCAGAGGTAAATCTTAGAATCCTTTTGAAGTCCAAATTTAAAACATGATCATGTGCTATCCATCAAATGTCACTACCAACTATGTATGTTTGCAACAAATGTAGCTTTGGAGCATGACAGTGGTAAGAAATATCAGAGAAACTATCTTCCACCATTGAACAAGGAGTGATAAGAGCATCACAAGTAGTACTAGTCCTAAAACTTGCCTCTGTGCTCCAGTGGTTTCACACCAAGCATTTGGAGATGGTACTCACAGCAGGATTCTGCTGAAAGCTGTGCTGAGAACTGGGAGCAGTGCTCAGAGCAGGTAGCGACCATATTGCCCTATATATCATGATTAATCCAGGACAAAGAACAGATGGCAGGAGAAGGAGATGGATTCCATGAATATGGAGTGGGTGGCAATTGTAGCTGGTCCAAGCTTTGAGACCTGAGAGAGTAGTATTGGTAAATAGTGATAAATGTGAAGCGATTGTTTCCTGCATGATACAAGGTACAGGAAGACAGAATGGAGTTGTCAGCTACCTGACAACTAATTTTTATACATGAGGGGTTTTTTATGGCTGCTTTTATTCTGTGATCTGTTTTTTCATTTGTTTGTTTGCTGCCAGGCATTCACTCTGAGATTTCAGGATTCCCAGTTTATGAAGAGATGGCTTTTTGTAGGGAAAGCCTGGGACGCCAGGAAAGCTGTGGTTAGGGAAGATGAATTCTCAACTACTAGTGAATGTTTAAGCCGTGATTTTCAGGAAAATTAACACCAACAAATACATTTAACTTTCCTTTGAGTTTTGTCCCACAAAGTTAATTATTTGATGTTGAATTTGTATTGATGATTCCTTTTCCACACTGCAGTTACTGTGTCGGGAGGAGGAATGCTTTGAAAGGTAGACAGAAGAGGAAAATAGTCCAAAGGAAGTTGGACCATTGGTCTCCTGAGACACCCAGTGTACAGATTTTGCTGGCTCGTGAAATGCACATCAGTCACACCTCCCTCTAGATCAAATCTGACTTGTTTGTGAGACTTAGTGTCATAGGCAGTGAGTAATACCTCTACAGTGGAGAGATGACATGTTTCAGTGGAGGTGCCAAGGTGGAAGCGTGGATTAGTCCAAATGACCTTTTCTTGGCAGATGACTTCGAAGGTGCAAAATGGCTCAGCAAATCCCATGGGATTACATCTAGGTTTTTATTCCTTTGCTCTTATAAATTAATTAATTGCTGGGTCTCGTCCTTTTAATTGCTGCAATACTAATTTTTTATTCCAGAATAAACCAGAATGGTAATGATGTACAGTTTCATGAATAGATTTTTTTCTTACTGTTTTCTTAGGAGAGTTTATCTCTGTGCCTAATACATTTTTTAGAGTGTAATAGTTACTTCCAGAATATTTTTGCTTCTCTTTGCAGGAAAAGAAAATGGGCTTCAGACTTTCTCACAGGAAAGCTATAAAATAATTTCTGCTTCAAACTAAAGAACTATTTGCAATATTTACAACACTTGCAGTGTTTTTCTTCTAAATAATTTCTGTTTCTTGCTGGAATTTAGAAAAAAACCACCAGTATTTTTTTTTCTTTCAGCAAGATATTCTTATTTCAGGTGGCTTCATTAGTGGTGCCATATAGGTTAAATTTAGGTTACTCTTTTTGTATGAGATGTAAATTCTGTAATGAAAACTGGTTATTTTCTTTTGCCTTCACAGCTGATCACTTGCCCTTTCTAGACCAGTTCATTTAAATTTTTTAAGATCTCCTCAAACTTTTGTTGAAAAGAACATTTTGTAAAATATGGAGAACAAGAATTGCAAAATTCTCGGGAACATTTGGTCAATTTATTGACAGGAATTTTGCACCATTTTGGGAGATGGAGTTGAGCAATATCTGTCTCTTTTCTATTTCATGTTTGTAGGAGCCTGGATCCTGTGATGAGGCAGTCACTTTTTTGGCTGTTTTGTAGTACAGTTGCACTTTTTAGAGGGGGGAATATGCAGAGTTGGCTGAGAAAACAAACCTCTGTGAGAATTTGAGCCAATGAAGGATGGCACTCTGGGAAATCAACTTCCCCATATTTCAAACCTGTGTTCAGTGAAAGGATGGTCGGCACAGCAAAAGAGGATTTACTGGGGTTTAATCCTGTTTGAAATTCTGTACTTTGAAAAGTTCTCTATGCATTCAGGCTAGGATGAAGGTTTTTCTTTGCATACAAAAACCAAGCATACTTCCCACTTAGTTATGAGATTTGGGGGGAGAAACTAACAGAGATTTTCACTTTTTAGGTGGATCTCCATTTGCTTTGCCATTGCATGTTGCTGGCACATTGCCCACCCATAAGGAGGTCATTCAAGAACTGCTAGGACAGATTCCATACCAGGAGTCATGTTGCCAATGCCTGGGTATGCCCTGTGGGATAACCCATAACTTGTGTCTGTAACCTGTATTTGCCAAATACATTGTCTTCCTGTGCATTGTCAGTGCAATTGATTGAGAATTAGATTTGTCTTTTGTCAATTTGCAGCTTACTCTGGGCTTGATACTGTGATTCTGGAGACAGTAAGAGTACAACTGTGTTATTCATGAGTAGGCCATTTGGATACCTGATACAGCTTCCACGTGCTTCAGTTAATAAGTCAGAATCACAGAATATTCTGAGTTGGAAGGGACTCTTAACATGAATGTCCCATACAGGGATCAAACTCACCACCTTGGTATTACCAGCACTGTGCTCCAACCAACCAATGCCTGCTGCATTCACAGGTGTGTGAATAGTTTAATAATTGTTTTTGCAGAAAGTACTTGGAACAAAGCCCAAAAGGCTGTTGTTTATTTTAGAGCACTCCAAAATGTGAAGGGATTCAACACAACTTTGTGCAAATTCTAATTCTTATTTCTTGGGCAGTTGAAGTCCTCTATCCACAAAGTCATTCAGATATAAGCAGAGCACAGTTTAATGTCAGACCAAAAATCAAAAGAGATCACAAAGAAGATAAGTAATTTTACTTGACTTTTATGGAATGTTGATGAAAATTAATTTGGATTGAAACTTTTTTCCTCTTTTACAAAGAGGAGGAAAGAAAAAAATATTTTCTAGAATGTGTGTCTTCAACCTGCTGCTGCTGAATTAAAATCCATCTTAATGTAAGCCTCCACCTAACTGCTTTGTCAAATATCTTTTCTGCCTCTTTTCATTATTATTTTTGAACAAAGCTAAGCACTTAAGGCAAAGTTCTGAAAAGCTCACAGCATTATTTGCTTAGGGAGGAGTGCTTTACTAGTGGTCTTGTCTCAGGTTGGCAATAGTCTGTTGCATTGTATAATATTTGAATTGTGAGAGTTTATAGCCACTGTTTGGGTAAATAACAGTATCATGCCAGGTAAAAGATACAAAGAGGTGAATTAAATGATTTAATCATAGCTGAGCCTGCTATTCAGGCACCTGGAGTGGCAAAGAAATTACCATTACAACAATGATCTTTGTATGTGAGTATCAGGCATGCTTCAATCCAGGCTGGGAAATATGTGGTTCAAATAATTGTCTTCATAGGCACAGGGCCATTTTGAAGCTGTTTACTTGTCCACAAGATCAGATATTTTGCTCTCTCCTGATGGATTAATATTTTCCAGTTTCTTATTAATAGAAATTCTAGGAAGCTGTTTAACCAGGGCTCATGAATGCACACTCCTGGGGGGGCAAGATTCGCATTCCTGGCTGTACTGCTTCAAGACACAGCCACTTCCTAACTGTGCCATCCCTGCTGTTGTGCTTCCAATGCCCAGGAGTTGGTCTAGTCTGGTTATTTTGCTCAGAGCAGGTTAGAGACCTGTGCTATGTGCTCCAGAACTGGGTGGGATCAGCCACCTCCAGCTGTTTGGTGTTGGCAAACAGCTGGAGCAGTAACATCCTGTACCCCACAGCTTGTCCCAGGCAGGGTCTCACAGGCTGCTGAGGCTGAGTGGGGATGGTACATAAGCTAACTGAGCTGCACAGAGTTGCCTTTGTCCACACCAGGTTTTAGTTTTCTGCTTGTTGATGATAATATTTGTCCTTACGTACCTTGCATAAAACTATGAGGGCTTGTTTACGTGCAGCATCAAACTGCTTTAAAAGGAACATGCTGCCCATGTAGATTTCACCTCTGGATTGCAGTGTATTTTCCCATGGTTAATTTTCATGCATTCATGCAATTCAGAATCACATTTCATATGATTTATGCACTAGCGAAATAAATTCTCGAGAGGAGATAATCTTATATATGTAATGCCTTCATCTCAGACTCTCTTCCTAAAGGGAAACCCCAGAAATCTGTAGGATAGACAGTTTAAAAAATGTTCCAGGGAGAAATGAGGTTTGACTTGCGTGCTCATTTACTGTGATGTTTGAGGACTGAGGGAGATAATGTCTAGCATCTTTTCAAACACTGCTCTTTACAAAATACTTCCACTCCAGTTGCTTGTTTTCTGTTGCTTGCCTCTGTAAACTGTTTAAATATTATGGAGTCTGCATAGTCTACATTGTATTTTACAAGTTAGAGGCAAGCAACTCATTCCACAGTCAGGGAAAAAAAATATGATTTCAAACTAATCCTTTGCCTGCACTCAGAGAAATCAAATAAAAATACAAAAGTAAAGAAGAACAAAGCTTCTGTCAAGTTCAGAGAAGTGACAGCTCCCTGGTTGAAGAGCAGCTCTCTGGTTATACTTGTACAAGTAAATGGCAAACTTGAATTACCTCAGTTGAAGATGTTCTCTCTTTTCCCTCCACCTGTATTGTTGTTCTCAAGCTTTTGAACAATTGCTGGAATCTATAAAATAGTTTAATTTATATTCCTTTCGCCACAAGTACATTTTTATTTCTTACATCCTCTTAGGAACAAACTGATGGAAAACAAAGTCATAATGTCACCACTAAAATCATTCAGTGTTTACAAAGGACAATCTTCCAGGGTATAAACCAGAGTAACTCTGCTGCTTTGCCTTGTGAGGGTGAGGAATGCTCTGATGGATGTGAGTGCAGTGTGTGTCTGTGGTGTCTGTAAATCAGTTGGTGTAATCTGTGTGTGCTACATGGGCATGCAGAGGCAGTGCATGACAAAGTGTGTAATAATGAATACTGCACAATGGAGGACGATACTACACAGCATAAAGATAAAGGATAATGACACTGCTCTCAAATAACAAACCCCTGAGCAATGCTGGCAAACCTATGAGGGGACGTAAGACATCTTCATTGTTTCATATGGTAATAATCTGTGTATGCACATGGTTTCATAATGATCCATGGATACAGAATATTAGATGAGCAGTTCTAGAAGAAACTACCTGTTTATATTGAATAATTTCTGTATGAATGGTTTAGGATTGTGGATTTTCTTGCTTTGCTTGTCTGAGATCTGCAATTTCTAACATTGGCTTCTTATCACACACTTGCAGCCATACAACCTGATCTCATCGGATCAAAAAAGTTAAATGTAGTCAGATCTGGTCAATACTTGGGTGAGCAATTTCCCAGGTAATTCAAGAATACATTGGGAAGCCGCTCCTTAACAGTATTCCTCTCTTGCCAGCATTGAGCAAGCATCTCCCATATTTTTAGGGAGTTCACTTGATACCTGGTTCTTCATCCTCATCCTAAATTGTCCTCTTTCATTGCCATGCATAAGTGGCTGCATTTGTCAGTGTGCCTGTATTCTACTAAAAACCTTTTGTGATGAAAGGTACTGCATAAGCAATGTAGCCAGCTCAGACTTTCTATTTTATACTGTATTTTTTATTTTTAATATTTAATGTTTTATATTAACTTTGTGCAGCCCTGGTTTAGTAAAACCCAACAAAATTTTATTTTTAAAACACCATTTAGGTCAGCCTTTGACTGAAGAGTACAGAGCCGTGTTTCCTTGTCATAAATACTTGTCCAGAATCAGAAATGCTGGCATATACCTGTCAAAAGGACAAGATAAAGCATCATTTCTGTTATCATCTTTGAGATAAACAAGAACTATCATGTTTGTGGTCTTTTTATTTCTTCATAAGATGTGATTTAATTGACTTTCTGGACTTGAGGGGAGAGCTGGACATGGTCATTCCATCTTGATGTTTCTGTTCTTTCACTCTAGGCCAGTTGATGTAACATTTCTTTATATTTGTGTAACATCTACAGTTCTACCTCTCTTGGAGAAAATGTATGGGATATCTATGCAAGAGAACTGTGCATTATAATGGCTAAGAGCTATAATGAAGAATACCAACTCTCATCAAGAATACTTGTTCTCATCAAGCTATAAGATAGCATCAGCACAAAATGTAACAAGAGGCTGTGAACCTATTGCCAGGAGAAAATGCAGATTAAATACAAATAAACACAAGGTACAAATGAAAGATCTGAGTAGACATATATAATGAAAAGAGGGAGACCAACAAGCTTCTTTACTGTTCAATGCCATACTCCAGAGACAAAGATTACAGCTAGGTTTTCAAGGAACAAAAAGTCAAGCTTTTATTCTGTATTTTTTTCTGAATAAATTGCAAAGCCATGGAACAATTTCCTTAACTGAGTGCAAGAATAAGACCTACAGCAAAAATAACCAAACCACTATTAGTGTTATCAAAATTGTGACCATGTAATCACAACTGATTTTCTTGCTTGAAGACTATCATGATCCACCATTGTGAAGGAAAACCGTACCAGAAGTGAATTATACTCACTACTGTTAATTTGAGGATTCAATCCATATACTGTGTCAAAATGCTGATGCCTGTGCTCTGAGAACTTCCAGTGAACATATCTCTTTAGAGCAAACAGTAAAATGAAGTTGAGTCAATCATTTCTAAATCTCATGTATTTATGTATAAACTGGGATGTGTGCAACTTCTAGAAAGAGCAAAGGAATGAAAACTCTCTTTGTTAGTGGTGCTTCCTTCAGTTTGGAAAAAGAAATTTTTCTTCTCGATATTCTGGATACTTTGTAATATGCACTTTTTCACTATTTCCTTCTTCTGGTCCTGTATGAGGATGCTCATCTCCAAAACCTTTTTAAACACAGACAAGTTTGATTATGACTTTTAAAATCAGATTTAGGTGAAGAAGTCCAATTTATACAAGCTTGGAGAGGTTTTGTTAATGCCAAGCATATCTGAGTATGCCTGTCTTTGTACCTTAGCAGGATTTCACATTGCCTAATATAATGTTCGTCATGGTTTTAATTTTTCCTCAAAATGGATCTCTTTTATGTCTGGTATTTACCATCCTTGCCAGAGTCATTGAGCACAAGAAATGCAGTATCTACAAGATGCAGAAACTGCTTTCTTCCTTACACTCATGTAATATGTAATGGATGATTTTAAGAAGGGATCTTTACTCTGTGCTTTACCTATTCATGTGTAGGATTTTGATTTCATTTAAATGAAAGGTGTAAACCTCAGGTCTGAAAACTAATAGAATTTCTGCATTTACCTGCTGATCTGTAGCCTTTAGGTTAGATTGTGTGTCAGCCAGCAGTCGGCTTGTTGAATGAAGCAATACTTTAAAACTAAAATGAAAAGATTTCTGTTATATGTAGCCTGACACCAGATATGAAGGCAGATTTCTGGTGGCTTATTATTGGAAATATTTTCCAGTGTGTCTGATAAGCGAGACTGAACAAGCCGTAGGAGGCAGACCTAATCAGATAATGCTGACTTACAGACCAGAAAAAAAAGAGAAATGTATTTTCCTAAGTGCTGTGCCTTCACTTGACAAGTCTGAAGACAAAATGGTGGGTGTAATGGCAAAAGGCACTCAGAGAGCAGGGAGTAAAGCTGCTGCCTCCTGGGGTGGCTGTTGTGGCTAAGCCTTCTTCCTTGGGTACATTCACTGTCTGTGTTTCAGAAGGTTTATAGGCAGGTGCTTGGGTGCGTTGGCACTCTGGAGATGGGGCATGTAAAAACAACTGGGAGAACATCAGACTGGATCAGCTCTTCATTTTTCAGTGAGTTTAGGTATTTTTTTGGAACTTCAGAGGAATTCAAAACAGTCTTATGAGAGGGTTCCCCTGAAGGATTGAGTGCTGTGTTCTGCTCAGACTCTCAGTGCTGCAAATCCTTCCTGGAAACACATTTGAACACTGAGGATATTCACAGGAGAAGCAAATTCTCAATATGATTATGGAAACTTTCATGGTGTTGCAGAATGGAGGACAAGGAGAGTCTTGTAATTCTTAGAAAGAGTTCCCAAAGAACTGAAACAAAAAGATTCCTTTGTTATTTCCATGCCTAGATATGAAGTGGTCATTACCACAGTCTGATAGTTAACACAGAAAGATATTTAACACAACTTCAGATTCTTTTATGTCTTCAGATTGCATGTAGATAATAATTATATCAAATTCAAACATAGTGCCACATTAATATTGCATGACAAATCTGCATACTTTTATTTGTTGGCCTGAAGACATTAAAAAAAATTGTTGGAAGATCCTCTTTATTCTAAAGGTTTTTTTAAAACAGCTCAACTCTTGGTTTTGTACCTTAAATGTCTCTGCTCAGGGAAAAATGAATTTAATTGCATAAAACCTGCTCTGCAGTGATTTTTTCAGGGAAAACATTAAAGTTTTAAATGGATTGAGTGTCCCTGTAAGTATATTCACATTCATACGTGTCTGGACTGAACATGCCATCTGTGGCTTCTGCTTTATTTTTCTTACTGTATATTTGGAATTCAAAATAACATTTGTTTTGTGAGGAAAAAAAAATCAATAAATCATTTAAGTTGTCCTACACTTTGTATAACTAATTGTAATTAGTCTAATGTCTTTGTTGGCAAGGGCTTATCAGGCACATAGCATGAAGAGGCAAAGAAAGAGCTTTATAAAGAATGATGTTGTTTTGTAAAGCTAATTGTGACACTATCTCTGCTATTGTATGTGATTGAATTCTTAATTTTTAATGTGTTATTCCTTCCAGTAGTGTTGCTCCTACCAGAGGTTCTCTGTAATGTGACCATAGAACAGGTTTTAGTCAGTTCTAGATTGGACAGTTGGGTGCCAAAAGGATGTAGTCTAGACTTGGGTCAGCTAGATTGTGGCAAGTGAGTTGCAGTTCCTAATTGTAATGAATTAGCTCGTTTTAATGTTTGTTATGCAAATCTTGTAGATAAGAATTTAATTAACTGTGATGTCCTGAACTTTGGTGCCAGGGGAGCAGCCATAGGCTCCTCTGATGGATCCTGTCACATGTGTGGCCCCCAAGGAGCTGCTTGCCTGCACAATTCCCTGGCAGCATTGCCAAATCTTAACTAGCTGATACTGGGAATTGCTGAGAAGATGATGTTACTGAGAGCAGTATAATGTGGAAGAGAAATCAGAGCGTTTATTTATAAAGCAAAGGACCACTGTCCCAATTCATGAATGCATTCTAATAACTTGGGTTCACTGGAAATATATTCCTGATGCTAACTGAAGTTCTCACCATTCTTGATACCTAGGCATTAGTTTAGACTGACAGTCTAGACTGAGCTGCCACATGATTAGTATGATGATTCTTGTGTTTATTATTCTCAAAAAGCTGGATTGTGAAAGACTTGGAAAATTAACTAATTTGCTACTTCAGTTGATAGCAGAGAAGCCATAAAAATTCTGGTTTCAAGCATTTAACTGCCATTCTAATAACTATGGAGATTTTTCTCAAATCTTCCACTTGTATTATTAACCTCCTGCAGACTATTCAATGAGTATTGGAATAATATATTCTGAAATTGTCCAGTGTTGAAGAAACTGTTCAGCAGGATAGTAGGAAATCAACTGTGACCCCTAGTTCCATTTCCTATGAGCTTCTCTGTGGCAGTCTCCTGCTCTTCTGAGCTGTTTGCTGTAGCATGCTTTTTCCAAAGGCTGCCATCTGAGAGAAGAACCTGTGCCATCCTTAGTTCTGCCAAATATGTCTGCCTTCAATCAAGGTGCTGCCTCCAGTGTAGATAGCTGAACCAGTGGCTGCAGGCATCTAGCCTTCAGAAAACCCGGCTGCATAAATGTAGTGACTCTGGGGGAGCAGAAGAGGAATGACAAAAGCTCATCCTGTGTGTCCTCAGGATTTGGGAGCCAGTATTTTAAGTGAGACTTTAATTAGACTTCAATTTCTTCTGCCCACAATGTGCATGAGTGAAAGATGCCCTTCAGAAAGCCTCCTCCTATGTAAGCCAAGCAGTGGAGGAGTTAGAGGAAGTTTCAGTAGCTCAGATGTGAGGATTATTTGCTTCTTTCTTGATATTTGGACAGAGGTGAGTTAATTAGGAAGGCAGTGAGAGACTTGATCCCTTTCAATGGAATATAGATAGTGAGCAAGACCCCAGTGTTGATACTAAACCATAATATGATACCACATAATACGATAATATATGTGTGTGTGCTTCATTAAAATGTATGTCAAAAAAGAAAAGAGAAATATTTTGTTCTTTTTATACTTTAAGGAAAAGTTAATCTGGAGAAAGTAACAGTAGTAAAAGGAAAGGCAACATCTGTGTTAATTAGCAGTTAATCTTCAAAGCTTGACTGATGGGTTACATTATGGCCTCTTGCAATTGAATTAAAATTCAGACCCACGCAAGTTCTATTTTTACCTCATTTTTCCATATTGGAATAATTTGTCTGGATTTAAGATTTCATTTTTGCTAAAAATATTGATGTTCCATAATCTAAAATGAACTTCTGGTTAGTGCAAATAGGCATTGTAGAGAAGAGCTCTGTGGCTCTGGAGAAAGTGGCTTTATGATGTGATGCAGGGTTAGGGATGAGGACACGTATGCTCCCCAAAGAATCTGTTTCTCTTGATTATTGGACAGTAAAGCTCTTTGGTTCAAGAACTGCCTTGTGTGTACAGTGCCTTGCACAGTGAGGGTTCACACTCAAGCAACAAGTTAGGAATTAATTTTAGAATACCTGGAAACATTCTCCTGAATACCACAGCTGGGGGAGATGAGTTGTTGATAAAGGAATGTGCCCTGATGAAGGTCTGATCTGTGGAGTTTGAGTTCTCTTTTTCCAGTGAACATTATCTGTTCAGAAATAAAACTTAACAGTTAACATTCTGGCCTTCCATAAGCTTTTTTTTTTTTTGTATGGGCATCCATCCTGGTAAAAAGCAAAGTTCTCAGATAAATGTGAAATATGTGGAGAACAATGTAGCACCGCCTTCCCTTCCAAGTCAATATCAAAGAGGTAGTGCTTGAACTATCACAATGACTGCAGACTGTGGATAATTTGAAAGGATATCAGCTGATGTACAGCAGTGTGGGTTCTGTCAGCTGAGTATCTGGTCCAGTGTTCTTCCCTCTTAAATGAACAGAGTTAGGGTACAATCTTGTGCTAGCTATTCTTTCATTTTCACCATAGCAATAAAACAAAATATCTTTATAAAAGCCTCTGCTCACATCCCAGTGTCACAGAAATACAATGTACACCTTTACAAAGTTGTATCATATTCTTGATTTAAACATAAAAAAGACCCAACCTAATAGAAAATGTTTTTATGAAAAATTTAAGCTGCTTTCAGACAAGGTTAGATGAAGTCCTTTCAGTGTCTTGTATTGAGAAGGTAAAAGCTAATCAAGAAAATTTTTTTGTATTCACCTACAATACATTTACTAAAATATGCAGCTAGGAGTAGTGAGTGCCCTTTAATACCAAAAGAAAAGGGTGGGAAAGCCTCCTTAATTAAATCTCTTCAGGGATCCTGGATTAACTGCAGCTCTGTTTAGTTTATATCCTCCCTGTAGAAAAATGTGCAGACCCAAGACAGCAAATATTGATTTAAATGGAGATGCAGGGAAAAGGCCCTGTTGTCTTTTCCACTTGGCACAGTTTTTAGTTTTGATTCATTTTTTGTTACAAAGGATGAAAATCTAAATCCTTCTCTACTCCCTTTCATGCTATGTGAAAATATTGAACCAGGACTCAGCAAACTGGATGCAGGTACTGGTGAAGAGAAGAGCACATAAAGCTGCCCTACAGAGGACAGAAAGCTGTGCCCAGGTTTCAGCTGTCGCTGCCTTTGTCACAGCCACCAGGGATTGCAGTAAGCCTTCAGCCTAGCATAGCCCAATAAAAAATGGGGAACAGTGGACCAGGGTTTCACCACGGTGCCACAACCAGGGAAATTTTGGCATTACCCCCCATTTGCTCCAACCACTGCAGGCATAAGTAATTGTCCTGTGGAGCAAGTGCTCTGCTGCCATTGACCAGAAGAGTTGCATTTTCTGATGAACAGTCTTGTAAGCATGGAATGAATTTTACTCAGGTGATTTTTGAAGAGAAAAATGGCTGTGTAAAGATGCCAACAGCTTAGCCCTCAAACCCGCTTATGTGAATTTAGTTTTCCTTTGTTCTAAATGTAATTGCATGTTCATAATGTGGGACATTTCTGTGCATCCTGTCCTGGTCTAAACATACATTTGTTCATCAACAAAATCTGAGTGCAGTTGGAGATGTGTGGAGCCACGTGCTTCTCTTTCTGCACAGTGCAGGTCGAGGTTGTTTGTGATTGTGCATAAACTGCTCAGCTTCAGACCCGAGGGGAAAAGTGCAACCCGGGGCACTCACAAAAGAAATATATAAAAATATTTAAAAGTCCTACAATAACTTGAGTGTATGCAATAGCATGGGCTGTGGCTCCAACCACAGTCTGTGCTTAAGAAAGGGAAATAAAGAAGCTTGACTCGAGAGAAATCAAGAGAATATGGATTTCTGGAAACAGAAGGATTAGGGAAGACAGTGGGGAAAGAAAAAAGGTTGGAATTGGGATTTACTGTTCTGTAAACAGTCTGCACCAAGACCACAGTTCTTACCTGAAGACTCAGTGCAATCTGTAGAAGCCCAGTAGCTGTAAAAAATTCATCTACCAATTCGTGTTCTCTACAGGGGATGCCATTCAACTTGAAGAGATTAGCACAGGTTTGAGAATGCATGAGAATCACCTTGAAATAATGTATAGGCTGAGAGCAGAGTTTACAATTATAATTCTTTAGTCTTGTTTCTCTTCTGCGTGCTTTGCAGCAAGCTGGACCTCTATGATCACCCTTGCTAAACAGGAATTCTGCTTTTCTTCTCTGAGTTCAGCAGCAGAGGTACCTGAAGGAGCCCTCTCTGCCTGGGTGAAATAACTTCCTCATCTCATTGCCTGAGTTCACAACTGAGCTGAGGTGCATCAAAGTCAGGTCAAGGAATCAGAAATAAGGAAAGTACACAAGCTTGGACAGCAGAAGTCAATTTTCTCAGGCTGATGCCTTTTTTTTCCCCCCCTCTTTGTTTCAGTTTTCCATGAGTGTATTGAATAGACAAAGAAAAAGAAAATAAATTAGAAAAATGTACACAATGCAAAGATTGGAAATATATCCATAAATTTAATACCCAAGGAAATACTTCAGATATTTCAGTGCTTGTAGTAACAGACTAGTCCTTATTTCTAATGTTGGTTTTGTCTGTCTTGCCCAAAATAGTAAGTAATTAGTAAATCAAATAGTTTCAGTGTTTTTTTAGTTACATGCAGTTAAATACAAAGCCATCATTTCTCTGCTCCTTTTTGTGATCATTCATAATGTCCTTCCTGTCTTTTTTTCAATGCCTTTTTGACATTGGGTTTATTAATTGTTACATCTCTTTTTAAATCAGATTGTGGGGGGGACATTCTCATGGACCAGTTTGTGACCTAGGAGTAGCCTTTACTGCAGGTTCACAGCAAACTCTACTGAAATGGACTCTTGTCCCTGGGTTCCATTGGTGCAGTATTAATATAAACAGAAAGAAAATATTTCTAGAAATTAATTGAACAGCGTGCCACTCAACTGCAGTTTATTTTCAGGATTCACAGCAAGGATGATCTGCCTAGAGCTTGGGATGGTTGGAGTGCATCACTTTTCCATACCCAGGTACATCTTGCTGGGCACAGTCACTGCCTGAATCTGGAATGCAGTCTGTGCTGTTCATAATGCACTCCACTTGCTTAAGCTTTGCATAAAACTGTACATGATGGATAATAAAACATCTGTCTATGGAGAAATGTTTCACTTCTCAGAATGACCTGAAGCACGATGTGAGACAGTCTGCTCACTGCTGGGGGACACAGCTGTTTATTATTGGATGTCCTGCACCATTACGGAGTGCAAAGCAAAAACATGTGTGTACACTCACACACACACACACATACAAAAGAATGAATAATTATGATAAGTGGCTGCCTAACAGGTATCTTTATAATGCAGAAATAGCAACCATTTTTACCAAGTGAAATCAATTCTCTCTGCTTGCTCTTCTTTGCTCTTCTTGTGCTCTTTTTTCTCTGCAGAAAGTATATAATGAAATAATTAGCAACAAAGCACTGTGTCTTAGAGAAAACAGAAATAAATCCAGCCTGGGGCTGATAATCTTCAGGATTTAGAGTCTTGCCCTTCTCCTGTACCAAAGGTACTTCCTTTGCTCCTCTCAAAAACAAGCTCTCTGGCAAGAGAAGTGCCTGTGCTCCACAGGGGAGAGGTGAGAGCCTTGCTATTCTCTCAGTGGTGGGTGCATTTTTCTGTCAACTCATTCCAATCTGTCATTTACAAATCGACATCTGATGTGAAGAGAAAGGCATAGACCAAAACTGTGACTTGGGGAATGTGGGTGTTTAATTTGGCAAAGCAGAAGAGTTTTTCAGCAGCTGTACTCAGAGATGCTTCCTCAGGGAAAAGAAAAAAAAAAAAAAAAAAGGAAAAACAAAGTGTTCAATGGTAATATTAATTTGGTTAGTATAGAATTAAGTAGTGGCTCACCAGTATGCACTGGCAGATACATTTCCTGTATTTTTAGTTGTAAGGAAATATGTCATGATTCAGCAATGCAAAAACCCAGAGAAACCCAGAAAGAAAAGAAAAAGAGCTGATTGTCTTTAACCAGGGGGTGCAGAGGGGACATGTACCTTCAACCCTCACTGCCAGGGACCTGTCACAGATGAGGCTGTGCCAGGCAAAACCAGAGTGCCCTGACCCCCTCCCAGAGGATTAGGGGTCTCTTGGTGCACCACAGGTACAAATAAGTACCAGAGACAATTCTACCTGAACATAGTCTAATTTTAACAAACCTCTTTGTTGGAAGGGCATCTCACATTATAAAGCTTCTACTCCGTGTATTGTAGGTGTCTTAGTTTGTTTAGACCAATACTCTTATTTATACTTATTTATTAATCAAGAAGCCTGACAAGCTGCTGCAAATAAAGCTGCTGCTGATTCAGTAGTTTGGTAGGAGAGTCATCTGAGGATTAGATTTTATTAACAGCCTTTATGAAAAGATGTATTTTTTGTCAATTAATTGGCCTGTAGAATTTTGTCATTTCAATCTGTCATTGTTGAATTTTACTTTACTGCAATATTTTGAAATTAAGTCAAAAAGGAAAAGTGTCTATCTAATGCTTTTGGCAAGCACTCTGTTAATTAATAGCCTTTTGAAGTACTAAATTTCCTCGGTTTTTATCTTAATTAACACTCTTAATTGACCTTCTGTGATCTCTAGTTTCTCCCAAAAGAATTAAAAAATAGACTTCTAAGTTATTTTCTGCAATCAGATTGACATGCAATTGCTTGTGTAGACATCTTCTCTGCCTTCACAAACGTTTTTTTCATTTTTATTTTTTTCCACTGAAGTCCCCACTGGAAATTACAGTCCATTGAACCATAGAGCTAAAATTGATTGTGCACATAAAAAATCCTGGAACAATTGAATGAAGAGAAGAACTTCCTGGATTCTGTGCTAAAAATCAGAGCTCAAGTGACAACAAAACTTACTCAATTTGAACTCACCTGCCCTGGATCACCAAGAAAATATTTTTTGTTCCTCCATTTACCCCCAATGACATAAAGAATGAGTTTTTCCTTCATTTAGCCTACACCAAAGCATGGTTATAGATGTCAAAGGAGATGAATTTCAGTTGCCAACATTTTTGAGATGCATTCTTTATTCCATCTTCTTTATATCAAATTCTTATTCTTTTTGTGAAATAGGGGAAAGTTAAAGCTGAAGAACCCTGTCTTACTGCTTTTATTTTAAATTAATTTTTAATTAAAGCTTTATGTGTCGCATCTTACAATTCTAGCAATCCTAAAAGTGAATTTTACTCTTTTCTTCTGAAATATAGGATGCAAGTCTCTTTTGTAACATGTTGTAAGAAACTGTAGTCAGTTCTTTCTGCTGGAGTTTATGGAAGGCATTACTAAAAATGCAAATTCTATGTTTTGAGACTTGAAATTTTCAAGTAACTATTAATCTTAGAGCTTACTTTTATATTCTGAGATTAAATAATGACATTTTAAGCACTTAAACCTTCACTAAGAGCAAGATAAGTAAGCATATACTTCGTTTCAAGCATTTTAACAAAGTTGATTCCACTGGTCTTTTCATGTCTAATAAGCATATGCCTGGGTACTTTTCTGAAATGGTGGATGGTATTTAGGAGAGAGAATTACAACCAGTAACTATCATTTCTTTAAGAATACTAATAAAGTAGGAAGTATGCAAAATAAGCTTTCATTATTAAGTAAACAAAATAATTTTTTGTGAGCATTGCCTTTTCATTGCTGCATTCAGCTGCAAATCGTGTCTTGAAAGCAAAGCCATCTTTTTGAAAGTGTATTTTGAAAAATAGTGCATTATTTTCTCCTGAGGCGTTGAGACAATTTCCTGTCCAGATCTGGTACCCCATTTATTTTATACTATTAAAAAAAGTTTCTCTGAGCCATAGGAAAACAATTTTGGGATTGTTGCACGCACATATATCACAATAGATCTGCCTACTGTAGTTCTGAAGATGATATTTAAGAAACTCCTGTTTACCCTATTCTGGGATTCATATCCTCCTTCTCCCAGATTTGTGTGGTTACATAGCCTTATGCAACTCATAAATGGAGGATTTTTTAAATTTTCTATATGTAAAATTTGAAATTTGAGTGCGATTGCAGTAACAAGAGGAATTCTTTTTCTAATGAGTCTCAAAAAACCCTGACCAAGAAACATATAAAACTCTCCCATGGAGAGGGAAATTGAGTGCACAGTGTTAGCATAATAGCAAGGGCTGAGACATTGCTTTGCACTACAGTTTTATGGGATGATATTTTAAAAGGTATTTGGAGATTTATGGCCTTTTAGGCGCAGCTAAAATTGTTTTCTCATTTCTAATATTGCTTTCATTAGAATTTTGAAAGTATGTTTATGGTATCAGATTGAATTCTAAGGTGTTACCAAATCATCCAAAATCTCCACTGCTTAAGTATATTCCCTCATATCTCTGTGCATCTTCAGAGGAAAAAAATAAGATGAATGAATATAAGTGCTTTGGTTTAAAGTATATAATCTGTATTCTGTCATGTACTTCATCTCCCAGGGAAGGTACCTGGGAACTCACTCTGCTGTTTTTATTTATCCTGCCAGTGCAGTATATAGATGAGAGGACTAAGGTCCAATGGTGTTAAGACATGAAATATTGATTCATTCTTTTTTAAAATTCATTTTTCCTCCTGAGTATAGCAAATTTCAGATGCTACTGTCAATATAGTGCTCTCCAATAAACCTCCATTATTGGAAGGGTCCTGATCTTCATCGTGTTCTTATAAATGGTTATTATGATTCTAAAACGCTTTGAAAGCTCAAGGCCAGTGTTTTCCTGGTGCAAGAGCAGAAAGCAATGCAGCCTTTTATCATGGCAGAATGTTATTTTGAAATAACATGAATTGGATTGGGAATTCTCCCTGCTAGACAGTAGCAGAACATTCTGCTGCTGCAGAGATGAAGATCCTGATGGGGCAGATAAACAGCTGAACACATTCGTGACTATAAAGGTGTCAAAAAAAGAAGCACAACTACAGTTGGTATCCACCTAATGAAGCATGGGTGTGGGACACCCTGCCTTTAGTTTCTACTTGTGGTTCTTCAGTTTAAGTTAACCCTTTACTTACTGTTTCCAGTATGATCTTTACAAAAGCAGCTAAACAGATACTTAGCTATTTCCCCAAGGGAAAGGATATTTCAGGAAAGGCAAGGATAGAAGTTCACACCAGGTCGCCCATGAAGGATGACAGACATGGGCAAGGAAGAGATATTTAACTACTTTCAGTGTTCTCAGACTCAGCTCTGGGAATTGAAGTAATAGTTTTTCACTGAAAAAAAACAAAGTTTTTTTTAAACTGGAGTTTCTTTAGGAACATAAAGCTCTTGGAGCTTTTCTACTATCCATAATAAAAGGTATTACGAAGAGAAGGAATTTGAATCTCAGACCTGTATGCGCCAGGTAATTGTCATGATAAAAGTTGTACAAGTGCTTTTCCACTTATTGTCTTAGATAGTATTTAGATCAACTTGAACAAGGGGGTAAAAGAGAATCTGTGCCAAAAGCCACTTATTGGTGTATTCATGGAGGAGGAGGGAGGCAGGAGACCAGAATACATTCTTGCTCTGAACCTGGAAGAAACACCTGGGGTTGGTTCTTCTGTCTCACAGGGAAGTTGGGGCTTACAGGCTGCATAAATTGCTATAAAGAATTTTTTTCTAAATGAAAATTTTATTCCTACCCCAGGATGAAAATGTTTTCAGAAGATTTTGTGGGTGGCAATAACTGATTTGCACATAGGCTTACTTGGGACTTCTCTTACAGCAAAACTCAATTGTGTGCAAAGATGAGGCTGTTTTAACTTAGGATGGAGGACAAACTGCTCCCTGCCATTCCCAAAAGCAAAGAGCTTACATTGTGGCAGAAAGCTCCTATATCCCCTTCTCTCACTCACACTCAGCTCTGTTAAGGTGCTCTATTAAGATGTTTTTGTGAATTTTGTATCTTTCTTTGGAAACGGGGCATTTTTAAATAATTTAAAGATAATTATTTTCACTGACTTCAGTCAATCTGGAAGCAACGCATGCACAAAGCTGGACTTCAAGCAGTTCATAAGCAGCAAGGGCTGAGTGTGCTCTCACTGCTCGTGTGGTTTGAAAGCAGTGTTGCATGCCCAGGTTATGTGGGTAACTCTGTTGACTCCCACTCCCCCCTTGGTAACATTTGTGTGAGCAGAGCAAGCAGGATTTGGTTTGTGGTTTACAATGCATGTGTTTGCTCAAACAACCAGTCTGTGAGCCAAATCCTTACACATGCAATTTTTCTCACTTGTGCAGGTAATACTTCTGGGCTGATTGAATATTGAGTCATTTGAGCAAAGTCTGTCAATCTTGACACCATCCTCTTGTGGTTTTCTCTCTGCTATGTTAGCTCGAAGAATGGTGACACAAAATTATGTAAAGGGATGTGCACAGAATTTTGGTTTTCAGAACCTTATATTAGATGGTTTTGTGCCAAAATATCCTTGGAAGTTTCATTCCTGTGTGAATTTTCAGGTCGAGGATAGCCCATTGCAGATTAAGATTTTGCTTGCAGAAGAAGATGGTGCCTAGTCACATGCACACCCCACAAATTCTGACAGTACTTTGTGTTTTGGTAAACTTTATCTCATTTTACAAACTCCACTAATTGCTGTCTTTCAGATGTGAAAATAAATTATTTTCTGTTTTACTGGAGATGCATTGCTTGACTTCAGATATTTAACATGGTATTTTTTTCCGTGGACAATAGCTGGAGGCCCCAAGCTGGGAAGAATGAGAGCATATCTATAAATAATTCAAAGTAATCGTATGGTTTTGACAGATTGTCAAGCTGCTTAATGCCTTTTTTTCCCAGGCAATAGATTGTATTTCTTTGATAAAGTGTTGATAATTTCTCATTGCAATTTGTTTTGTGTATGTTGTATTTTTACAGAGTCCAGTCAGGTTCATATCTCAGCACGGGTTGGTTTACCTTAATTTTGGCTATGGATGCCTGCTATGGAATTCACGTCTATGGGATGATAAATGACACCTACTGCAAGTAAGATCATAGAAAATTATTTTCATGCATCTACCATGCTGATGTCTTGTCAAAATTTCACAATTGATTTTAATATCATAAATCCAAAAAATGGATCAGGCAGTCATTTCCCAGTGTTTTGCATTGATATGACACTATTGTCAGCATATTCACTCCTGATATGGCATGTGCTGTTGATAAAATATAAACATTTACAAAATCTAATGTCAGATGTCATACAGAACTATTTTTAATCAAAGATCTTTTGCAGTTTCTGAATTAACTGGAAACAAAATATGCTCATATTCTTTTGATAAAATATACTTGCTTCCACTGCAAAAACAAATCTATAGAGGGAAAAAAAAAATAGATTATTTTCTGAATACCAAATGCACCTGGAAATGAAATAAAATTATTAGCTTAGGATAGTTACATTTACATTTCACCACCATTGAGAAACCTACTTGAACTTTCTAGGTTATATATGGCTTGTTTTGAGTAGTAGGGGTTTCTAATTAGATAATAAAACAAGTCCTGTGAGCTTTATCACCATAAACTGACATAAATTCCAACCAACTACTGTTGGTGACCTTACAGTGACAGTGGATTAATCCTATTGTCAGAAGTATAACTCTAAACACAATTTTTAGAAGTCCGAGTTAAATACTTTAATCTACTATGTATAGTAGAAAAATATTAAATAAAACTATTCCTTATTCATTCAGAAAAGCAGGAAATGTCATGAATGGTACCAGAACATACACAATTACTCTTCTGTACCTAAGCTGGTCCAAGTCCTGCATGTAACCAGTCCAGTGTGTCATGAGCTCCGAAAGTCAAGCCTTTGTGCAGATTCTCACTCCACATTCTGTGTCACTCCAGTGTGAGATTCACTCCTGGCAGAAGCTAAAAATGTCACAAACAACAGAATTTGAGTCACAGCTGTTTAATTAGGATATCTTAACATTAGAGGCTGACTTTTTAGAACTTGCAGATCTCACTGATTGAGTCATCCAGATGGAATGAACAGGATGAACATATGTTGTTCTTTGTTTATGAAAACACACAGCAGGCACCCTGAGATGAGGGGTGACAGGACTAAGGTTGTCCTCAGAGAGCTCAGCCAAGCTGGCATTGCATAGCCCTGATGTAAAACCAGTCAACAGCATGATAGCACTGGTGGCAGCAGAGAAGGATATCTCCTTAGAGCTGTGATTCTGACTGGATTACCTACTCATATTGGATATATAACTCTTATAACTGCTTTGTTCAGCCAGTTCAAGAACCAGTTTCAACAACTGGGACTGTCCTTTGAGAAGACTTTGCTTAGGGAGGGAAGGTTATGGGCTGAGTTGTCACAGGTTAAACAAAATGTGCAGTGCCTGTAAGAGCCAGCCCATTGGCTTCTTACTGACTGTCAAGATTGGTGTATGCTGAGAGATACACTGAGCTGCTTCTGCCTTAGGAAAACTCCTAGGAATCATGATCTAATGAAAGCACTTACAGTTTAGCAAAGGAGTTCAAGTGCTGACACATGGAAGGGATTTCAGATAATTCAGATCATTAACCCAGCACTTCCAAGTCTGCACTAAACTGTGGCCCAAGTGCCACATCTGCACGTCTTTTAAATACATCCATGGCTAGTGAGTCAGCCACTTCCCTGGGCAGCCTGTTCCAGTGCTTTACAGCCCTTTTGGTGAAAAAATTTTTCCAAATATCCAATCTGAACCTCCCATGATGCAGCTTGACACTATTTCCTCAAGTCCTGTCACTTGTTCCTTGGGAGAAGAGACCAGCGCTCTCCTCATTACAACCCTCCTTCAACCAGCTGTAAAGAGTGATAAGGTCCCTCCTGAGCCTCTTTTCTCCAGGATGAACATCCTCAGCTCCTTCAGTCATTCCTCATGCTCCAAACCTTTCACTGGCTCCATTGCCCTTCTCTGGACTCACTCCAGCACCTCAGTGTCTGTTTTGTAGTGCAAGGCACAAAACTGAACACAGGATTTGAGATGCTGAGAACAGAGCACAAACACTGCCCTGATCCTGCTGGCCACACTATTGCTGATCCAAGCCAGGATGCTTCTGTCTTGTATTCAAGTGTATTACATATTTGTGTTTGTCTTGGAAATGGTACTTAAGTGTATCTTTCTTCTCCCTAGGTCAGAAGGCTTTCGTAAAGTTCCCTACCACTATTACGAGCCAGGAAGAGATGAGTGTGAGGAATACTTTCTCCATGAAAATGCTCCTTATGGAGGCCACAGGTTTATCACAGAAAAAAAAGTATTTGCTAAGTGGGCCAAGAAGCACACAATAATATTTACACATCCCAACTGGACAGTGTCTTGATACTGGTTTACTTAACTCTCCCTTAACAGCATATTACAAAAATGTCTCAGTTTACAATAGTTTTGCTTACATCTGGCTGGCCTTTCTCAGTCCAGGTAACACTAAACTAAAAACCAGAAGACAAAGAGGGTAGTGGTTCAGCTGTTAAGCAAAATTAATCATCTGTGGAAGGCAGACACATTGTTTGTTATTTCTTAGGGTTTTAATCCACACTATGCACTTTATACTTTAACTGGATTTTACTTCAAGGCAGGAGCAGTTACAGACGGATGATATTTCCTGTATATACAAGTGCACACAGAACATGGTCCTTTGAAAATTGTTCATCATCTCAAATAGATAAAATTATTATTTGTAGCTCATTTGTTGTACTGAAGCAGTAGTTCCATTTGTGGTGTCAGAAGAAATTTTCAACAAGAGAAATGTGAGGAAAAATACAGACCTTCAAGGTCCGTTGAATGAATAAATTTTAAAAAACACCTGAATATATTGATACACAGTATATTGAGAGCACTTGTATATATGGCAAAATTAGAGATGAGCTAGGCATGGTTCTTGAACTGTACCCAGCTCTTGAATGAGAAGATCTTACCTACTCAAGACTCCTGATAAATTAATAACTTCTGAAATGCAGCTTCCTTCCATCCTGGTCAATCTGCACCATCTGGAACTTTTTGAAGCTGTTGTCCCACAGTTCAACTCCAGCAGAATGGCATTTGGCAAAGATTGTGTTTTGCAGCCTGATGAACCTTTGGCTGTTGTACCAAGCCTGCTGTCAGTACCCAAGGCCACACTAGTAAAGTTGTCTCATGAATATCTCCATTTACTCCAGTTGTGCATTTGACTTCCTCCAACATCCAAATAACGGTATTTTGACAGTATTTCCCATGCAGCCATCATAATTTATTTTAGATCTCCAGTTTCTCCATCTTTGAAAACAGGGATAGTGTCTATCTACCTCACAAGGGAGTTGTGAGGACTAATTTAATTTAATTTAAAGCACTTTCCTGATGCAGAATGCTCCAGATCATTTATTCTTAACACAAAAACAATGGTACCTGTCATTTACTCTTGTCTGTTGGGTATTTGAAGAAAGTGACAGTGTGTCTGGCTCTGATGGCAAATTGTTCTGTGCATCAGCTTTCCTACTGAGGATAATTTGTAATACTGAGTTCTATCAGCTTGCATTGCTTCAGATGAAGTTGAAAGAACTCCCCATCTCACAGTATTATCTGCACATTAAAAGGCAGTTCAAGAATCTTAAAATATACTCATCTCTAGTTTAAATATGTATTTCCAAGCTTACTGTCATGGAAAGTTTTCAACTGCAGCAGAGTTATTTGTAATATGACCATAATTCAACTACACATGTGAATTTTATTTAAACTGTATTTAAACTAATGCTTTAAGTTTAGAATGTGTCCTATGAATATTTTAACATCTGGAATGTCAGATTCAACACTGTAATAGCCAATACTGTGAACACTTGAAGGAATTATGTGTGGAACCTGCCACACATGGTTTACTCACTCTACTTAAACATTAACCAACAGGAAACTTTGTATGCTTTTGTAAATCAAGAAAAGGGGAAGTAAAAAGCTATTTTTACATGTAAGTATTTGTATACTGACTATTTCCTATTGTATATTTGTATATATAAATCTATATTTTATATGTTCATTGCATATATATTCTCATTAACCGCTCCAACTCACAGGATGGGGAGGAAATCTCTTCACCAGTATTCCTCCTCCTGATCATTGGTTTCTTGTTCCTGTTGGTAGGTGATTCCAGGGTATCATCTCTGTTGTTCCTTTTATTTTCTACCAGAAATTCAGCTCTCTGGTTTTTTTTTTTAATATAGCTCAGCTTTCACTGCTTACTTTAGTACTCTACGTATTCATTCTGGTAGTCAGGCAAAGGCTGGGGCCATGCTTATGATCTTGGATAAACATCTATATTCAAACACAGGCTTTGTCCCAGGTTTCTGGCATGACTTCATGTCTCACCTTCCTGTTTGGAAAAGGAGAACAATAGTATTTTCCTACTCCCTTTCTTGACTGACTTTCTTGAAAGCTGTTGAGATGAATATTCCCATTTTCAACTTATTTGTACAAAGGTGCCCAAAGTGTCTGAAAATTGCAGGCAATGCTGTGATATACAAGTAATTAAAAGTGGCCGTTTCTTGTTCCTGGAGTTTAAAATCTGTTGTATGCTGATACAACCTGGGATGAAATCAAAAGAGGAAGAAGGAAGGGTCATGGTTGGATGAAGAGCTGTAGTAGCAAAACCAGATTTATCACCATATGCATATTTTCAGTTCAGATGGGTGGCTGGATATATGGAAAGCTAATAAAAATTGTAAGGCAGGATTTGAAAAACACAGGACATGCAGAATTAGGGAGAATGTTCCACACGTATTTTACAGGGCAGCCTGGGAAAACCTATCTTTCCCTTGAGGGAAGAGGAACTGAAAAGAAGAACATCAGCCAATGAAACTTGTATTTAGAAGGTTTCTAGGTTAGTAGAAAATTGCTATGAAAGTGCTGCACATGGAAATTGTTTGGGCTGGACATGGAAGACTCCCGTGGAAGTGTCCTCATGAAAGCGGAGTGTTTCTCCCCAGTGAGCGTAAGGAATCTGCCTGAGTTGTGTTCACCTGCAAGGTGGTTTTTAAGCCTGAGAAAGTTTTTAAGATAATAAATACTTGCCGATTCACGTGTTGTAAAATATGTGCTTCATTCTGAAGCTCTTTGAAGACTGCTTGCATGCTGCACAAAACAGTCACAGAGGACAGCTAAGAAAAATACAGATTTAAGAACATCTAAAAGTACACAAAATTGAGAACAAAATTAGAGTTCAGATGTCACAGAGAAAAGTAGAAGTGTTGTTCTCTGCCTAGATTTGCACTAAGAGCAGATCTGCTTTAGAAATATTGCAGCAGGCTTCATTCATACTAGAGAAAATGAACATCAGTTCTCTTATTTAAATGAGCCTGTCTTTAGTGTAAGTTAAATGCATATTTACATGATTTTTATTATATGAGTAAGTAGCTGTGACCACTGTGTTAAAGATGATTCTACAAATAAATTACTTGCTGAAATGTGTTAAAAATGAGCTGTGGTACTAAAGAAAGAATGTCAGTACTTGGATGTGTATAAGGGATCTTGGTTCACCTTCTGAGAGCAGTTAAGAAATCAACTGAGAATCACTTATTAATTCTTTAAGATAAAACTACTACAGTTTACCTGAATGTAATCATATCCTAATTGCTTATTCATTCAAGCAGTCCTATTTTAATCAACTCCTCGTGAGTATAAAACAAGCAGGGAGTTTACCTGAGGTTTTCAAAATGCATTTTCACATTGCAGCTAATAGAGGAATGTTCAAAAATAGTTTGGCCTTTTTTTTCTTGCCATTGGTGAGCTGAGTAGTCATCAAAAGTTTCTTTTAAAATGTAGGAGAGATTTAAATAATTTTTTTTTTCTAAAAAATACATAAATGGCTTGGGTATAATAAACATTTAAATTTTAATATTCTTTATGTTTTATGTGGCATTATCTTCTGACTTTTTGTTTTCAAAGTAGAAAGTTTTAGATAGCATAAATTTTCATTAAAAATACCTTTTTGACTGGTTAATTACTATTCATAGATAATTTCCTGATTAAAATAAGAAAGTGTTGTTTTTTCTTTCCAAACTGACATAACAGACATCATCTCAACCTTTTCATCCCCTTTAGATGTCCAGATCACATCCTTCTGCTTATACCAAGGCCTCTTCTCAGAAAGAAAAAAATTTAGTCTATATATCCAGCCAAATTCCCTTTCCATCTGGGCTGGGAGGCTCCATCTGCAGACTGCTCCTATCAGCTCCATCAGTAAATGGGAAGGACTGATGGAGAGCTCTACTTAGGAGCAGATGGTGTTCCAACTTCTAAAAAATGCCCCTAAAGTGCTTTAGGCGAGGAGTACCCGTTGATCTCTCTTGGAAATACTTTACTAAAGTGTTCAGTTTCTTCAAATGCCTTTAGCTCCTGTGTGGAATAATTGTCCTGCTCTCTCTGGTAAGAATTATCAGCAACGGGAAAGCATGCCCTTTGCAGGAAAAAGTAGAGACAAACTGTGTTGTTAAATATTTCCACATGAACACCACCAGGGATGTAGAAGTCAGCCTGACACAAATTATCTGAACACTGACTGATCTAGGACTCTTTGAGGACTCTCTTCAAAACTAATGGAAGTGGCTTTGGCAAGTTCGTGAATACAGCACCTACCCCAGTAAAATCTTTGCACTTCGGGGTGCTAAGGTAAGCAGTGTTTTGTCTGGGAAGTACCATGTGCACATAATGCTTTGCAGAATTAATAAAGAGAAGCCCATCCAACTCTTGGAGGGCTGATGCTGATGGTCTTCCATTATTCACCTGCTTGTGAGCTGGACTGAAGTAGGACCCCACACAAAGATAGCTGGCAGCAGAGCACAAATGCTCAACCAGAAGACATGTCCAGGTAAGTAGGAATTAAATAAGTAATCCCTTGTGAATTACAACTGAGTGATGCTCTTAGTAAGTAGAAAATCAGAAGCACTTTAGATATTGATGCTTATAATTTGCTGTCTTTTTTTCTGCATGTATGTCAGAAATAGTGTGTCTTCAGTTGTGCTCAAGCAAGCCTATCCATGATGAACCTTAGGGTACCCCACAAGAGTGAACCTGGATGTTAGTATCACACAGGAGCTGTCTGTGGGCATTGTGATGTACTGTGAGCAACAGTCATGTATTTACTGAAAAAATCCTGGTTTTTCTATATTTAGTTCCTTTGGGGAGGAAATGTTTCATTTTCAACAGATGTGTCTTGTTCTGTTCCTTCTTTCCTGAGAGGATGCACTGGAATGAAACTTAACCATAGAGGAGTGAAGCCAGCCACCAGATTCATATTTATTTTTCTGGCTATTGCTGTGATGTATGTAGCTAAAGTCATAGGGAAGGGGAAGCTTTTTCTAAACCTTGTCTGGCATAATCTACTGAAGGAAGTCTACATAATCTACAGTGTCTGTTCTGGATTAGAGTCTCCTAGGTAAACCCTGTAAAAGGGGCTGAAGGAGAAAGAAAAGGTCTCTCTCTTTTGAAAGACAGGACTTCTCTGGAAGCCGTACTAACGTGTTATGGCTGCTCCCCCAGCTTTTGTAGGTCCCCACCCAGCTGCAGCTTTAGGCCCTTTCCAGCCCCACTTGAGAAGAGTTCTCCATCTGATTTAAGCAGCCTGTGATCCCCACAAAGCCTGCCCATCCTCCCCCCCCTGCTGTGGATCAGGAAAGTGCTGAATCTGCCCTGGGGGAGCAGTGCCAGAGCAGGGACACACTTTCCAGACAGCAGCGTGATTTGCTTGGGGCACAGGCTCACCTCAGGTGCTGAACTCAGTTTCTTGGAATATGATAGGAAAGACATCACTGAGTTTTGTTATTGTTTGTACGATTAACTCACAAAGAGTTACTATTTTATGGGTGTCTTAAACAGCTGATTTCAAGTCTTTTTTTGCATTGCTTGCTGCTATTTCTGGGAATTCCTCAAAATATGCAGCTGTCAACATCTGCCACTGCTGTTCTAATTTACTGGAAAGAGACTGTAAACTTGAACTAAAGCATGTTCTTACCATGTATTATGCATGATAGCATGTTACACGTTTTATTCTCCACTGTAATAAATAATGTAAGTTTTCTGTAAACAGTTCAAGCAGCAGAAGTAGTACTTTTTCTTCTTCTCATATCATGTGTTGCCCAGAGCACTTTGCTGGAGCTCTGTAAGTGCCATTAGCAGCTGGCAGCAAATAAACTGCTGAAACCAGTCAGGAAATAATTACTAAATTTGACATTTTCCCCTGAAATACCAGAAATAGTTCAGCTTGCTTTGTGAACCTACTCTGGCCCTCACAATCACAATTCTGTGTTCTAAGGAAATCTCACATCCTGAGTGTAACTTGGGAATAACTTTTTTGGCACAGATGTTGTTAAGAGGTTAGGAGAGCAATGATCCTGAAGTTTTTGTATTTATAGGAGTATATTTTTGATGGGAATTGAACATGTAGAAGATTGGCTAAGATGCCTGCAGAGATTTTCATAATTTTGCTACTGAAAGTAGTATTCTGAAGATGGTCAAAGGAAAAACAAATTGTGTGCCCACTGCTCTTTTGGCTGATCACCTGTGCCCTCATCACACACAGACACATTAATGTCTGCAAACACAGTGAGTGTTTGCAGGGAAGGTCCCTTTTTTATCAGCTAGGGGCAAGTAAGAACTAAGACTAATCTACATGGTAAATACAGCTTATAGTACTTGTTGATTAATGTTTATTCTGTGTATTTCCAAAGCCTGTGTCTGTGTTAGCGAAGATTTAGCTTAGCTGGATAGAATCTGTAGCCTGAAACTGTTGGTGCTAAGGACCTGATCTCCACGCTTATCTCCAGTTTGATCCCAGGGGCTGAATGCCACTAGTGATTGGAGCACATTCTTTGTTTCCATCCAAAAGGAATCTGGTGCTTATCCTCAGGAACATGCCATCATGCAAACTAAAGCTCATTAAGTGAGGCCACTGTACTGATCTGTCCCACAGGAAAGTGGAATTCCTGCTAGACCATCAGGTTTTGCATGAGTATTTTTTCCCATGGGTATTTTTCCTTCAAATTTGAGATCTGATTCCTCCTGTCAGATCATGGGAATCAAGGGCTCCTGTTTCTTCCTAAATTTACCATCCAAATGTGCTCCATAAGTCAGGAGTATGATATAGGACAAAGTGATCCAGCACGGGTACAGCATGGTAAGTGCTTTGTTTGATGAAGAGTTAATGTGGTTCTGCTCGTGGATGTAATTTTATCCTGAACATGCTGGGTGCTTGCTAATGCATGCATTGTTTTTGTATACTGCAAGACACATAAAAATTCCCTTTATCATTTTCCCAGGGTAATTTTGTTCTTGTGGCCTTCCAGTTGTATCTGTCTATGTGTGCATATGTGCATTTATATACAGTGTGCAGGCATTCTTCTGTTCTTAGAAAGTTGCTACTGTATGCTGCTAACAAACTTTTTTAGGCGATTCATGTTACACAATTTATTACTTGTATTCTTTGGTTGCCTTTTTGTAATGCTGACAAGTGTATTGATAGCAGATACCACTGTAGACTAAGAAAACTTTCATACTGTTTATACTTTATATGTTTTGCCATGTGTTTTCTTGCTATATGTTGCTTAGTTTTTACTCTCATTTGGAGAATGTGCTTCTCTGTATTTGCAAAATTGTGCCTGGATTATTTTAAAACATGAATAAATGTATACAATTTTCCAATTGTCTGACATAATTTATGCATGATTTTGTGCAAAACACTTTTATTCTTGTTTATGTCTATGCCACTATAATAATATCTGACAGATCTGTGAACTCAAGGAAACAAAGATCTTTTTTCTTGTGTTATGAATCAGCTGTACACACTTTAAAGACATTTTAAAGCGTCTGCCCTAAAAATATTCAGTAATGTTGGGTAAACTCAGCCACAAAGCCTACACTTACACTAACTCGTGGTTGTATTTCTGTGTGTTAAAACACACTGCAGGCACAAATGCACATTGTGGAAAAGGTCCATTGGATGCTGGTCATAAAGGGCACGTCCTTGCCAAAGTGTAATGGTCTCAGGGGTGAAGCCACTGAAACCCCAGGAGTGGACACTGAGCACATGCTTGAGAGAGCTGTGTAAGTTTGAAGGGCTGGGGGAGAGGTCACATTTCAGGAAAAGGTGCAAACCTCTACTACAGTGCAACTACAGTGTTGACAAGAGTGTGAGGAGGACCTACAACTTTTGTTCCCCAGTGGACCCCATGCTGCTAAGGGAGGAAGGGAACTAGAACTCATTCAGCCTCTGGTCTCTAACTTTCCTATTTTCATGTTCCAGCTAAGAACATGATTAACAAGCAACAGCTTTGATCTGTAAATCTTAACTTGGAATGTGTGTGCTGAAGTAAACATATGTAGAGTAGCTGGGTTTGTGAAAGGACTGAAGATTCTGAGTTTATCTGTCAGCACTGGCATATGTAATGCAGCAGCTGTTACCTCCTAATTTTGGGCCACCTAATTCTGATATATACCACTTAGAACTGGGCTATTTTGTCAGCTATTAGCGTAAGGGAAACGAAAAACGTATTTTCTCTAATAAGGATAAGATTAAATAAAGGGAAGAAATGCTTTTCACACGCTCAGCTTTGAGGGTCCTTCAACTCTGATATGCTGCCAAGGGGCTTCTTAAGAATTTGTGTGTTACTTTTTCAGGCATACTCTCTGCATAAACCAAAATGTTCCCTTCAGAACTATTACAGTGTGAGCTCTGAATGCATATTAGTAGTATGACGTAATACAGATTCATTTCATCCTTCTTCCGTGCAGGATGGTTGGATATTACTCTTGAAGTGTATTCAGACAGTAGTGACATGGGATGTGAATGTGTTTGACTGTTTGTCTCAGGACCAGATAATCAAGTAAAAAATAGTTTTATTGATGAATTCGCTCTCTTGGAGCTTTCAAACCCCAATGAAATAGCCAGCCTAAATTCCTGAAGCTTTTGCTCCTGTGGCTTTACATTTGGATCTTATTTTAGTAGTTTGCACCAGATCGTCCAGTAATACTTGTCAACATTCTCAGTGATATTTTCTTTTTATTACTGATTTCTTCCATAATAACTGAGTCTTCTGTGAACCTTCGTGTTTTCCTCTAAATTACTGATGAAATTGTGAACTAATGTATGCCCAGGAAGCTATCCCAGCAGAATACCTGTTCTGTGATCACTCCCCATTTAAATTTCCATTTTGAAATGTCAGTTAACCAGTTTTCCATTCCTTTAATATGAGACATGTCAATTTTGTATTATCATGGTTTTTTAACTCAAATGTCATGAATACCACATCAAATGTCATATGGAATCAAAGTGTATCAACAGTGTTGTCTTTCACTTGTACTCACAATTGGAAAAAAAGCCAGCAAATGTGTTTGACAGTATCTGTTTTCCATATTGCACTTAGATTGGCATTTAGCATATTTCTCCTCTTTAATTAGTTAGTAATTGAGTCCCCTGTCAGACATTCCATTACTTTGCTCCAGATCAATTTCAGACTGACAGGACTGTAATTATCTAGGTCATTAAGTTTATCCCTCTTAAATATTAACACAACATACGTTTTCTTCCAGCTTTCTGGAACCTTCCCAATTGTTCCAAGACTTAGCAAAAAGCAGTAATAATAATAGAGATTCTGCAGTCAGCTCTTGAACAGCTCTTGGATACAAGTTATCTGAGTTATCTGACGTTTCCTTCACAAGTGTTTCTTACTTTTCTTTCTTCAGTAGTTTCCATTTAATTTTTTTTTTTTTT
>VZTB01000566.1:154348-180936 GCA_013397245.1 Thryothorus ludovicianus | reverse complement strand
GCCCGTGCCCGTGCCCGGCCCCGCCGCCCGGCCCCCCCGAGCTCCTCCGGGCGGCTCGGCCCCGCAGCCCCGGCGGGACCCGCGGCGCTGGCCGGAGTGCGGGGCGCGGAGCTCTCCCCCGTGTCAGAGTGCACAAGGTTTTGCTGATTCGGTTGGTTTTTTTTTTTCCCTGAAGACTTGGTCCTTTTGAGAACTCCCCGTAAAAAGAGAAAAATAAACCAACAACCCCAATCCCCCCAAAACCCGCAGTTGTCTTGCAACAAAACCTCGGAACAGACCTGTGTACATTTCAGCGGTTCAAAAGAAGAAGGAGGTAAAAATATAAATTTTTTTTTTCTTTTTGTATTCTTAATTTTAAGCCTATCTCATGATTTATAGGAAGCAGAAGCAGTGAGAAGGAGGAACAACTTGTTTATATTTTTTCTGTCAGCAGTCCTGACATGAGGACTCTGTCCCATTTAAATTTCGTGGATTATTTTCCCTTAATAGGGCTAAGTACAAAACCTTTGTACTTGGTTATTTTTGCTTTGCCTTTTAAACATGTATTTAATCAACTCAAATGTTTCCTAAGGCATAGAGATACTATAAAGATTTTTTAGCAAGTACAAATTAAAAGAATCAAAAATAATCAGAAGTTTAAAAAGAATTTCCCAGGACTTGGTCTTGTATATTTCTGTATCTGAACAGAAATAGAAGAGAATATCCCCATGTTCCTAGTCTTTAATACCAAGGGTTGATTTTGTAAAACAGTTTTTTAAAATGGGTTACAATTTGCTTCTTTAACAAAGTATATGCATTGTTTCTATTTGTCATTTTGAAGTGCCATATGGTGGCAGATACTAATCCACAATATGTTGCCATAGTTCTCTCTGATCTCTCTGGAAAAAACATAATTACTCAAATGCAGGCTTGACCTTTCATTCAGCTTTAATGGACTGTTTTCTGAGCACATTTCTAATCAAAGAGAATTGCATGAAATGTTGTTGTCTAAGTTGGCTACATACATCTTGTCTGGGAAGGGAAAAATCTTCAAGCCAGAATCGGGTTGTTCACCAAATCCCCATTCAGCACACAGAGTAATGACATCTTGATTCTCACAAAGGGACTCTAGAAATATCTTTGATGTTAAGCAAAACAAAGATTTGAAATGTAAAAACTACGTTAATATCCTTCCCCTCTGGGCAATGATGCATAAGCAAAGATAGCCCATCTTTGACATGCTCCTCATCCTGTGGGAATAACCCCATACAATATTAATAGATGGGAATATATCAGATAAAGCTTGGATATGCATTTAGGTGTTCTTTTCCCTTAAATTTTGTAAGGCTTGAAATCTTAAATACTGTTTTGGCTGCATCCAGCAAGCTGAGTGCTCATGATTTGCACTCACATTCCCAAACTGCCTGGGCCTCCATCAATGTGCATTTCCAGATCAAGAATTCTATTTCAGTCTCTCAGTGACTTAATGTAATTCTGGTTTTCATATAGCAAAAGAATCTAAGCTCCTGGTGGGATATATGGGGCAAATCTAGGCGGATTTCCTGTTGTGTCTCCTTTTTGTTTAATACAAAATGGAAAGGATTTGTGAGGGGTGAAGCAGGTGTGTGCAGGCACCAGGTCAGTCATTCCCAGAGGAGGTGTGTGCCCATTGCTGGTCTGCAGCTGGTGCTGATGGGCTGTCACAGGCTGGGATATGCAGGAAAGGAAAGTTTCCACAAAGGAAACTGCAACACTGCCCATTCCTCCTGACTGGGAACAGGTTCTTTTCATGCTTGGGAGGAGAGTTTGTGGCCCTGGTTAAAGGATTTTGTTCCTGTTTCAGTCACCAAAATGGTTGATAATGTTGACAATGCACAAACAATAGAACCCACAGTTCATTATTTTGTGTCATTTTTTAGCATTAGCCTTTTGGTCTGGAATTTGATGGCCCCCAAAGCAGTTTTCTGACTGGAACACAGGATTGCTGTCTTAGGATATTTCCTGAGATATTTATTGCTGAAAGTGTGTGTTGCTTGCTGCTATTTTGATAAGGCAGGAAAGCAATGGAAGTCCTATCTTTAAAACTTGTCCCACTGGGAAATCTTGAATTTGTGAATATGGTGACTGATTATATGCATCACAAAACAAAAATGCATAATTGAACAGCAGCAACTGTCTGAAAATAATCTACTATTTCAAAAAGTTGAAGGCTCCAGCGTGACAAGTCATCAAGTATTTAAACTCTCTTCCCATGATGAGTCTACATGCTAGCTTGATAAAAGGTATTAGCTATGAATACGTGCAAGAATCATTTTTATTCCTCCCATGCCCCACCTTTAAGTATTCCTAGAGTCATGTTTGATGGGGCACAACAGGCACTAGATCAGATGTCATCAGGCCCCTGTGTATTGGTTTACTTTTTTTTTTCTTAGTATTAAAAGTTTGAAACTTCTAGGAACAAAAAGGTAATTGAGGATAGATTAGGCTTGTCTTCTGACTTTGGTGATTCAAATTTTCTTGCATAATTTAACTCAATAATGTTGTTTTTTTTTTATAATGCATGTGAACTGGGAAATGAACAAGTATGGAATCTATAATTTTCCTGAATTTTATTCCTAATTTACTTGTTCCTGTTGAACAAATTTGTCAGTTGTATTCAGATGTTGAAAAATCCATATATGATGCTTGCTTTGGATTTTACAAGGCAGAGCTACTCACATCCAAGTTATGAAAAATTAGTACATTCATAATTTGTAATGTATAAGGAACAGTTAACATCCAACTTGCTGGCTATAGGAATCAAGCCTGGGGGCATATTTAATTGACTCAGAGTCAGACATTTCTCCTGTGGGCAGAGAGGTAACTTTTCTGAGACACAGAAGTCTCTCTCATTTGTATCTTATGCCAAAGATCTTTAAGCCTCACGAAAACCTTCCTCTCTGGAGCATTCTTCCTTCCACTACTCTATTTCCTCTTAACAAGGTATTGCTCTTCTGCTGTTAATGTTAATGAGAGTACTAAAATCTCTTAATAAGAAAATGGTTGAATTAATAAAGACAGAGCCTTTGCTATTCAGGATCAGCCTGATTCCTTGTGCAGAGATTTCTATGGACAATTTTACAAATGCCTGTATTTGGCCAGGCCAGGAGCTCTCTGGAAACTCTACCATTTCAGGGAATAGCATAAATACTGTAGTCAGGTTATTTGGGAAGATAACACAGTAAAATTTTTTACCAGTATATTATCTCAATCTAAAAATGTTAACACCTGAACAGAGCAAGTGCTGCTACATTCATTTATAATGAATTAAATAGGCTTGCCTGAGCTTTTGAAGGTTATGTGTCTGCATTTATTGATCTCATTTCACTGGTATCAATAAGAGCTGAAGTTTCTTGTTACCCCATAAGGCCATTCATGCAATTGTCTCCCAGATTCATTTGAAGCTTTTTCTTTGATCTAGAAAGCTAAAAAATCTGCATGAATCCTTAGAAGAAGCTCTGTCTGATACAGTTGCTCTATTTATTGTCAGTGAAATGACATAAAGCCATAGCCCTATTACTAGTTCTGGGAGAAATGAAGTCTGGTTAGCAATGGATTTGTCCTTAATAGTCTGCATTTCTCCATTGATTTTGCTCCACATTCCCCATGTCCCTTAAAAACCTTTATACACTGTGATATCCCTGTCTTTTTCCACACTGCCCCTATCCCTCTCTTGCCTATCCCATGTATATTTGCAGAGAGATTTTCTACTGCGGTAACTGAAGTTGAACTGGCTTTAGAGCTCCTTCACATTTTCTCTACCACCTTTTTTCCTGTCTGATGGTCCAAATAAAACATCCTTTGGCTGGTCTAAAGTTCTGTGTAAACTTCTGGTCCAGTTAATAAATGTGTACCCACTCACTGTTTGCTGCTTTCTCCCTCTGAGCAAACCGAACAAAAAAGAGACAATTTAAACTATTTCTGCTTTTCCTTCATTTAAAGTTCTAGTAGGGGCTCTCTTCTATTATCTGGCTGTTGAGCTTCATGAAACTCATGCCTATATTTGAGACCTTTGTTTTTCTTTGAAATTAGTTTTAAATTACCCAGTGAAATCCAAAGTTGCTTAATGGAGGAAGACAGGCATGCAAACAAGCAGTGTGTCTGTGATCACGTGAGCTTTATTTGCATTGGGACATTAGGCTTACACAAAAATAAGTGGGAAGATGGAGGCAATGATTTACTATTTCTGTGGACACCTTAACTAACTTTCAGGAGCAGTTTTGAGGCAGATTGCTGCTTCCCCCTTTGGTCACAGACAGAGATGGGCTGAGGGGAGGCAGCAAGCGAAACCATTAGAGGGTTTTATTGCATTTTGTTTTACTTGTCTTTCGTGTTCCTATTTGACCATGTGACAAGTGTCAGTCATTTGTTTTTTAAGAGGTTATCTTGGTACCTGAAGAACTGGAGGGGCCTTGTTTTTTTGTGTTTTGGAACAATAAATCAGAGGTAAGAACAGAAAAAAGTATGCAGGGAGACGTGCAATAGAAAACTATGGGGAGAGATTTGGAGAGGTCTGGATTGCCAGCTAATGTGGAAGAGAGGAAAGAAAAGAGCAGCCTGACCTTTCTGTGATGCCCTTATAAGAGGTCAGAGGAATGAAACAATAATGGCAGCCTTCAGTCCCGAAAAGGGCAGCAGGAAGAGAAGGGCAGCAGCAGAACTCAGCTACTGCTGTATAGTCGATTAACATTTGCTGCTCAAAATCCCATAATTTTTCACTGAGTAGGAGCCAAGATAAAAGCCATCCTACTTAGTGTCCATTTCGCAAAGCGAAATCTAATTAGTTAAATGTTTAAAAGTTAATGAAGAACACGCAATGTCAGAAAGTATGTTCTAGTGTAAGTGCAGCCCTCTCATAGGAGCGCTCGTGCTGTTGTAAATTCTGATTACACAAATAACGCCTCGGTGCTGATGCTGTAAAAGGCTCTTTGGCCAAGGGCCAGGAGGATGCCCTGCAGAAATGTCCAGTCATGGCTTTAGGGGTTCAGCTCCTGTGTTAATGAAGGCTCCCCATAGATACATACATCAAAGGATCTTGGTAATTGCTGGGGTTTGTGTGCCATTCACATCTGTAACTGCAAAATGCTGGACAATGAACCTGAGAAGAAGTTTTATCTGGGAATGTGGGATGTTGCTTTAGGACTGCTGCTCATACATAGGTGCAGTCTAACTTGAAATACTTACCCAAGAAATCAAGGGGAAAATACCCTGAGAATTGTCTGATGAGCTTCAGGTATCACTGGAGTTCCCAAGCTGTCCAGCTGAAAGTGCATTTATTTGACAAGTAAATACTTGATACTTGAATACAAAAGTTGAAATATTACATTTTGAGGGCTCTAATATCTCAAGATGAAAATTTTTGCTAAATTTCTTCTAGGACTAAAATTCAATATTATGTAATATAATATTTTTCCCCTACACAGTGAAATTTCAGCACATTTGTCTCTGGAAGTGTTTCCAGAAATTATTATGTTTCTCCAGGAGATGCATTAGAAATTAAAAAAAAAGAAAAAAAAAAATCTATGAATCAGACAAAGGCAAACCTGTTAAAAAGAAGTATTAAGTGCAATAGCACCACAGAGAGCAAGGCTAGATTGTGTGTGGGAGTACATCAGCATTGCTCCATTGAAGACAGATGGATGATCTGGACTGAATGTTGAGTTCTACAGGGATCTTAGGAAATTTCTTTCTGAGCCTCTGTTGTTCTGTCTGAAAGCTGGTCGATTGCACCTTAACAGAATCTAAATATTAATGTTTCAAATGTGTCCTCTTTTTACAATAAATATTCATGAAAATTAATTTCAAACTCCGGTTTGTCAAGATCTAAATACAAGTAATATCCAGCTAGGATACAGGCAAAGCACAAAGCCTTTTCTTATTATGTAGTTATCAGAAACACTCTAAAAAGCTACAGTAGGAAAGACATTCTTTGCTATTTTGATCTATGAGTAATTATATAAAATACAAGGGATTTTTTTAGAGGGAGCTAAATAATTCTGTGACTTGAAGAAAAAGGAACAAAAGGTTGCAGTTAGAAAAATAATATTTTTTCTTGAAAAAAAAAATGTGAAAGAAAAATCAACCTTCAGCAGAGGAGCTAGATGTGATTAGAAGGAAGATATAAAAGTGATCCCTAAAGAGTGAAAAGTAGAAACTCTTCTAAGAGTGGCTGAAAAGTAGTGAAAGAATCAACCACCAGGGCTCTCTGGAGGAGTTATTCATAGCAAAATGCTGAAGAAAAATGAGTACTAGAGACTTGCTGTGTTGTATGTATTCAGGCTTAGATAAATATTCACATTTCACAGCCTTTGCAAGAGTAGCTCCTGTGAATATTTTAACATGAACCTGGTGATCACCTTTAAAAGCTGTCACTGTTATCTTATTTCCTACTCTCTGTACTGGGTTTTTTTGGTTTGATTTTTTATTGGCAGCTGTGGTTAGTGTGAAAATCCTGGTGGATCACTTAGGAATACTTCCTACTTCCAATATGGTTGCGTGGATTTGCCACTATGAGAGAATCATAGGACTGATTTTGATTCAAATTTCCTACCTTTTTACACTAAGTAGTGTTTTGGGATCAGACCGTCTGCTGTGAGCTGGGGTCCAGGAAGAGTTCAGTGAGATAACAAAATTTGGGTGTTTGCATTCCCACCAGTCCTTCACCCCAGTGCAAGTTCTTGTATCTTTGTTAGGCTTCCAAAACTGTGTTTTGCCAAAAGAACTGGTCCTGGTGCTGGGCCAGCAGTGAGCTGGGACCAGGATAACTTGTGGAAACTTAAAGCAGCACAGAACTGCCCCTCACTGCTCTCAGGTGAGTTCAATAGGAGCAGGATTAAGCCACAAGTGTGGGATGGCTGCAGATGCTCCTTCATTTCTGAACACCTACCAATTTTTATGGATTACTAAGGAGCAGTAAGCCTAGCTCTGTGGTACTGGATAAAAAAGCAATTTATGCCCTTTCAGAAATCACTGAACAGTTAAAAGAAGGAAGACTTTCTCCCTTTTTGGGAATTCTGGAGAAATACGTAAATACTGCAGCTGCCTGTGCTCTCTGTCTTATGTTAGACTGGTTTTGCTAAAAAAATAGAATTTCTGAACCCATTTTAGTTTTAAAGATTTTGTCAGGTTTGGGGTTTTTTTTGTGTGTGTCTTAATGGCACATTTTATTAAGACCTGTATAATGCTAGTTACAAACACCTGAAGTTTACAGCATTTCTTCTGCTGTACCAAGAAACCCTGTAGACTTCATTTGGCATTTTTCTCTTGGCTGGTCAAATATTTTGAACAGTTTTTATCGTTTGAGTGGGATATGAAATTAGGAAAGGAGCAACTCCTTGGATGAATGTGGCCACTTTTAATTCCTGAAAAGGTCCCTTTTCACAAATTAGGTAAATATATTTTATTAGCACCTTTGTTGTTAAGATATTGATATTTCTGTGGCTTCATTATGGACTTCTTAGTGAATAATTAATGTTTGAATGGTGGGCATGGATGCCTAATCACATGGTATTATTCCTGTTCCTTGAGTGGATGCCCACAATGCTTTTAATCAGAAAAGGAGTTTTGGTAGGGCTTGTTAGGCAATCACTGCCTTAGAAAAGAGGAGAGATGGCTCTATAAAGGGGAAGGGCACAATATTCTGTTTGTGTTCCTGAATATTGGTCATAAAATAGTAAGGATTGGCTTCCTACCTCACTGTTAGCTTGTTGTAGTTGTATTTAAGTTATCTTTAGTTTTTCTCTCTTCAGTGCCCTTCCATGCCCCTCTTAGCCTTACTCCTTACAGAGAATTTTAAAGATGATGGTATGAATTTTCTGTCATAAGGTCTATTTGTGTGTGAATACACCTACAGAGTGTCCATGAACATTGAAATGCTCTTCAGAAGATGAAAGGAAAAAGCCATTTTCCCTTATTCCCAGTCTCTGAGGCAGGATGAGCACACTGAGAACAGCCATGACAAGAGCATTTCTAAAATCTTTTAAGAACAGGTGATTAATTCATGAGGGCAGATTCTCAATTGGTGTAAACTACATATTTCATTCATTAATCTTGCTATGCTGATTTTCACTGAGAACCATCTCCATAATTTTTAAAATATCATCCTACATGCTTCTTGCCCAGAGTGCTGTCTCACAGGATGGTCAGATATGATGACAATGGATATGGTATAAATAGGCAGAGACAGATCTCTGAAGGGATCATTTTGAAAGAGCCAGATGGCAGCAGCCACATTTATTTTTTTCCCAGTGTCACAAATATGCTTTGCAGTAGGGTTGTGCTATTTCATTCCAAACGAACCCTACCAAAACCCCATGTATCTTTTCCATGTATATTTCAGTTCCTCAGGGAGACATCTATGGGCACAATTATACAAAGTCCAAGCTTCATTTTACTGATTTACCATCCAGGAAATGCAGTGACATAACCAGATTGCTTATAATTGTGGTTTTTAATTGGCTTCCTGAAACATTAAAAAAGAAACAGTGAGAATCACAGTTGCTGATACAAGATCCCATGCATACCACTTCTTTGCATGAATAAGCCTCTGATTAATTCTGAGATCCCTTAAAACACATCTTAGTCATCCTAAAATCTAAATATTTCTGTATTCAAATCAACATCCACATCACTCAGTACTTTGCTCTTGATATTTCTTCCACTTCTCTGCCAATGTTTCCTTGTTCTATGTTCTATCAGCTGGTAGAAGTTCATACCTTCTCCTTGATAGTTCTATGTGTAGGAGACAGTAGCTTTTAGGTAAATAAAATCAGTTTCTCTTCCCTTACTATGTTTATAGCCAGCTGAAAACTTATCTGTCTGTAGTGGAGATAACACTGTGCTATCCAGGGCAGGTGTTCTTTTGGCACTAAGCAGCACACTTGAATAAAAAGACTCACTAACTGAGGTGTAAGCACACTGTATAAAGTTCTGGATTCTGAATTTTTAAATTTCATACCAGACATGGGACCATACGTCTGCCTTTTCTGCTTTTGCCAAGTTTTTACTAATGATCATTAAGAAGTACAGTTAGATCCAGCATTTTTCAGCCAAAGTCTTCACTGACTTGTTGAGCATTTTTTTTACTTAACAAGAATTGCTGTTTATAATGTTATAATGCAGAAGGGGAGAACTTCAGGAGGGCAGGTTCCCACTGAAGCACAGGTCCTGTTTAGAGGAGATAAACCCAGGTTCCTTTCATCTGCCCCCCTTGGTGGTTATTTACATTGACCCTAAGGTGAGGCTACCCTGCTAATGTGCAGGAAGGGCTTTGCTTCAGGGTTGCTCCCACCCAGTCTCTGCTGTGGGAGTTGCCTCTCTCCTATCTGTTTTGGAGGCTGTAATCCTGTTTGGGGTGTTTGCTTCTCCCTCCTCCTCACTCTGAGTTCACATTCCCCTTTCATGAGGAGCTGTGTGGGCGGTGGAGAGATGCTGGAAGCAGCACGGTGGCAGAGGAGCCCGGGAGGCTCAGGGCTGGCAGCTGCAGCCTCAGCTCGTCCTCTTCTCAGGCTCAGACTGAGCAGTGCCCAGGGCAGGTGAGCTGAGCTGGGTAGGAAATGCAGGCTGTGCAGCTGTCTTTGTGCCACCTCTGTCAGGTGATCACACTGTCAGCTACCTGATCTTCCAGTATGTGATACTGGCCTGAATGTCATAGCAGTGCACTGGGAAAACACAGGGAAATACATTTCCTTTTATTTTCAAACTGTTGTCTGAATGGGGAGGCAAGAGATTGGGGATTATTTGTGTATTTTTATTTCTGCTCAGGGGAAGTCTAGGGCTATTTTTGATCTGTCTTATGTTTGGAGACAGTAAAATAAAGGAAGTGATAAGTCTCTGTAAATACCATTTTCTGGAGTACAGTGGCAATGATACTGATTAGTGATAAGTGCACTATTGTTCCTTGATATCTCTATGAAGTGGAGGCACAAGTGTTTTGCTCCCTAGTGATCACTCACTTGAGGATAACTTTTTGTAGGAATTTGTGCTCAGCTGCATTCTGCCCTATTTCCTGGTATTTTTGGTAAATCAGACTGGCACCTTCAGCATGCTTGCCTTTGTACTTTGAATGGATTGTCATTTCAGAGATGACAAATCCTTTATACAAATTTGAAGGATAAAAACTCTGTGTGTCTTTTATATTCAAATTTGTTTACAGAATGATATTTGCAGATAACTCTGTAGTTCACTCTCTTTTTTCTTTTTTCTTTTTTTTTTAGTGATGATGTAGTCAGTAGCTTGTTTTGTGCTTGGAGGTGTATTTCTTTTATTATGTTCATTATTTGTGATGGTTCTGTAGTCATGCTATGGGAATCTGCTGCATTCATTAAATACCATTTCATAAAATTGATGGACTGTAGCTGACACAAGTTTATCCATAATATTTTCAAAGAGAATATATCATGTAACCAGCTTGTAAGATAAGTATATAAGTTTTAAAACGTATACAGATTTACTGTGCATTTTCTGTTTGCATTGCTGTCACCTCCAGGACCAAGTCCAGATGCCTCTTGGAGCTAGAATTTGATTCTGTTTTGCTGCTGACATGCAGCAAGCCCTCTTTAGTATTTCCTCTGCTATGTGACCTTATACATTCTTCAGGAAAAATATAAAGCTTTCAATTCTTCTAATTATTGCATTCTAACTTAATTCCTTCTGTTAGTTCTAACAAGGGAAACTTCTTCATTTTCTCTATCAAATGCTTGTGATGCAATTTCAGTGCTGCACACTGATATCTCTATGCAGGCATTTTTTATGGTGTAGAAGTGAATAAACACTAAAGCATAGAGAAAAATGTCAAAGAATTTTGAGAAACCCCAGGGTTTCAGTTTTGTGTACACATAAAGGGAAAAATTACTATTGTTGTTGTGATGGTCTAAGAATACAGATAAGGCAAGGTTTTCAGGAAAAAGTAATATATATTATTATAACAGCTATTACCATTTCTGAGGGGGAAAAAAAATCCTCAGTTCGCCTTGCACTCCCAAAGCTGGGCTGTTTGTTCTTACTGTGTTCACTTGTATAATAAAGGATATCACCTCTCCCTAATGTGTCAAATTTACATTTTTCATAGAAGTTGGCCTTTTTTTTGTATTCAGCAAGTAAAATTTTCTTTTAGCCACCAGCATTTTTTTTTTATTTTGCCATTTGGAAAGTGTGCATTATAATAATGAACTAAAAGCTACATAGCAAGAAGATTGTTATTATAGTGGACAACACAAACATGATGGCTTCTGCAGTCATCACTGTAAAAGTAAATTGCAGATGGTGGGAACTGATTATTTTAATGTGGTAATCCATTAGCTTAATGTATTGAGGGTCAGGAAGTATACATCTCAGTGGCACTAAACTGGAAATCTGCAGAATATAACAGAAACCAGCAACAAGTACCATAATTGGTAATCATTAAGTAATTAATTTAGCCAAAGAGAACTGTTTCTAAGCTGTAGTGAAGAGCAGAGGGCTATAGACCTGTATACAATTTTACCACCTTGTCTCAAGGAATGCTTTATTTGCCAAGTGCCACTCTTCCTGCAGACACAATTACAATAGTTTCTCCTTATGCACATTGGCCACAAAAGTCTATCCATTAAGAATCGGAAATACAGGAAATGCAGGATCAGAGCAGATCCTTGGACACTGATGGTTTGTAATTTGATGGCTTGTAAGCATTCTCATTTCATTCAGATTATTTTGTTGGTCAGACTCTTAGATCTAGAAATGTGCTCTGGATTCTGTGAGCACACAAATCTACTTGACAGTTCACAAATGCTAGAAATTTTTTTTATGTTCTTTGTTGGATATAAATTGGTTTTGTTAAGCTGTTCATTAAGAGATGTAAGAACATATAAAGCAAAGTACAAGACAATGAATTTGCTTTGCCCTGATCTGCTGATGGGCTGGAAGACATGACAGAACCAGAAAGCCTAGCAACTTCAGTATGTTCCTGGGTTGGTACTGAGGCAATAATCACAAACCATGTTTGGCAAAGCATTTCCTAGTCCTAGGGATATTTTTTTCTCACAGACATCAGAGCACTGAACATCTGAAGACGAGGAAATTCTTTTTGATCGATCATTTCATCATCGGTTCTCATTCTGCTTAGCAACCTTGGTCCAAATAGATCCCTCCTGCCTTTTCTTCTTCCAGCTACTTCTGCTTCCTAGTTGCAATAAAAGGGATCTCACTTTTCAGACAGCTCCTCAAACTCAATGTTCAGGTAGACAAACTGCAGCTTTCAGAGCAAACCTCAGGAGAATTTCACTTCTTTCCTCTGCAGGTTACTTTCTGAAGTCCATTCAAAGACCTTACTGCTTGGAAACTCTCTTTCATTGAGGATGAGACATATACAGCTGAGATCCCACAATGACTCTCAAGTTTGTAGTGCTTGACGTGGTTTCTCTCTCCTGTCACTGTATGGATGGTTTAGTCCTAAATGGAGCTTGTAATGCAACAAGCCAATGACAAAACATTTGCCTTTAGCTTTCAGTACAGAGCTATCATCTTTCAAAATGGACAAGTCAGAAATACTGATCTCAGTGGCAGAGCATTCCTGAATGCTTTCCACAGTTAGCAAGGCTTCTACTGAATTTCTTTATTCTTCTTTAGTGACCCAGCAATAAAGAGAGCTTTAATTATTTCCATTGTAATCTGAATTATGGTGTGGCTGTCAACCAGCCTACAGAATTGCTTCGTTTATGACAGGTGAAGAGTTTTGCACTGTGAATACTGTGCAGTGCTTTCCCATGATTTACAACTACGGCATATTTGTATCCATGTCTAGTTCTTATGGTGCTGTTAATTTCTGAACTGATCCTGAGCTGAACTGGAGAAGCTGATCTTCCATCTCATTCACGAGTCTCTTTTTTTCCTTTTTTTTTTTTTTTTTTGTTTAGCAGTCAAAAGAGCAGCACGTACAAAACACTGGTTAGAAACATTTCAGAAATACAAAACAGTTATATAGTCAGTTTCCAAAACAGTATTTTTGAAGACTATATACCTGTTTTTCTTTCCCTTTCTTGTCTTTAGTCAAAAGGATGGTGTATTACTGGATTACTTTTTGTGGTATAATGCTACTTAGAAAGATGTGCAAGCAGCCTAAATTTGATGGGAATGTGCAAATGTCATGCAATACAACAGCCTGTGCTAGAGTGGAAGAACACAGAGAGTTGATCTCAGTTTTATAACAAAGTAGTTTTTTGTTTTTGATGAGACCATTGGACAGAATATAAGGGGTGTGACATTTTTTTTTGCACTCATTGCAAATATATCTCTCTGATCTTCCTTATTCTCTTATCTTTGGATGAGCTAGATTATAATAAGATCCCTCAGAATCCTTTGTATTTTTTGAGCCTTTCATATCTCTTATCTGAGAAATCATCTTTCTTCTTTTATAATAGACTTTCTAATGTAGCTTTCTAGCTGGCCTGCTAACTGCTTTTTCAGATCTGTTCTGTTTGTCCAGTAGCTGAAAGAACCTGGTCTGTCTCATTTCCCAGTAACTCTCCTACAGACTGAGAAGCATCCTGTCTCAGAGTGCTCCACTCATAACTCAGTGTGCAGACATTACCACCTGCTTCCCTATTTCATCACTCATTGGCAATTACATGACTCATGAATGCAAATTAGAGATAAACAATTCTCATGAAATTTGAGTTTACCCAAACTTTCCAAACATTTTCTTATGTTTGCAGATGTACTTTAAGTTTGTGAAACTTTGGGAGATGTGATTTTTTTTTTCTTTTAAACAACGACATCTTGGTGCTAGCTATGAAGATGCCAGTCCAGTTCTAAAGCCTAAGAAGAAATCCAGGCAAGTAATGCCCTTGTAATATAAATAATATAGTCTAGTTGTACTCTCAAAAAATGCAGCTGTGCGTAGAATTCCCTTTTACTGTCTGAAAAAATACAGACAATCATTAAAAATATATGAGCGAATAATTCATATTTATTTCCCCAAAGTAGTGAGAATTCAGAGGTTTAAAATTTATTTCAATTAGGAATTTGATGCTGTAGTCTGGTGACAGGAAATGCTTAACTTCTGGTGGACCAGATCTGAGAGTCTGTCACACAGTCAGTGCCATTTGAGCTGATGTTTCCCACTCATCTGAGTAGCTAATGGCAGGAATATTGTGGATATTCTGCTCAGCCCCTTTAAAGCCTTTCTTCACTACCCACTGTGCTCTTCACAGACACACCTTTGGATGTATTTTTAGCCATGTTGACAGGTGTATCTTGCTTTGTAGAATTTCTGTCTTCCAACTTGGTAACACCTACCTAGGTGTACACAAAGCAGCTTGGATCCAAAGCACTCCCTTAGTGTCACAGCAGGGATCCTTGGGGTGGTCATGGCCATTGGATCAACACTGTCCTGCCTCCAGATCCCAGCTGCAGGGTCCCTGTGGTGCTGTACCAGCCTTGGGTGGCACTGATTCACAGAACTCTCTTGTGTTTCACTGCACTGTTGCCCCAACACCGAAAGTGGAATTCCTTACAATTTTTTGTGAAAAGAGAATGTTTCTTTGAGAAGAACCTCCTGGGAAAACAGGGCAAATCCTTGGTTAGCAAGCTGTCGTACTCTGGAAACATTTAATTAAAAAGTTTTCTGTGGAAAGGAGATACTTGTAGACTGTCTGCCACGTAATAAGACCATATTTGGAACAGACAGATGGAGCTAAATGAACCAGGAAAACCTACAGCTCATTTAAAAAGGTCTGCTGTAGCATGAGAATAAAACAAAAACCAAAAAAAAACAAAAAAAACAACCAACAAAAAACTTTATAGGATAATCCTGAGTGTCTGTCCCTAGTGTACTGACTATCTGAATGGCAATTTTTAGATTTCAGGAATCAATTATATCAGAACATTCAAGAAGATTAAAAATTACCCAGTCTTCCTTTATCTTTTGCTATAGTCCTTATATTTTTAACAGTGACTTTCTGTACTCTTTGAAAGATTATCATGCTAGAAAAAGCACACATATTGTAAGACATTTCAGAAGGTGTGAGAGCACAGGCTTTCTCTCTGAAGGATAATGAGCAGAGGGGCACCCAGATGAATATGTACAGCTTGTAAAGAAAAAAGCACAAACTCCTCTCAGCAATTTCTGAGGAAAAAGGAAGTTAGCAAGAAAGAGAAAATTGATATAAACATACTGTCTTACTCATACAAATGCTGAATACCAGCAATTAAAACATTTAAAAGATGGCACTGCATGTTAATGCTTCTTCAAAGACAGTGTCTATTCTTCTCTAGTCTTGTGTAATCTGCATCATCTCTAGGAAGCTGAAAAGTTTGAAGGGGAGTCTTCAAAATAACATTCCTCCTTCTGAATGAATCATTCCTCCCAGAGATAGTTAACTATTGCCATCTCTTTGCCATAAACCAAATGATAGTCTAAACTCAATTGTAAGAGCAATGTGGTTTTCTGTAGCATCATTTCAAAGCAGGGAACCTGAGGATATGTTTATTTATTGCTTGGTGAACAAATATATTCTCAGTAGATGACAACTGAGGATAACATCCTGCTTTAATGGCACTTTTTCATGGTATGTTTTTTTCTACTTTCCTTCATACTCACCCTCTTGCATTTTCTATTTACCAGTTTCTGATGTGCACATCAACACTAATCAAACAGGCTATGCTTTTAAAGCTTCTTTCTTAGTCATGCTTGGGTTGAACATGTGAAAACACCACCTTCCCAGCCAAAGACAGCACTGATACATTGCAGTCTAAAGAGAAATCTAATGTTTGAGGCACCAACAAAACAGCCACTCACACACTGCAAGATGTAACTATAATCTGCATGCTGATGCAATACAGTGTCTTAGGGAAGATGAAGGAAACAAGGAGGAAGCATATGCGGGGAAAGAGACATAATTTATAGTGCTACAATATTTTGTCTGGCGAGCATGCTTAAGAATAGAATGAGTGGTGCCACTAACTTCAGGGTACCCTTATAGGTAAATATAGTTCTCTTTCAGGGTAATTATCATACTATATTTTCTCACTTTATCATTCAAAAGTAGTCTATAAATATAGGTATTTATATATTTTAGGAATAAGTAAACCACCTACATTTCAGAAGTAAATGAGTTCTGATTCTGGACAAGGAATATGGGTTATGTTTACCTTAGAGCTCCTTAGTGGTCTTCTCTGCTGTCTCTAGAACATGTTTCTCCACAGCCTATATGGCTCCCACTCCTGAGCTTGAGGAGCCTTGTGCTCTGAGTGATCTGGGGAGTGTTTTCAGCAACTGACACTTTCTGAGGAAAGTATACAGGGAAAATGTGTATATTGAACCAGTTCCATAGAATAACCAAAGCATGTAACTAAAGTACTACAGTGCAAGGGGGACATTTGGTACACATTAAAAATAGCTTGATTTTCATTTCACTTTGCTTTTAGACAGACACCTTTTTAAGTCATTAGGTCAATCTTCAACTCACCCTTTCGTTCTCAAAATTAATTCCCACGCTAGGAAACTGAAGCAAAGCTCAAATCCACTTTTCTGTACCCATGTTCACACACTGGTCATGGACCTAAATCACCTACTGAACAATTTAGAGCAAACAGGAACATTTTTTGGTTCCTCATAGCAGTTTTTCAACTGCTTTAAGCAGCCATAGTTACAAAAACCAGGAAAAGTTAGTCCCAGAACCTGAACCAAATACACACAGATTGCTAATTGTTGTGATGTTTGAGCCAAGATTTAACCCATTTTTGTACATATTCATTTCCGTGATCTTAGCAAGCTTAGGGCAAAGCCCTTGACAAGAATTTTCTTAGTGCATAAGAATTTGATTATTTTTTTCTTGGCCTTAAAATGGCATTCACAAGGCACTATGATTTGTGTCTTTTAAGACTCTGTTCCTCAATTTCTTGATCTTATTTTCTTTGCCTTTTAAAGTCAAGTCTTTGTAACCATCTGCACCAAATGATAAAATATGAGCCCTGAGGCCTTTTCTTTGGCTACACTCTCTGCCATTCCAAGTTAAATCCATATTTAAGTTTTGATCTCTTCTGTGGGAATGGCTGAGAGCTGAAGTGTGTTTAACAAATCTGTCATGATACACTAAATGAAGTAGAAAGCTGATCAACACAGACTGATTAGTTGAGTTTAGGATGTATGTTTTAAAAACACTTCCATGACTTGGTGTGGAATATTTAACTTCCACAATGCTTAAAACAGACTCACCAATTAAATCATTGGCCTTGGCAAGGTTGGCATGGTTGTCGTCTGAATTTCTGTGGGATCACTAAATGTGTGGACAAACAACACATCCTGTATTTTATACCAAAACTTCCACCAACTTCCTACCCTTAATTGTTGCCTCTGGCTATCTAAAGGAAGCTAGTTTTAAAAATTATATACTGCTTTACTCAAACATTACACTTCCATATGAGACAATTGAGGCTTTCCTCTACAGCTTACCTGGAGCACTCTTTACTTCTTTCCATTCCCTTACACCTTCATTTGGATGTATACAGCTGAAAATTAGGCAAGTCAAATAAATTTTATCTGAATCCCAATGTGGGATTTTTGTAAGGTGCCTAATGGCTCTGGCACCTAATCTGTCTTGGTAAGAGACAACTAATACTTAATATTTCCATTCATGAAGAGTAGCTACTTAGACTGCTTAGAGAGTACCTTCAGTTTTTGCATGCTATTTATTTTTCATTTCTGTATGTTCTTAAACATCTTCCTCTGTCTGTTTGTTGACTGATAAATCTAGCTGTTATAGTCTTGGTGTAGACATCATTTATACCTAGAAAAGCATATCTGAAAATACATTACCTTTAAATAGCGGGATCCATCACATCTGAGCTCCCATGTCTGATAGCCAAAAAGCTACATTTCATTTCAGAAGAAAAATTGCTTCTGTCAAGGTAAACAGAATGCATTATCCCCCTTTAATAACCATTTTTATGCATGCTTCTGTATTATTTTTTTCACAGCTGTATTGCAATAAGCCTTAGAGTAATTGCCAGTTCTTCTGTCTAATAGGTTCATTATTCTTTTGCCATAATTGCAGCCATTAAACGTCCAATTGTTAAATTTCCACTCCTACATTTACTTAGTGTTACTTTTTATAATGGGCTATATCATTACAGCACCCCAGTGGCTGCAGCTGTTGTTCAAAGTGTTTCTAAAAGTCAATGAGACCTGAGATATGTCTGTATTCTTGATTTTTCACAGATTCTCTCCACTGCACTTTGTTATCTTTTTTTAGCTTTTGTAAAGATACCCTTTACTGAAAGTTTAAGAACCTGACCTATTCAAGAAGACATAAAACTATGACTTTAATATTTCTAAAGCACCATTTTTTCACTTTTATGAAATGATTCATATATAACAAGGTGATGGAGCAAAGATTTAACTAAGGGAAATTAACACTTATGGCTTAATAGCTTTTTGAGAGCACTGATTTATCTTTTGTCATGTTAAATTTGTTGGGCTTTTTCTTTGTTGTAAAAGAAGCCTAGCTCCTAGTGTTAGCTATAGTTGTGGTAATAAAACAACCTTTCCAATGCCCCTTGCTTCATTACTTGGCAATTCTAGACATGTTAGTAAGTATCCTAGGGTTTACTTCTTATTTGTGTGAGAGGGACTTTTTGATTTGAAATGTTGCATTTAGACTTGGTAACAAAGTTTTATTTAAAAAAATAGCTTAAAAAAACATTAGGAATTTTGGTTTTTAGTGTGGAGTTTTTTGTTCGTTTTTTTGTAAGACACTGTCATCTATCTGGTCTGTGTGTGATATCTGGTCACAATTTGCTTTTTTAAAATATCACTGAAAAATGGCTTTGAGACAGCTATGCTAACACTTGCATTAGTTTTTGTTGCTGACAAGCATGGAGAAACTGTCCTGGAAATTGCTGGTAACAGCCATTGTCGGCCCAAATCAGTTTCCTGGGAAAGCTGATACATGATACCCAATAAATATATGTGAGGTTTTCCAGCCTCTTTTTAGGATATAAGTTCATGTCACTTTAAAACTTTCATAGGCAGTATGTCATTTTTATTACTTAGATTTCATCCTCCTCCATAAGGGGTTGATTAAAACTGCATTTGAAATGTATATCACATAAGGTTTTTTTATAGACCACATTTTCATTCTTAACCTCGTTACCAAGCTGTAATTTTTTCAGTGATTAACCTAAAATTGCAGCATTTCCTATCAGTATATGCAGTATCTCCTATCTTCTCCCTCACACATTATAATAAAAATAATATGATATGGAGTATGATTGACTTGTAGAAAAAAAATAGATTTTTATTTAAATACTTTTAAAAAGAAACGTTTTTACCATTCAAATTCCTTCCCATATTGTAGAGCATACTCTGAAGACAGAAAGAAAAGAAGTCACAAAGAAAATCAGCTTGTTTTTTCTTTGTGGAGGTAGACTTTCCACAGAGGAAGGCAAAGAAAAACCTTCTGATCCCTACTTCTAGATTGCAGCTCAAATCTACATCATTATCAAAGAAGAAAGTTGTTTCCACATCGTGTCTGTGTACATTACATGACATTTATCTGCTTGTTATCATCATGTTTCCAGGGCTCAGGTAGTGGGTAATTAATTCTTTCAGTGCCTGGCACCAGATTGCAGTTATGCTAGCTATGCCAAGGTGTTGAAGATGCCATTCAGATGTTCTATTCTCTTGTGGAGGGTTTCTTTTTGAGCAAAGTAGATGTAGCAAATTTCTACTGTAATTGTCAGCTTTACAGCTACTGAACAGGCTTCAGTTTCCAGTATCCCTGGATTAAAAAATTCAAGGAGATACAAATGCTGAGAGGAAAAACTCACTGGCTAGTGATTTGAAAAAAAAATATTATGGGATTAATGTTAATATAAGCAAAATAGTAGTCAAAAATATTTGATTAATTTTACCCTGGTTTTAGCTCTTTGGGGCACTGGGTAGGAGAAAAACATATTCTTGATTTAAAGTCTAAGAGTATCACAGTCAGCAGATTATCAGATTGTGAATTTCAGATGTTTTAACCAGATGTACAATTCACAAGTAAATCAAAAGCCATTCTGCAAGCCATAACACTTAGTTAATAAATAGAGTTTGTAATTCACACAGGCTAGAAATAATTCCCATTTACATTTTTCATTAGAGTTGTTACAAGTATCATCATCTTCTCTCTTTTACCCACCAGCCATTATGGCTATAACAGCACAATTGTGCAGAAATCATCAATTCAACTCAGCAGGGCTATTAAGAGGATGCTGCAAATGCTGAAACTCCTCCTGGCTGGCTGTGCAGCCTGCAAACCTGCCCATGCACCTTAGGCTATTCCTGACACCCTATAGGAGCTGTGGGTAGGCCAGGGAGGCTGGGGGAATAGTCTGCAGCACAATCTGAGAAGTATGGCAAGGCTTTTACACTGTTTTTTCATGCATGAGTTAAAAAGTTCAAGTTGTTTAAGGCTCAAGTTCGTAGGTCAAATTTCACTGAAAGAGTTAGGACCATCCATAAACTGAATATGAAAGCAAAGTGCTTCCCAAAGGGAAGGAACAGAGTGCTGGATGAGGACTTGGAATATATCCTGATCTCTATAATATGCTAGAAGTAATGTCAGGGATAGTGTATTCTAGCCAAGCTCTGTGAAAGTATGTGGCTGCTCCTCAACTTTGTGGAAGAGGTAAATGGTTTTTTCCTACCAGACAGTGCTGGAGTAAGTACTGAAAGGTAGAATTGAGCCTACTTTTATGGGAGCTAATAAAAGTACACATAGCAGTGATCTGGAAACATGTTTCTATGGCACTGCTGGATGCCCAACACCATTTTTAAGGCATAAAGAGCCAAAGAACCTTGAAAAGGCTCCCACTCCCCAGGATGCTGCATGGGAATGGGAGAGCAGTGCATGTGTGCAAAAGTGTTATTTAAATGGTGAAGTTCTGTAACAATGCGTGCTAGTTCATCCAGCTGAAGCAACAGGACCTTCTTTCTGTTTGTTCTGCATGAACACCATCAACTACATTCCAGATGTAAAAGTAGTAGTGGAAACAGATAAAATGGAAGAAATGTAGTTTAACTTTCAGTTCCCAAATTATAGCTCTAGTTCATGTTGTATTAATTGCAAACAAGGCCAATCCTTGCATCTTCTAGGCTATTAGTTGAAATGAAGATTTTCTGTGGTTTGGGAGTAGAATGACTTTTATGTGGTATCACTGATGTTGACTGTAACCCACAGTGGATCTGCCCTTGTTGGTATTGGAGTAATCCCAAAGTCATTATTGCAGTGACTATTTCTGACTGACTCTGCTTTTACTCCTGTTATTGTGTTCTTTTCTCCCAACAGTACACCAGCATATCGTCTTGAACTTGAAATAATAATAACATTTTAGATAGTTTATGACACAGCCTTAACCTTCTTTAATAGCAGTTCTATGTATTCAATATTCTGCTGCTCTAGTCGGCTTGCAGTCTTTCAGAAGCGCTGGTCACTAAATAAAATAAATTTCATATTTATTGCTATGTGTCATCTAAAAGCAATCACTCAAAACAAGAATTATAAGATCTTCTACAGATGAAAATGTTTTTGTGATGGAAGTTGGCAAGGCCAATCTGTTATCATGAGGCATGGAGAAGAAAGGCCAATGTTCTTGACTGTTTAGTGAATGCACTTATTTTCTTTTTGCAATTTTCATTATGGCAAATTGTTTGACCTAGCAGAGAGACACCTTCTCAAGGCTGGGATCATATTGTTTTGCTAGTATAATTCCATCACAGTCAACAATGGATATAAATGGAAAAATGAGGCAGAAAGGTACAACAGTATAGAATGATATGTTTTCAGATCAGTAATCAGTGTCTATTTAAAATAAAATAGAAATATATTAAATGACATGCTTTGACTCCATTTTATTAAGGTGAAGTGAAGTTTTATTACTAGTCTTATGATCAAATGAAGGTAAATAGGAGTAGGGAGGACTATGCACAGGAGAATACAGGCAAGCAGCTAAAAAGCTGCTATATTAACCTAATAGTTTTTGACATTCTGTAAAGTCATTGAGATGTGATTTTTCATCCAAAGCTAAAAAGTTTCTATGATAGTATTAGTTAAATAAAAAAAGAAAAATAGAAGTCCGGGATATTGCATGCATCTCCATTGGAGGAGACACATAGGTTTAATTTTTTAGGACAGTATAAAAGAATAAAAATGCTAATTTTTGCCATCTAAATTCTAGAGAATAAATAGAAAAATAATAGCTAGAATAGTGAAAATTACTTGTAGAATAGTAACTTCTACACACAAAAGCACTGCTTTTTCCATTACCTTGCAAAGTCAATACAGTGGCATTTAACTGTTCATATTCTTACTTTCTTTTTAAAATGGATGTGTTTCTCTTTTGTTAGATTTTCCAATGTAATGAAAATATTAAGCCTAAGGTCATTCTTTCTTCAATTTTTATAAGTTAGCAAATATTATTTTACAGTATAAACCAGTATGTGAAGGATTATCAGCCCTTAATTTATGCTTTTGCAGCCCAGTACTCACGTGTAGTTACACTGGACCAAATTTAACAATACTGAAGGAGAAAAACAGACACAGGTTGATCTTATGAACTTTTAAAGATGTGAGGTGCTTGCTCATGTCTGTGGTTCCACAGAAGTTAAATTGAATTATGCAAATAAGACCACATGTGTACATGCTGTCAGATTCCAGTTAATAAATGGTCTTTCTCCTCTGTTATTTTCATGAACTATACAAAAAAGATGCTTATGTAGACACTTCCTCAAAAAATATGAATAAAATTTTCTATGAGATGAGCAAAATAACACCATTTAATCTGGCTGTGAATGAAACTGCAAATACAGTGTTTCACTTTCTGAATTTCTGAACTATTTTAATTACATTATGAATTTATCTCCATATGGTTGCTGACATGCATTGAAACTGTAGTTATTAGCCATATTTATGTTGTGCTGGTTTTTGGTGGGGACTGATGAAGTGTCTGACACCTGTTGAGCAATGCAGAGGAGGGTTTAAAAAGTTCTGCTGAAATTTGTCCCCCATTTACAGCCTCATAACATGGCCAAAAGCAGGTACAGTTGCCTTAGTGCAAATTATAATCAGACCCAGTACTTTCATGCACCTTTATTTTAGATCCTGGCATTGCAGATGAAAACATACACCCATGTCATAAGAGAGTGGACAATTACTAGAAACTTGTGTGATCCATGGCAGTGATCTCTGGAGGGAATCACTGCCCGTGTACACACACAAATACCCACAGGACTGTCTGCAAGCACCAATGCCTTTCAGAGCTTAACCAGCAGAGATGCACAAGGCTTATGATAATCTTCAGCAGCTTCTGCCAGCCCTTGCAGTACTCCTCAAGCATGTGACTCAAACACCCCGTGCCCTGCCTCACGTGGCCAATGATCACCAATGGTTTGGCTTCTGGGAGATGCTCAGGGAGGTGAATCTATTCTTTCATCTTAGTTTCCTCTAAGTGTGCAAGATATGATAAAAAGAGGCCTGCCTTGCCTTGTGTTAGGTCACGTTCAGACATAGTTGTAGTTCAGACTACTGCAAGCCAGCTCAGGGAAGTGGGGGTGTGCTGTGCCCTTTCTCTCACATCCTTGCCTCAATTTGTTTTCGACTAGTCCTGCACTCAGAGATGGTGGGACATAGAGTGGAAGTTGCTGCCATAGAATAGTGAAGACTTAGTGAAATAAGGTTATTTCTTTTAGTCACTGCTTGCCAAGATATTTCTTACAAACTCAATTTTTTTCTTTTTAATTTTACTGATGCTTTGTAGAATGAGGTGAAGGTTTTTTAGTTTGACACCAAACAAATTCAAGTGTTTAACAGTCTGTTTTTAAAAAAGTTTTTCTGACTGATCTATGAGTTACAAATAAACTCAATCTCTCTTATTCTCTGTTTCATTTTTGAGCTTTATTGATAGTAATGAGTCATGTGGAAAAGACTTCACATATGTTAGTAGTTACTGGAATTGTTAATACAGTCAGGAATGACTTGCCATAGCAGTGGATAAAAACGTTTTTATGGAAAAATCTCTGAGTGAGAGCTTATTGTTGACATACATTATGGAGTGTCTGGCCATGTTTGTCCCTTCTTTTCTTCCAAAAGTCTGCTGTATCTAATTTACAAAACGCTGAAAATGGTTGTATAACTTACATTTAAAAAAGGAAGGGGTTTTATCCATTTTCTGAACACTCCAAATTTAACAGGCTGACATCTGAGATTTACTAAAAAAAAAACATTTAAGTTACAAGAAGAAAATACTAGTTAATATTTTCACTTTGGTTACTTCAACTCTATTAATTTCAATGGAGTTAGCCAAACACAAAGATGCTGGTCCTGTAAACATACATATATATCCATGATCTCATGTCATTAGTTCATTACTGATCAGACTGTCTTAAGTTCAGATGTTGTCTGTGTGATTCCTCCTGCGTCATCTGGCTTTAAGACTGGATGAACAAATAAGAAACTGTGGGCACTCAAACAGAGCCCTTACATTAAAGATGTTGCTCACTTACCTGTTTAAACCATGTACTCTCCAAGTACACTACTTAATTGAAGTAACAGTGAGAGCAATCAAGCTGACTGGGGTGGTTTTTCAGTGTTTATTAGGCTGTAATGACTGTGAATATGATTTTTTCCAAATGTTAGTGAGGACCCCCTGTCTTGTGCAACAGGCATAGTCCAGGTGAGTGTACTGTCTGCTGATTTGCCATTATAAATTCCACTCTGAAAGCAGTCAGGTGAATGAACATTTGACTTACTTTAAATCAGTGTAAACTATCAGTTACTGACAATATTTATCATGTATTTTAGGAGAAAATTTCTTATCAAATGGGGAAAATAATTGTGGTTCCTCCATATCTTACAATTTTTGCAGAATTGTATTTATTTTAAGAATCAAAACTAAATTTAAATTTCTGCATACTTTTGACATTCTCAATCCTACACTTTCCAAAATTGGATTCAATTTTATCTTCTTTATAGGCTTTGAGGATATTTCTGAAGCTATTTTACCATACTATTTTATCTTCACGAGTCTTTTTTGAACCAGCTCAAATTCTTCAAGACTGCATAGAAACTGTTTTTATAATAGTTTTTTGGGGGGTATATTGACAATTGTGACAGCAAGGACTTGTGACTGTATAGCAGTGGATGATAAAATAATAGTCTGGGTTTTCTCTGGAAGTCACCATTGAGAGCAGACGAACTGTCAGAGCTTGAAGTGACAGAAGTCACGTCCACACTACTGAGGTGCCAATTAGCCAGCTTTGAACACAGTCCATTTGTCAGATTTTAGGGAGACGGTGTTGCTGGTAGCTGGAAGCAAGAGACAGCGAAAGCTATTACTGGTATAACACATGGAAATATTCCATTGTTCTCTACAAGCTGTAATTTTTGTTTTGTCAGCAAGTATGGAAGCAAACCTGGCCAGGCTGCCTGACTAACAATTGTAGCACAACTTTCTTTCATCAGATTTTGTTAACTTCATCAGAGACAGGTAACAATCTCTGGATTTTGACATTGTCAACTTAATATAACTTGATAAAATCTCTGTAATAGGTTAAAAGACACTGTTAAGTTTCACTTTTTAAAATTTTCTTAGTGCTGTGTGGGTATCCTAGGGCACAATATGAATATTAATAATAATATCCAAGGTAATGCTGATCTGTCTGCCAAAACAAAAAAATTCCATTCTTTATCTCTGTTTTTTTGCACTATTTTCTCTATCAGTGGTGGTTGTTGAAGTACAGAGGCAGTCATGTACCTAATATTTCTCTGTTTAGGTTTTTTGGGAAAATGTCTGTCAATAAATTGTGTGAGCTTCTACAGAACTGTGGCTGAAGCGAATTATTTAAAAATAAATCACAAGATAGTGGTTTTTTTTTAAATCAATAAATATATATGGACTGCAGTTAAACATACACCTTTTCATAGTCTGAGTTATGTATTAAAACTAGATGTGAACAGTGTTTTTGAAAAAAAACACATTGTTGTACAAACAATGGAAATACTAAGAAGTGAGTTCTTTCATAGAAAGAGAGGATTTATATGTACTAGTTAAAGGACTAGTACTTTTCTCCTGTTTAACCAATTTTAGACATTCCTTGAGCCTCTTGTTTAGGTCCTACATCAATTACTTAAGTCATTGCTTCTTTAACCTAAGGCCAAATCTTGAAGGCAATGAATGCTTGCAATCTTGGTGAGAGTGGCCCAAGAGGCTACACCCTGTTAGCCAGACTGAAATAAAAGTGATACCAAATCTTTGCATTCTCCTGTGGGGCCCATTCTCTGGCTCCTGGAAATCCCTGTGCCAGAATGGCCTTGTGTCAGCTGGGGCCCATCTCTCTCTGTTGGGGATGCTTTGCTGGGGCTCATGTTAACTCCGGTGACCTATTTAGATTATCAGTTCCTGGTCCCCTTTCTGGTTTACCTAAAACTCTTAGGGTGCAATAATTAAAGCTATAACAGACATTGAAATACATGACTCACCCCAGCTGACCTCCATCTCACAAGGCAGGATCACTTACAGGAGGAGGAAAGGGATATAATGCATAGATTTAGAGTTCC
>VZTB01000566.1:130011-154003 GCA_013397245.1 Thryothorus ludovicianus | reverse complement strand
TGGTTTATTGCCTTCATTTTGTAATCATTATTGCAAATTCATTTTATAACTGAAAATTTCACTTCTTCCTTGTCATATGTAGATGTTTGTAGATGTTATAATATTCCCTAAAGCCTTTAGCAAATCTTAACAGTTCTTTTAATCCTTCTTGAAAATCATCCTCTCTAATCTACACACATCCTCTCAGGTTTTTTCTGAATTATGTTTAGTTCACTGTCACCTTTCCAGTATTAGAGTGCCAAAAGCTGTGTACAGAATTCCATGTGCAGTGCCACCAAAGCCACGGGGAGAAAGATTATCACCTCATTGGGCTGTGGTACAATATTTCTACAGCACAGAGCCAGTTACTGTTTTGGCTTCTTCAGATCTTCACGGTGAGGTTTAATTTACCATTCTTGGCTCTCTCTTTAGGCTTTCCAGTGTGCCCTTTCTATGGAATTGCAGTGCATAACAAAGCATGACTCAGATTTTTGGAGAAAGGGTTTAATTCTTAATATTTTTACTCATATTTCTCACATTTAAGAGGGTTTTTGTATGATTACTCTTCGACTAAAATATAAAACTGGCAAATTTAGTATGAAATGATATGCTGATATATGAAATATATGAAATATTTATTTTCTACTTCTTTTAAATTGTAACTCTTAAAGCGTTCTGGCTCCCTATTTGTGGGAATTTTTTCTTGCTGTTGCTAAAACAGTGATGACATCTGAGATAATTTCAATACATTTTTAATAAGATTGTGTGAGAGATATTTTGTAAAGTCTGTTGATACATCAAACTCTAAAGACAAAACAAGTGCAGTCTCAGAGTGATCTTTCCTGTGTCTGGTTTTATAAGCATTTTGCTATTGATTGAGATTGCGAAACAGAGGATTAAAAAAAAAAAAATCAATGTAGATCAGACCAAAAGGTTGGGAGGGTCTGTAAGGGGGAGATTAAAACTGAAAATGGTGATGGGAAAACATTGCCAAATGTTGGATAAACATTCTGAAATCAGTAAGATGACATCCAATAGAGGCAGATCTCTAGATGGAAATACCAACACACTGTGAATTGATTAGCTGTGCAAAATCAGTGCAGATAATTATCTGGCCAAAAACTGAATAGGAATCACTCCACAAATGTGATGCTGGATGAAAAAGAAATCAAATGCTGCTCTGAAGTGTGGAACAGGAGTGTGATCTAATTATGCCATGATTTTTTTAGTGCTGCTGGGGCTCTCCAGGACCATTTTACACTGCTTGCAATCTCACACTTAAACGTGTGGACAGTTTGGAGAAAGCTGAGAGAAAGAACACAAGGTTTAGAAATGGAAGGTTGGTAGAACTGATTGCTAAAGAAGCAGCTGAATGTAATAATCACCTGTAAGAAATGTTGTCATGAAAAAGACAATGATATGGAGGGTTTATTTCCCTGTTTCTACTGACAATAAAAAGAAAGAAATTGATCACTTCGAAGCACGTGTCCTTGTTCTGATGTTAGGAAATCCTCTTGATTTAGAAGACAGTTGGGAGCAGGCTATCTCTGGAAGTTTTACAAGCTTTTGCAGAGGACTTTGGGAAAAGGAAATAGGCCAACTATTACTTATTCTGTCTCAGAATATGAAGAACTTCTCTCAAGGCCTTGTCTAGCTCCCTATAATCATATATCCATGCACAGTTCTGATCTCACCTCTTAGAATTAAAGCAATATAAAGTGAATCAGTGAGGACTGACTTGATATAAACTCCCTATTTTACAGCCCAGCCAGCCTCAGGATCTCTCTTGCAAATGTTAGTCTAGCTTATTGTAGAAATAAATACAGTGAAGTCAAGTTTCATTGATAACAACACCATTTTTGATAATAACAACAGTTCATTGGAACTTCTTGGGTTCAGCAAACTTTCCCTGAAGTGAAGGTAGAGATCTGGGGAAAACATATCTGTCTCCAGGTGAATCTGCCTTAGGGAAGGGTGGTAAAACTTTGGGCTCCCAAGCCAGGCATAGAGAAAGAATAGATTTTCTTTGCTTCTTAACACACCACCTCTCCTTGTTTCTCTTTTTTACAGACAAAACTTGGAAAAAAAAGCTAAAAAAAATAACAACACCAAAAAACCACCCAAAACCACAGTGTGGACAGTTTAACCATATTTTGAATCATTATTAAGATAATCCTCCTGATCATTTACTACATGGTATAATTTCTCATTAGTGTACTTTTTCTTTTTGATATCTTCAAATATTCTTTATTCACTGTTTCTTTAACTAAAATTACCTCAATGCACATTCACTCGCTCTTATCTTTGTCCAGCTCTGCTCATTTATATATAATTCTTTCAATTTCCAGAACATTCTTGCTGCCCTCCATTCTTTCAGTAGACATTTGGGAAGCTGTACTGGCTGCTTAGTATTTTCCTTCCTTTATCAGCAGGATTATATTGTATCCTGATGCCTTTCAGGAGTCTCAGCATCCTTGAACTTCAATATCTACCACTCTAGGAATCCATTCTTTAGCATTCATCAAAAGACTAATGGGCACTTCCAGGGACCATCTCTATTATTCAAAATCAGCTCATAGTATGAAAAATTACAGTAATGAAGGTTAGATTCACAATCTTTGTCTAAAATCTTTACTTTTATGACTCATGAAATTTTCTCTTGTATACCTTAATTTTCAGATTTAAACTCCATTATTTTGCCACCTTGCAAACACAAAGGAGCTGTATCCAGGCTTTATACAGCCCTCTATATATATTCAGGAACTATGACCAGCCCTAGAAATTATTACCTGTATATAGAGGTCGGGAGAAAGTTACTCCAAAACCACACTGGATTTCATTTTAGTTATCACTGTTTTGTTGGCATGGGTAATAGGAGGCGAGTAAAAGCAGTATGAAGAATTACTCCTTTGGCAGCTGTTAAAAAAGGAAACTGAACCTCTCTTTGCATTTTTCACACATTTTCTAAAAGGAAGAGTGACCAGAAAACCAACTGGAGACCCAAGGCTGGTCATTAATCCACACTGGCCATCCAAAAGTGTTTGGCCAACTCGAGGTGTTTCTGTGTATGGTTACTACAACCCTCACTGGATCACTCCATTAGGGTTACAGATTTTACCTGCATTCTTCTGTGGCCACCTCTCAACAGTTCTGGAATGTCTCACAGCCATTAAATTTGTCTATCTACACACCATTCCCACAAAACCACTGTTATTTCTGCTTTCTACATAGGAAAAGTGAGTGCCAGGTAAAAGTCATGTTTAAAGTCACAAAGGCTTGCAGCAAATCCCAGGTCTATAGGAACCCTAACATATGTTAGTTCAGGTTATTGAGAGCAGAAATACCTGAAGATTGAATGACATGAAATAACCTACAAATAATTTTTTTAAAAAGTCATTATTGGCTGTGGCCACTATGCATCCTACTTCTCTAGGAGCAGCAAGTGACTTCTGCTAAGTGTAATGAAACTGGAAAATCAACAGATTCTGAATGTCCTTCTCAAATTTGAAACACCACCTTTTTAGTGGTGTTTTACTGCAGTCCTTTTAATCAAACAATGCCAGTCAGTTCTGCAGAAAACAGGACACAGCGGTCCCAGCTAATAAAACCTGGAATTTGTTGGTACTGTAAATGTAGCAGTTCACGACTGAGTGGTTTAAAGAGTAAAGTTTTTATTTGTACTAGGGATCCATGAAAGACAGGCAGCAAAAAAAGGTGAAACCATAAGATGCAGGGATATATGTCAACAGATACTGATGTAGTCATAGGCAGATGCAGGTAAATAGAACTACTCTACTTTTAATTTAGAATTATTTGATATTATTTCTTACTACATGTGTGTTTACTAATATATCATTGTCTGCAAAATTAACACATGTAGTACTTCTGAAAATTGGGATTTTACAGCTATTGCAGCCTTCACTTGTAAAACAGTAGCCACAATTTGAACTTGAAATATGCCCCTTCAACCTTTTAGTTTATGGAATGTATTAAGCTGTAGAAATGTAAATAGGCATACAAGGGGAAACCTATTAACTAGATTACATCCTTGATTTACAAAAGCAAAGGCAGACTGACGAACAACACAGATACTGCCTGTGCATTGTCTTATGGGAAGATCCATGTGTGTTGGATAAGGGAAGTAAAGTAATACCGCATCATCCACTCTTTAACCAGCCCTTGAGGAGCCCTTCCAGATAACAGAGCCAGAAAATGCTCTGTAGATGAAAGTAGGAGATACTGGGCACAGACAAAGTCAGCCCATGAGCCACGGCATGCAGTGTTCAGAGAACAAAGCAGAGATCTGAAAATACAATACAGAAATAAAGCAAAAAGCATATTAAATAGTTGTATGGAGTGGACTTGCAATAATAAAAAACTTTTTGTGACCTCCTATAAAGCTCATCTTTCTTCAGATTATCAATTTTTCTCTATTGATAACAAGGTAGAAAGAAAAAAGAGCAAGTACTGGCTTCATTACTACTCTTGGTATAACAGTAAGGGAATCTCAGGTGTAGAATTCAAATGAAATATTTAATTTAATTTTCTTTGCACTGCAGTGATGCTTGGACCACTCAGTCAAGCCAGACATGAGTGGGTAATGGGAATTGCAGGTCTGCATTTGCTCTTACATGTTTTACTTGTTCAATCACCTTTAGTTTTCTTCCTGGGGCCTGATGGGAGCCCCAGATTTGGGCTCAGGCCACAGAACTACCAAGAAAGTGGGCTAATAAAAAAGTACTGCAGTTGACTGCTTAGCAACCAGATGAAGTTGAGATTGATTTGTAGGAAATTTGAACTGTGTTCTACTACAGGAATAAGCAAAGTAAATGACTCATTCCTCTATTAAAGCAAGGTAACAACTGTGAAGATTGATACCTTTATTTTCCAAATCTCTCGAGTGGACCCTAAGTCAATCCTAGAGAACAGACAGCAAATATTTTAAGATCTGATTAGTGTGTAAGCTGATGGCTTTATAACCCTAAAACCTTTATGACCCATCTCTGCAGGCAGACAGGGTCTGTTTTGATTTTGTCCTGGATTACAGTCTGCAGTTGTTAGAGCATAACTGATAGGTTAGAAAATCAAACCAGCATTTTTTTGTAAACACATTTGTGTGTCTGTGTATTTTTTTCTATTCATAAAGCCCTAGAAAATTCAAAAGCAACTTGAGCACCATGTTGATTGGGTCATATGAGAATTCTATTCCAGCAAAATTCCTGTTTAGTTCAGAAAAATTAGAAAAGGATGGCAAAGACCTGTTCTTAATAATCAGAATGACATTTTTCTGGAGCAGTTTATGTCCCTGGCTGGTCCACATACAAATTCTTAGATATACATCCTATATCTTTTTGCCAGGATCTGAGTCCAGAAAAAACATAGTTGGCAAATGAATAGAACTCAAAGTAATTTTCAAATGCTTTGTTTGAAACTAATTTATCTATATTTGGGAGCCAAAAGCATCTTCAGCCTGTTACTGCTGAAGGCTTTCATCAGGCTTGACTCTTAAGCACATCAGTCATCCTTTAGATATAAACATGTCTGCTAAATTGCAGCAAGTAAAATACGTGTATTTGTCCTTGCAGGGTGAGGGCTTGGAACTATGGGTGAAACTTCACAAATTGTTTTGTCACCAAAGAGTTTCACAACTTTGCTTCAAGTACCGAAAATTAATTAATTGACAGCATATGTTAATTGCAGAAAACTTTGCTCTTTACACAGACCTCAAAAACATCTTAAGGCATTGGGGTAAACAGTGTAGAAAATTTCCAAAAATATTGCAGCTGCACGCCATTCTCTAGTTATTTTAAAGCTCATTATTATTGTTTATTTATAAATCTCTAGAAATAGGAATATCTAATAGATCTGCTGATAGATCCTGAACCAGAGTCACAAAAATGGCAGGTTGTAATTAGACAGGGGGTGGGGGAATGAGTCTGATGTTCTGCCAGAGCTCATTAAAACAGGTTGTGCACTCCAGTGTGCAGAACATCACTCATGAATGGTAACAGAAGAACATGCTACTGGCATAGGGAGAAGAACATGAAATTATTATTCTAAAAAATGAGAAAATTGGAAAAGAAAGGGGAAGTAAAAAGAAGAGTGATTCTTCTTTTCAAGGACTGAGATAATGCTGTTCTGACTGTATGTTGGTAAACCAAAATGCAATTGTGTTTTACCATTTATTAGCAGGGCAAAGGTTTACTGCTCAAATGTGCCGAGGCCAGTGTCAGTATCTGTACTGCCCAATCTGATTTGGCAAGGTGCACAAATTTGTTGGCAGATCTGGTGGTTGCACTTGCCAATCATGTCCTATACATTTTTGTGCATTTATGTGGGACGGTATAAAAAGATGTGTGTGGTGCTATGAGCTGCCATTTCTCATTAAAGCTGATGCAATTTTAGAAAGCATTTGATTTGGGGGCAACTTCTATACATTCTTACTCACCCTTGCTTTCTTTCCTTGCCAGTTTTTGACCGTGAAGGATGCTTTTAATATGTAGATAACACAGATCACACTTGTCCCAGCAAGGTCAAACCAAACACGAATTGCTATCTGGCAGCCTTGGCTTCACTGCATTTACTTCAGCCAGACAGAATGGACACCCTGCATGGGGTAGCAGAAGAGAGGGGGGGGAAATGCTGTTGAGTGCAGTAATGGACTCATGAAGCTTATTTTGCAAACAAATGTTCTGTAGTTCACAGAAAGGTAAAAAGAAGTGAAGCAGGAGCGTGTACAGCAAAATAGCCTTAGGTGCATTTATACCCACTTAAAAAAAAAAAAAGGAAAAAGAAAATAAATACTGTATAAAATACTAAGATATGGTGAAAAATGAGAGCAGATGTAGACTTGAAATGAAGGGTTACAGTAAGCTGTTTAGTAACCAATTAACAAAATTAGTGTAATGAAACTTTCTGTTAAAAATGCAAGAATATTTCCCTTCTGTTGATTCTCACATAAGAGGAAGCTTTGGTGAGTCTGAAGGTTACTTCATAGCATGTCAGAGCAGGAGGCCAGATTTCAGCACCTCTTCTGCACAAATCTTGAAAGAGAACATGGGTCCTTAAAGGTCAAACATTATCTGTTAAATACTTCTTTGGCCTTCATAAACTTTAGTATAAGATATCATTATTCTGTAAATCCTGCACCAAGTAAAACATCATTCTCATTTATATTGGGCAGGTGAGAGGACTTATCCTCAGTTTGGTTAAACTGAAGAATGGAACAGAAATTCAGTTAGCAAATGGTATCTCTCAGCAAACTGGATTTGTGAATCCTTGTTTCAATGTTATTCCGATATCCTATGGACATATTGTGTCATATTTTATGTTCATTTCTTATTGATCAGAGATAATAAAAATCCCTGGGTCCAGGTCGGATTTCAGTTGTAATCCTATAAATCTAATAGACAAGCAAAGCTGGTAACTTTCCCTCTGTAGAAATGGGTGAATCTAGACTGAATACCTGTCAGCCATTCTTCATCCCTATAATGAACAAATGACCACATATTAGCCTACAAGTGTATGCTAATACACATGATGAGGCAAGGTACTGACAGAAATGCTAATGAAAAATAACCCTTCTTTATTCTGGGGAAAGCAAATAGCAGAATCAGCTCTAAGGCTTGCTTTGGCAGCTGCTCTGGAGTTGGCCATAGGTAGATTGACATTTGCTGAGCAGCTGGGATAGAGATGCTCTCCTGTACACAGTAATTTGGGACTGGACTTTATAAACCAAGACAGCCATAGAAATCATGGCTTTTTGGAAAGGAAAGTTTCCAGTGCTTCTGTTTCTACTGCTCCAGTGTGTTCTCATCTACAGTCATAACTGTTTTCGATCTATGCCAATGGTTGGACAAGCTTGGCAAATTAATAGAAAAGTTTGCATTACAAAATCCAGGGAACAGCAGAGAAAGGTCGCAGAAAAAGGAGAATTTTCAGGCTCTGTGGCACATTAAAACTGGTGAAATAGAGCAGTCAGCTGTGCTATCAACAGATCTGGACTAAGAGATTTTAAGAGATGTAGAGATGTAGGTCTAAGAGATGTAGATCAAGACCAAGATGATAATTTGCTTAAGCCATCATACAAATTCTTAACCTAGAATAACCAAAACCTACAATTGTTCCTAATAGTAAACATAGAAATTAATGGTAAAGGCTGGGAATACGTTGAGGCCTCTACAATACCTCCTACATTTTCTGTCTTCCTTATGCAGAGTTTCTCTTTGTAAATGTATGAACAGGTGTTAAGATGAGCCAGTAAAGAGGTTACAAGAATATTAATTGCTGCTTTGAAGTGTTATCTTTAGGGAAAGTAAATTAAAACATAAACAAAGCAAGTAATAAGTATGCTCCTGAGGCAACAGATAAGACTCACTCAGAGAAGTTTCAACACTAAATGACCCAGCATTTTACTGTCACTGAGGGAGCAGAAAGGCTGTCCTCTATCACAAGAGACCATTTCTGAAGTCAAGCATATATTTAATGTGGATACATTAATTTCTTGCTGTTCTGAATAAGAAGTTCAGAACTTTTACACCAGTTCTTCATCAAAGGACCATTATTTAATTAGCTGAGTATGCACATGTCTAGCTGAATGGATGCTCCAGCTGTTTTGTACAATGTGTCTGGAGGCCTGGCATGCTCTTTGTGTGGTAAACTTGTCCAACTGGGTATTTGAGAGTTTTTTTACTGGAGTAAACTCCTAGGATGCTGGGTTGCAACTCTGTCCCACCTGGATAGCACTTGCAAGTTTGAAGTTTACATGACAGGTGAATGAAGTCTGGATAAAGGCAAGGAAATTATTCTTTCTTTGTCAAGAATAATTTTTCCACCAAATTCAATGGTACAGAAAAGATTTTTATCCAGTATATGTAAATCTGACTCTTCTTTTGATCACAAGGCTGTCTTGATCTTAGTTGCATGGCACGACCCATTTGGAATCAAAGTGCTTTTGGGTGTCAGTTACTGTGATGAATTCCCAAGATATATTCCAAGCTCTGGATTGCTTGCTAGGTTTTGGTCCTGTTCAGTCATTTTTGTTTCAGTTCTGGGATTTAACATTTCATATTAATAAATGGTGTTTGTGAGACAGTGGGCATTAATATCTGAGTGGGCAGGAGCTATACTGACCTTGACATTTGATGAAGAGCTCATCTACCTACATAAATCAGCTTGGTTACTGGAAGACTGCGATGTGTTTATTTCTGAACAATAACATAAGCCAAACAGATACATCAGTAAAGGGAAAGAAAGAACATATCAACAGGAGTCTGAATGGAGACCAAATACTGATGAGAATGAAACCTTATCTCAGGATGCAGGAGTTGGCATTCCCTGCTGCCAACTGCTTTCACAAGCCAAAGAAGAGAGAGAAATGTTTTACAAAAATTATAAAGAATTTGGGAGACCCCCCTTAGATAACTATCCACCTACATGTAGCTGTCCCTGAAAAACCAAACAGCAGGACTGAAATCCAATAAATGCTTATTCTTCACTACAGCCAAATGTCAGCTGTGGGGCTTCAGTGAAATGAACAAGCTCTGTCCTGAGTAAATATATATATTAATAGCTTAGAGCTGCACTATCAAAGAAAAACAGCTGAACAGCAGAACAACAAAACAAAGAAGCTCTGAGGCCTTCCACTGCCTACAGCAATATGCAGTTCAAGATGAATACTCTGCTCATTTCCATTCTAAACCAAACTCTATCTTCAATGCCATCAATATTATCAGTGTCATTAGTGCAACTGCAGCATGAGTTTAATGCAATAGCTATTAATTAGACCATTTTGCCCTCCTCCAACAACAACCCTAGTGCATCAGCTCCTAATGGAGTTTATCTTATTGTATTTTGATTTTGCTCAGAGCAGCCTTTCTGAATTGTAAGTAACTGTACAGTAATTCAAAGTACAGAAAAGGTTAAAGAATACCCTTCATACTTTACCAGCTCATCTGCTTCACAACATTACACACCAGCAGCATACACAGCCAACTCAATAATGAAGAATGCTGACATAAAAAAATAGCACCCTACAGTCACACACTCCAACTCTTTTCAGTCCTCTCTTGGTGGTCAGCAAGGTGAACAAAATTGGGAATGTCAAAGAGAGTGGGCAAACCAGTTAAAACTTCACTTTCAGAGGTAAGAACTCATCCTTAAATCGTCAGCTGTTCCATTTGTTTTGCACCACAATAGTTATCCTGTATAGCTTCAATAATTCTGGATTAGTGTAAATCTCATTGTTTCTTTTATCAGCCTATATTTAGCATGTTATCTAACTTGATGGTTGGAGTCTTTCCATTGGTACATGGAACAGCAGGAAGTTAATTTGAATTGTGGGAGCACAGGCTGCTGCATCATCACTGCACAGGGAATGATGCACATCTGCCTGTACTGACATCGCTGCACTCCTTTAGTTATTGAGTAGAGATAGGACATGGAATACATGCCTTTGCTGGTCTGTCTCTTCTGGTCCTCTGTGTTTTCACAGTCTCCATCACAAATAGAGCTCAGTCGCTCAGCTTCAGCAAAATGAAAAAAGAAAAATGCAGAGTATCTTCTGAAAACCCAGCTCCTTCAGTCTGTTGCAGAAATTATTCACAAAATGTCATACATATTTCCTAACATTCCAACCAACAGTCAGCTCCCTTTCCTAATCTGTGGAGATGATAGTTGTTTCCCACCAGTTCGTGAAAATGTAAAATGATATTTGCCTATAATTTTGGAAGGAGACAGTGGGTTTTATTGATCATTGCTATTGTAATTCTTGCTGCTATTGTGGGTGTGTTTCTGCTTTCCCTCTCAAACAAATTATCTAAAGTTTAAGAGCTAGCCTATCAACCAAGGAAGTTTTGATAGCTATACTCACATATGTATACATAGATAGATGTAGGCACATACGTTAGTGTGTATGTTGGAATCATCTGTTCCATGAAATTGCTATTTCCTGACTTTGGATTGGGGTATATTTTGAAGGAAAGCACATTCTGGTCAAATTTAATTTCAGTAATTAGTGAGGTATGTGGGTTTGGTTTTTTTTAAACAGAAAAGAAACTAAAATGAAACCAAATCTTTTGGAACCGCAAAGTGCTTTTGACTCATATTTGGTTCCAGTTTCTGCTTTTCAGGTTTATTGTAACCTGTAAGCCAACATATAACTGGATTGCAGACATCTGATCCAGAAGCTTCTATGCAAGCAAACCCCCCACAGACTCCTGCTGACTTAAGGGAAGCATCTTATTGCTACTGATGATGAGTTTGAGTTCCTACAAGTGTGAAGCTTTAGGTTAAAATGTGCTGAGAGACTTAAAAATATCCATGAACAGAACATGAATAGATAATCAGTGTTGCTGAAATGTCAGAGAAGTTACTCAAAAGTGTCATGATGCAGTTTCCTTATCATTGAAGTTATCCCTGAAAGGGAAGAGAACTACATGGGCTTCCATAATCTTTTTATAAAATCATTATGGCTTCATCCCTTTAGAATACTTGATACTCTTGGCTCCCTGGAGTGGAACAGGAAGGAAGTGAGCATGTGGGACACTTAGTTGTGAAATCTTTCATTTTGAGATTCAGTGCAAGTTCTGCCTGAGTGATTTTGTGAGGTAGATATTAAGAAGGAGACTAGAGGATTTAGCCCTATATGTCTCTCTGGTTTGGACTCACAAGTATTTAAAACTCCATTATTGTTTTAGTAAAGCTGTTTAAGAATATGCTGAAAACAGTCTCCCTTGATTCTTAATGTCTACAAGATATTTCTTATGATAAATTTTAATAATTTTCAAGGACATGGATGAATGCATTTTTATAATTATCAAAACCCAGACATACTGGTTTAGTGTTTAAAATTAATTATAGTATGGAAACCAGCATTCCATAAGGGAATTATATTAACTCATCAGAATGAGTTCATTTTGCCTTTTAATTTACATTTGTTGAATTTTATTTACTGATTTTGTATTTAACTTCTAAGCACTTACTGAAATCTCAGTTTTTGTAACTGGAAGGCCGTATTCCTAAAGGTTTGACTTCATGTGTATTTAATTTTGATCACCGTGTATTTGAACCTGTAACAAGTACATAAATACAAATAACTTCAGAGGAAAATAAGCGTGACTAATTTTCAAAATGTGCCTTCAGCTGCAACATTCTTTATGGCGTGAGAACAGAAGATGAGTATTGAAGCATTTTGGATTGGTTTTCCTTCAGGATACCTCAGTTTGCCATTTTAGTGAAAGCAAAGGTGAGCAAGAACAAACGGCAATCACACAATGCTGATTTCAGGGCCCACTAAATGTTCTGTCACCTTATCTGGTTCTACAATGCTACATTACAATTGTATTACTACAATAAGGATTACATTCCACCCAAGAAACGTATTTCATTGGCCATGCAGTGTTACCAACAATCTTTTTCATAGTGGGAATGACGATCTGATTACAGTTAATTGCAGAAGCCTGTGATAAATGGGAACCAGCTGCTTAGTGAGTTTCATCAGGTACCTCTCGGCATTTCGCCTGGACTTTGCACATTTCCCTGTTGCCATAGGGACTAATTCCAGCTTCCCAAATCTGTAGCACTGAGGCTGGTGGGGAGTTACAGGTTGTGGCTCTAAGTGAGCTGACAGTGGACAATCTCTGCCAACACCTGTCTTCAAGTAGTTTCAGGCTCATCTGGTGCATGAGAGAACAGCAAGAGTACCTTGAGATGGGAAAGACTCAGGTAAGGGTTGATGTGCACTGGAGAGTTCCTGTGGGCTAGGATGTTCTCTCAGCATTATTGATGCAGGAAAGCAGTACAAAAAAAGTCTAAAAAATCACAAGAAGAGGGTTCTTATATTTAATGTGGGGAAGCAGGAAGCCAAGGAATGGAGGAAGGACCTAGGCTGCAATTGCTCACATGATTCCTGGTTTGAGTAAAGGTATTTTCTTTCTGTTTGTAGAGCCAAAGGCTTATTCATCCTAATGTGCTTCTGACTCTTTCAGAACACTGAAGAAATGTAATAAAGAAATTGTCTAGCCTCTTGAGAATTCATAAGGATTTGTCCTTTATCTTCTTCGTGATATGTCTTACTGTGAGGGGAAGAGCCACTTTTCCTTACATCCCCGCCAGTGATCACAGCATGGGAGAACAATCCATAATGCTTCTAAAGAATTCTTCCTTCATAAATTCATGTGAAAATCCAAGTCTGAAGTACTTTTTTTCATTTGAAGCCCCACTGTACCCCATACAGGCCATTGTGAAGGTCCTCAGAGTTGTGAGTTTTCAGTTTCACTGTTAGTGAAGGACTCAGAACAGTTCCACAAGTTATCATGACTTCAGTTCCAAACTTTTTAGCCAAAACCTAATCTACTACATATTTTGGAAGTAGTTTAGAAACCGAAGCACCCTGCAGCCTCTGTTTTAAAGTATCTAAAGGGTTACTAATGTATAATATCATGGGACACCATTTTAAGGGCAGTTCTGCAAATACAAGCTCTCAGCTCTAATGCTATCTACTTTAGAGTCTCCACCTAATCTCCCCAATATTTTGAAGACTGGTTTGCTTCTATTAGCAAAAATAGCACTGAAAGTGGGCACCCTTGACTAGACTCCCTCGAAAGTCAAAATTGAGATCGTATTGTGACATTAGTATGCATCCTTGTTCAGAACAGTGTAACTGATGCAATACATTTACAGTAAATTTTAAAATTTCCATCATAGTAAAGAGAAACTGTCATTCAACCCAGTGAAATGCTTTCTCAGCGTCAAAAGATGCTATTACCACAAGACTGGCATCATTTTTCATCTTAAAGGGGATATTAAACAAGCACAGCAAATTCGTGGAGGTGAGCCTACTGTACTAAACATAAAATAAAACCACGCATTGTTCAGGATGAATTATTTTAATGTTTATATTTTGAGTCAATTGGCCAATAACATTGCCAATTTGTTAATACCTGCATTTAAGAATAAAATGGATCTATGTAACCTATATTGCTATATGTTTCAGTCTGTTTCAATGTTGCCAGAGTCAGCACCCTACCCTGCAGTCAGGGAAGTATCTGTTGGTCAGCACCTGGTTTGCATAATGTTGTGTTACAACGATGAAAAAAACAGCCAACATCAGCTGGCAAAAAAAAAAAAAAGTTCCCCTTTTGAAATGTGAAAGCTAAAGTTGTCTAATGATTACAAGATTTATGAACAATTCAATAGCAATAAACTATAAAAGAGATAGGTTAGGCCACATATACACAAAGGCTAAGCAGCTTTGGGTGGGATAAAAGATAAGGCAAAGATCCAGCTTAGGTTCAGAGCTGTATTTTCAAGACAGCCCAGCATGCTGAGCAGTAACATCTTTATACAGAAATACTTAGGTTTGAGTTTATGAATATATTTTAATCACAAAGATTTGAATAAATAGCTTCCCTTTTCATGGATCTTGAGCTCCAGGCAGAGGGAAGCAAAGATGTTATTTCCCTTTACACCACTTCTTTATTAAGATTCAGAAATTATTTTTCACTTATATTAGGTATGATCAGAGAGCATCCATTGCATACCATACTTTCTCTGTGCCATCTTCAACTTCTAAATCCTGATTAGCTGGCTTGAAATGTCAGCAGCCATGGGCAGCTTTAGACTGCACAGATTTCTTTTCTCATTGTGTGAGTGAATGCATGCAGATCAGACTTATTATTTTAATAATGTTTTGATTGACTTCTTGAGTGTCTATGATGCTAAGACATTGTTTATCCCTGACACACCCTTCCCACCCTGCACTGTTTCTGTATTTGCTGCATATACTCTTTCCACCTTCCTCTAATCCGTTCCCCTTCCTCTCTCACCCTTCAAAAATATAAAGCTGTGAAGAGAGCAGTCTTCTGCATGTTGCTTAATAACATCCAGACTGTGAAGCTAAAACTTACAGTACTGCATTTCTAATTAATCAGAAATACATGCTGTAATATAGCTACAGACAAGGAGCTCTGCTAGCAATCACCCGGTGCTCTGTTGAAAAGCAGCTTGCCAAGCAGAACAATCATTAGCCAATTACATCATGGAGCTCTGTATGGAATGGATTTGGTACATACGTGGTAGAGCAGATGGTGGGGAAGAGTAGAGACAAGGGACCTAGTCCAGCTGCTCAATGGCTGGACAAAGAGAAGTTTAAAAAAAAGGAAAATAAAGGAGTGCAAGTGGTTTTAGTTGATGATGAGGGGATTTGAGAACGGTTTCTGTCAAATGTTAGTTGTAAATGTAACGTGTTGGAGCAATTAGTACAGGTAATTTAAAAGCACTGCAGTGATCATGGCTCCTGGCCTGCGTGGTTTCTTGTAGGTCCTTGTGCCTTGCTGCCTAGAGAGGTGATACAAAGCAAAAAGGGCTGAGGAAAGGAAACTGCAAGCCACAGTTGGACCATATGCCTAAAACATTTGCTAATAGGGGCTGGCTCAGCTTCTCATGAAATGAGCCTGTGCATAGCCTTTGTCTTCTGGTGAGAGTGAAGAAAACAATGTTTTTCCAATGTGCATTAGTCTTCCATGTGTCTCATCAGCTTTTGATAACTGCTAATGGTAATTCAGAATAGACTGTGAGGTTTCATAACTTCTGGTAGCTAGAAATGTGGAGAATCAGAGTCATGTTATATTTGTGTGAGGTCACTTCCCACCCAATTCTGTTTGAAACTTCTTTCAAGCTGAGATGGGAGAGGTTGCTATTGCAGCAATCCTCGGGTGATGCTGAGAAATTAGAATTTTTGGGTTTGAGAAGCCAAGAAGGTTCAGATTTCTAAAACAGCCTTCTAATTGTCAGTGCCTAACTTTAGTCTTTGTGGGTTTCAGTACCCAAGGTACTGAATGTTCACAGCTATAGGGTGACAGCTTGGAGTTGAGTGAGCAACATACCTTGCCTTCACTACACAACAATCTTCTGGAAATAGGGATGAAGCCACATAGATTTTGTGAGGACTAGTTAGTGTGTAGATAATCCTTGAGTATGAATAGTGCTTAGGAAAAAAGTTTGGAGGATCCAAAGAAATTTACAAAGTCAGTTGGATGAAAATTATTGAGCTAGCTGTACAAACAACACTGGTACATTATTCTTTCTCTCCTCACTTAGGTAGAAACACTGTCCATGTTTGCTTACTGGCAGGATATTAAAATATATACCCAAAAAAATCTCCAAAAGCAGTGACTGAAAAAACACAGAACTATTACATTATTTCATACTAATATATCATGCCCATTTATTCACTTCTCTGCTAAGCTTTGGTTCTTCTTTACTGTTTGCAAGTTCTTGAACCACATCCCACAGTCCTTCAACCCAGCAGACTGCCTGTGAGTTGGAGCTGATGTGCAGGTGGACCTGAGCTCCTCTGCACAGGCTCCAGACTGGGTGGTGTGAGCCAGCTTTGTCCCAGAAGGTTTTAGTTGCAGCGATGTGGTTCTGTGCCTGAGTTAATGTGCCAGAATAGACGTGCTTTCACATTCCAAGCTCCGCATTTTCCAGACTGATATTGCTTAGAAGCAGGGAAGCTCTCATTTATCAATGGACAGAAGCTGAACCCGCCAAAGTGGAGGAACCATTGCTGGAGAGTGACTCGGGGTTGTGACAGAGATGAAGCGGTAGGAGACTGAGCAGAGGAAGCTCATACAATGAGCAAGAACAGCTTGTGTCACGTTACCACCTGTTCCTTTGACATCTGAATTTATGGTCTAAACCATAAATGGCCTAAGGCCTCATTTATTTGAAGTCAGGACAGAAACAGCACATGCTCTACAGAGCTCAGCTTCACGTTTCAAGTACCAAGCACATGCAAAACTGAACAAACCTTATGGAATTTGGGGGCTTTTGGTAACAGATAAAATTAGATACCATGCAAAACTATTGGAAAATACATCAAGCTAATCTCTTCTAAACTAAAATAAATCATGAACAAAAAGGAAAAATAATGTAAATAGATAAATATGAGTGTTTGAGGCAAAATGCAATTCCCACCAAGGAAATAATCAGATAACAGTACAAGTAATGTGGGAAAACTCCAGTTAGTATGTTCCTGGCACTGTAGTTTATGGGAGAGAATAGACATTATCATCACCTTGAATAAAATGTATACCGTGATTGGAAAAGGTATAGGATTTTTTGAAGTTCTGTCACTTGAATAAAAACCATGAGGTAGGTGGGGATGACAAAGGCTAGGGAATGTGATAACATGTATTATTAGCAATTCAGAGAAAGAAGCGTACAGCTGCTGCAGGAAATGTTGGATCCAGCTCTGCAGCTGAGCTGAACTTGGTCTTCTGCCCTGAAATGTTAAAAAGAAAAATGAGTGTATGTAGCCATGGATTGCTCTAATCGATGATTTGAGGATGCCAGTAGACACACAAGATATCTATCCTGTATGGAACAGAGCGGGCTTATTTTCTGTATTTGTTTAAGAGTGGCAAATAATAATATGGCAGAAATGTTTAAACAAGGACACAGCACATCGTAAAGGAAATCCATCTGTTTCAGCAGCTGGTTTCAAGCATCCAGTTAGGTATCTATTGCAGTGAAGAAACTCTCCCACTGTTTCAGGCTAATTCCTACAATACTTGTTTATCCTGACTAGAAGACTTGTCTAGGGTGGTTTGCAGGACCTGATCTGGACACAGGAAATAATTTTATAGTTGCTCTGTGCTCTCTCACAGGTTTAGATTCCATGTCCAATTGTAGTTAACCAAGTAAGCTACGTAAACATGGTCACTTGTCTCCATACCTTTCAAATGACTGCACCCCGGCCCAAGATCTCTGGTGTCTGGTAGCAGAGGTCTGTCCCCATCTGGCTCTGCAAATGGCCAGAACCAAAACTGTCTTAACAGGCAGTTTACCTGAATGCAGGAAACAAGAGTACTCAGGATCTTTCAGAATTATAGTGAAAAGACTTTATTTATGTCTCTGTCTCTGGAGTATGCTGGGTAAACAGAAGACATTTGTACATCACAAAGATGGCCAGTACATAATTTCAGGAGCACACACATCTCAAGCATGAAATTGCTGAGCTATGACAGAAGTCACTGACAGCTACTCTTACACTGTACATTAACAGTATTGCTCTGAATTAACACATATACACATATAGTGATATATATGTGAATAGCAAAGACAAGTCCTTGAAACCTGTAGATAAGAACAGTAGCTATTACCAACATAAGATCTGTATAGCTTGGTCACTGAAGGACTTGACTTGATTCTATTACTGTTCCTTTTCAGTTGGATGCTAGTGGATCCCCTTGTTACCACAGTTGTTGTTCAGCCTGTCATCATAAAGTGATGTTTGTGTTTTTGTTAGAAATAGCAGGAGAGTTTTCTATTGACTTTCTAATAATACATAAAGAACTGCAAACCAATCCATAATGAGCACTTATCCTTCTTTGCTTCCTTTTTTGCTCTAATGCTTCATGTCTGATATTTGCTTGGTAAGTTTTTCCTTAAAGTTTAGAAATTCTATTGCATTTAATGCTTTGACTTCCTGTTGGTGTAGTTTTTCTCTCCAAAGGAACAAACATACATAGACTGAAAACTGAGCCATCCAGGATCCTATTAAGACCTTGCATATTACAGCAAAGATCCCCCATATTTAAATGTTTCCATTCTCCTACCAAATCATAGTAATGATGTCCTCAGTTGCTTTAGTCCATGTGTTAAATCTGTCCTCTATTTATAGACAGGACATATGCCTTCCTTCTTTTGTTTTGGTAGTAAATGGTAAAACAAAAGGCCATGAAGGAGTTCCTGGTCATGCCTGTTTTGCTTCCACAAGTGGTATTGAATAAACTCCATCTCAAGCTTCCTGTGCTAATTTCTTAATCTTCAAAGTTTCTGATTTTAGATGAGGAATTTTGAGTGCACTGTATAGTCCAAGACATGTCTTAACTTCTCAAAAAAAGTGATTAGAATGAAGCACAGTGTTTCATGTGTGGTTTTAAAACAGATGAGTCAATTCAGTTGAGCTAGACATTGTTTCTAAAATATCCAATACCTTTATTTAGATTGTGGAGAAAACTAAGAAATAAGAAGGAAAAAATCAGCAGATTCAACAGATCTTATCTCACTATTTCCCCCTCCTGTTTTCATTTGCACTTCTATTTCCATGCAATATTTCATTTCTTTATGCATCTATCACTGTTTGCTTCTGTCAGAAGTTCAAAGGCAGCCTGCTTTCATAAAGGAAAGGCAGTATTGACTGATCTATAATATTGTTTCTACCATTTTTGACCAATCCTCAATGCACATTTCCAGTTTTGAGAAGCATTTCATGAATCACTGGGCAGTTTGAAAAATCTATAGTGTAGGCTCATTACTTTGCTGGCTGCTGAATGTTTTCTATTGGTTGTGTTGCAAGGCAAAAATGCAGCCCTTTCTCTCAAGAAAAAGAGGTTAAAATTTCATATATACATAAATAATAAAACAACACCTGGAGGTGATATCAGAGAGATATATTTCATTTCCTACATACCTTTGACTGCCCTCCTGTCCATTAATCCACACAAACGCCCATCATATTCCAACCACCTTAGCACCTTTAATCTCGCTTTTCCAGGTAGTCAGTCAAAAAAAGCTTGCTTCTTTCCTCTGAAATGTGGCACTCCCAGCCATCCTCCCAAATGTCACTGGCTGCAGGCCCAGGACAAGCAATTTTCTGTTCTATGCTAGTGATCATGGTTTAAGCTCACACCTCATGAGGCTGCTGAAGTGGGAGCTTTGTACTTCCAAGTGAGCTCCTTGTCCCAGCAAGCACAGATAAAATGGCTGTAGGAGTTTACTGCAATAGGGCCAGGAGGCCCAGCTCCTGAGGACACAGATTCAGGGCTCCACAGACCACAGAATATAACAGAAATGACAAAATGATACAACATACCAGAAGTCACTTTTAGATTAATTTTAAATATTTAATAAATGTTTTCTCATGTTTCCCATCTATCGAATCTTAGTAACTCAGATTCTGCATTTCAAAGGCATAAGGATATCAAAGTGGTCACAATACAGTTAACCTCTCCCCTTCAATCTATTTTAAGCACTTCTATCACCAATATTTTTCTGAAAAACACCTTCATACACATAGTGTGATGAGAATGTGTTTAAGTGCTTTCAGCACTCCAGCAGAGTGTCATGTAGAACTCACCTAGTTTAACTACTTATATCACACCAGATCCCTTTTCTTCTCACTCTTCTGTGAAGGGTAGCAGATAAACAAAAACTTCCTTTTTCTTATTCTCTTTAAAATTAGGCACTGATCTAAATAAGTTCTCTAAAATATTATCTTTTTTTTTTTTTCTACCTAGCAAAGGAGCCACACTGCCATCCATGAGTCACAAAATACTTAAACATTTAAGATTGTCTAGGCTTTTGTTCTGAGGAGGTGACAAGGCTGAAGGGTAGCTGCAGCTTCCAGTTCAGAGTCATTCTGTGTACAAACTGCATCTGCAAACACCCTGTCTCTGGTCATGGTGGAAAGGAGACACGGACAGCAAGATCACACAGGCAGCAGAGAGTGCACTTAGGGAAAACAACATTGGAATCATCAACAGAAACATCAACCATTGCCCTCATCCCAAATTCCACTGAATATTTTGGCTACAGGTTGCTGAGGTGCATTGGCATAGAGCCTCCTCCACTCAAGCACTCACCATAGACCAACATCATGTGGAAAGTGTATTTAAAATTGTGCATTATATTAAGGTGTAAATTATGCTATGAACTTAATGAGAAATCAGCCATAACTTGAAAGGGTTATTTTATATCTATCTAAGGAAATCTCTGAAAGACAAACTGGGCTAAAATACATTATAAAAAGGTAATTATTTCATACATCCAGATGTCTCAGGGGAAGTTGCCATTTGAGCAGTTTTATTTAGGAATCAGTGAAAGAGCTCTGTTGCTCCAAGTCCATTGTCAGTTTTGTGAGGTTTGTCTCTCTCCGCACCACTTACTCTACTTCCTACACAGATTTCTCACTCTGCATGGATTTTTATGTTGTCGCTAGCATCTTAGGTCCTCCTGAAGCTGCCACAAGCAGATTTTTATTCCATATGGCTATTTTGCCAGCCTGTAGCTACAAGGAAGGTGAAAACGGGAAAGGTAAGTTTGAAGAGGAGACAACCCAGACCATCCCATGCAGATGAAAAGCCCTACTGCCACTCTGCCACTTTTTCTCCTGGGCTAGGAGAAGCAGCTGTTTATGTTTTAATCTGTCTTTACCCCCAGCTCTAAGGAGAAAGAGAAATGCATGACCATTCATTATCCCTTGCATATAGAAAACAAATTGGTTGAAGCAGAAAATCAAATGGACTTTAAGAAGTTTTCTGTATTGACTAATTTCCAAGTTGATTAAATGCTCATGAGTGCAGCCTATGCTCTTGTCCTTACAAATCTAGCTATTGGGTATACAGACTCATATTTACATGTATGCAGATTCCAATAGTGTTAAAAACCCCAAACCTCCAGATAGCTAATATATTAGTTCATAGGAATTTAAAATTAAATTAAATAGCTGGGCTGTTTTCCAGATGATTTTTAAAGTTCCTGTGCTTACACAAAAACCTCCGTAGGATTTACATTACACTACTGTATTTGTTTCAGTGAGCATTTGACTGCCAAGAATACGGTCCATGACCAAAATGGCAATCTAATTAAATATCTGACAAGCAGAAAGCTGGACATTATTCAAGTCAAGCATTAAATTAGAAAATTTAGTTTGTCTCCTTTATCAGTAGATTTTTAAATCAGCCTATTCTACCAAAACCCGTAAATTTAATGAATTTGGTCAGACATACTGTATAATAGATGTCTAACATACAGCCATGAGCCTAAATCATCAAAATGATGCTTCAATTTGGCACGGCAAAATATATATGAAAGACTCAGAAAGGTCAGTCACCAACAACCTGCTTGCTGGTAGTTGGGAAACAGCACTGTAAAATGCATGAGCTGCCTTCTGTAATCTCTTATAGGAAGCCTTGGAGAGCCACAGATAATTTGCTTTCAATGATTCATCAAGTTGGCCCTTTGTTTCACTAATTTGAGCGTCAAGTGCAACCACATAATAAAGAATTACCAAGACCTGATAAGATTCTTCTTATACTGCTCTGTTTGTCTGAACAACTGGTTCTGTTGAAACCAACCCTACAAATGGCATAAACAGCAAGTGTGTGTGCAACTGGCATCTGCTGTGAAATGATAAAACATGTTTACGGCATTATCCACTGGTGAAACACACCTTCATGTTTCTTTTTCCTTTCTTAAAAGGCACTAATTACAGCGTGCTGTGCCCATGCTAGGGATGGCATTTGTTTCACTGTTAGTCCTCCAATGAATTAACAAAGATAAAAAATTGATTTCAATGACAATTCCAGCCTTGAGAAAGGTGCTATTGTGACCATGGTTGAGTTACCCTGCTGATAGTTTTCTCCTTAATGTAATTTTTAATACTACAGGTTAGATGTGAAGCCATATATTAGAGCTACTATTTCGATGAGTAGTTTCAAGTGAAATAACTTCACGATTAGGAGATAGGTTTTTTTAATGCTCTCAGTCTAATAACTTCGTAAGAGATCAACCCTAAAAATGGCTTGTTTAGAAAGGGCACATTCATAAATGTGAAATTCCCACAACAAAAGATACATGTAATCTGAGGTCTGATAAAGTTTTCACTTCTGAACTGTACACCATTAACACAAAGAAAGAACAAAAACTTTAGAAGACTGCTTTGTGAGAGTGGGAAAATGTCCGCCTTCAGAAACCAGAGGGATGGCATGGGGAGCAAGTCTGTGAGATTTGATTCATAAGACGAAGAAAGCTTCTGTCAAAAGGGTTTGAAACCGGTTGTTAGAGCTTAGGCAAGATTCTGTGAGGGGTGAGGTGGTATTGTCAGCGCTGCACAAGGAGTTGAAGGCGTAGATTTTTTTACTAATGTGAATTTAAAGTATTCTCTGATCTCTGCCAGCTCCAGGAAACACAGGTAGCAGTGACAGAGCGAGAAATTTTCCGCTAGGGAAAAACACGAATAATGTAACGTGAAGGTCGTGCCCCGGTACCACAAGCCGGACAGAGGCCTGGGCAGAGGGAGGGAGGAAGGGAAGGAGCTCCTGCCCCTGCTCCTGCTCGCTCGGGGCCGGAGAGGCGCCGCCCGCCCGGTGCCCGCCCGGTGCCCGCCCTCCCGCTCCGCGGGCTCGCCGGCGGAGCAGCGCCCGAGCGGGAGGCAGAAGTTAACTTCCACCTGCCCTGAAGTCGCCGCTGCGCCGGCAGCAGGAGGCGGAGGCAGGCGGGGCAGCCGAGGACCCGGCTCTGGCAGGCTCCGAGGGTCCGGCCGAGTGTAATTTCCCCCTAATCCCCGCCACGGCGGCGCTTCCCTGGCCGAGCCATGTCTGCGGCTTCCCCGCCATGCCGAGCCTAGCGGGGAGCGGGAGGACTGGCGGCCGGGAGGCGCACAAAATGAAGACCCTGATGGTAAGTGCATTGTTGGCGCGGCTCATCCCGGCTCCGGCGGCGGGGAGGAGAGCAGGGGAGCTGCGCGGCGCGGAGCGGAGCTGCCCCGGGCACCCTGCACACGCTCCAGCCTTCGCCGGGCGGCATCCCCGCGGCTCTCCGGGATCGCGCGAAGGCGGCCAAACCTTGGCGGCGGCGGCCAAGAACTTTCCTCCTGCTTTCTTTTATTCGTGTTGCTCGCGATTTGGGGGTTTTGTGTGTGTGTCCGTTTTAAGGAGCGTACAGAAAGCCGATCCGCTTAAAGGACGAGGCTGGAGGTAGCTGGGCGGGCGGCAGCGCTACAGTCCCCAACACTCGTTAAAATGCACGAACGAGATGCCCGAAGGGGGCCGGCGGCACGGGAATGAGAGGCGCGCGGTAACCGGGCGCACGGAGGGGAGAAGAGGCGAGGAAGAAGAGCTGGGGGAGAAGGAGAGAGGCGCGGGAGCGGGCTGGCGAGGGGACAGGAGGAGGACGGAGGGGCTTCCCCAGTTCTCGCACTTCTGCCGGCTGTCTGGTGGGTGAAACT
>VZTB01000566.1:111060-129986 GCA_013397245.1 Thryothorus ludovicianus | reverse complement strand
CGGGGGGCAGGCGCGCCCCCCCGCCGGGCCCCGCGGCGGGGGGAGCCCGCTGAGCCGGCTCTCTCTCTGCCCCCCGCAGCGCCACGGGCTGGCCGTCTGCCTGGCGCTCACCACCATGTGCACCAGCTTGTTGCTCATGTACGGCGGCATCGGCATCGGCGGGGGTCACCCGGAGCCGCGGCGGCGGCAGCAGCAGGTGGCGGCGGCGCCCAGCCGCCTGCCGGAACGCGGCCAGCGCCACCCGGCTCTGCCCGTCGGAGCCGGCCTCCTGGAAGGCTACATCAGCGTCCTGGAGCACAAGGTGAGCCGCCGGCCGCGGGACCGCCCCTCCCTCCCGGCCCCGGGGCAGCCGGGACCCCTCGCTGTCCCCGCCTCCCTCGGAGTCACCGACCCCGAGCCTGCCGAGCTCTCCCTCCTGCCCCCCGGGAGATGCCCGGATCCCCTCGGCGGGGTCGGTGTGCCCTGCCTGCCTCGCTGTCGGGGCTGGCTTAAGCGGCCTCCGGGTGCCGTCGCAGCTGGCCCGAGGGCAGGAATTACCGGGGTCAGGAGCCGGGCTCCAGCCCGCGGTTGGGTATTTGTGCAGTGCTGCTTCTCTTCTCACTTGCACAGTAGAAAGGGGGAAGGGTGAAGTGTTTTATTTTTAATGTTGTATGCTCTAGGTACAGTACAAATGTATGTTTATGATGATATGAGTAAGGGTTAAAGAATGAGGTTTATTTACTGGAGGGCAAAGTCAATAGGTAGGTATTTATTCTTAGCTCATTTTGTCATAGGAAAAAAAAAGTCTCCTGCGCAAATGACCTTTTCATCTCCCTTCTGGGAAGTAGAAGTTGTCACCCGTAGTTTCCATTCTAGAGATTGGGGGCACTTCTTTAACGGTGAACAAAATTATGTCCCTCCCCTTGATGGAGGAATTACCAGGCTGTATTCTCAGACCATAATACTTGCTTACCAGAGATAGGCAGACTAAGCTCTGATAGCTCACAGGACAGATGTAGTGACATAAAGTGAGCAAGGTGGCACATCCATGCCAAAGAGATACTCAAGCTTCACTAATTTTCTCAGTAGGCAGATTCCTCTGCATTTTGTTTTGCGTTCCGTTTGTTGTGTTCCCGAGGTCTTCCTCTTCCAAAACCCCAGATATTGTTTAGTGCACACACATCTTGCACTAAAATTTCACTTTAAAAAATAAGCAAGAGAAACGAGGACTCACAACTTTCTTATGTTTTCGCATTCAGACTGACAACCTTCTGAAGGATATATTGTCAGACAACTTACTGGGCTCAGTTTAGAGATACTGTGTGAAGACTAGTGACTTTGATATACAGAGATTTTTATTGTTCCTTCTGGCATAACTTTCTATGCAACAGTTATCTGTAGGGCTCTTAGCACAGAAAAATAGCACATGATGGTGCCTTGTAGGCTTTATTTGCTTTCTTACATGGTTCTCCTGGAAATTCTGAAATGTAATGTCTATAGAAAAAGCAAGTTTGGCCATGGGCTTCCTACTGTCTGATGTGTACACTTGTAATTCTTTTGTTCTTCTTGAACATGACTGTAGTGATAGGTGTAGATACAGTGCACATGGTTTTTATATCCAGCAATAATTGAAAAGACATCGGTGGGTTCTTTGGGATGCATGTGTAGGTAGCCTTCTGATTCTGACACTACCTCACTGGTTTCTCCAGACTCACAAACACCACTCATTAACAGGCCATACTGTTTTATTATTTTCCAGGGTGATTTTAATGTTTCTCTGTGTTTTGGAGAAAGATGATCCTTTGGATTTTTAATATATTGTAATATGGCCCAAACCCCACAGATGCTCCATTTCTGAATTTCATTTCACACAGCTTATGCCTCACAGTAATAATCTGCTGAAGGTTTAATAACTTTTCCACCCAACTTCTGTGGGTCAAGAAGAATATTACACAATCTCTGCTGTGTTCCCAGCTTGCTTTGTCTCATTTTAATGCACATGAGATCATGCAGAGAGCTGGGCCACTGTGGTATACAGAGCAGTGAGGACACTGTACCATAAGGAGACTGGGGAGAAAGTGGCTTTATCTCTTAATAATGTATTTATTTTTGTAATTTAATTTGGTAGTCCAGGTGCTTGTCACAGATTTACAATCCCAGAATACATAGGTTTCACGTGTAATAAAAAATGGAGAATACAAAAAATTGGAGGAATTAGTGGTTTGGAAAAAGAGGGATGCAGGATTGGTGATGGTGAGAATAGGGAGAGATAGCAAAAACTGGGGAATGGTGAGATGTTCAGAGAACATGTGGTTTGGGTGAGACATTGGAAACTGTGGAGAAGACAGCTTGAATAGCAATTGAAATGAGGGAATTGGGGAAGTTTTTAGGAATGTGAAGAGAGCTGCAAGAATAGAGCAAGGTAAAATTCTGTAGCTATGAAAAGGACGTGATATTTGAAGAGAGGGAAGTCTAGAAGGAGATGAGAAGTATCTGTTGTTTGAGGAAAACAGGCTTGCACAGGCAAGGCAGGAATGAGTTCAGCAATGGTACACGTTATTTTGATAGCACAGAGGTGATAGTGTGAAATGGCAATGAATGGTAGATTTTTCACAGTATGGCTTCCTTAATTTCTCATATAGAATCTTGGAATTATCTGTCGAGTTGAATGACCTGAAGCTGAATGACCATTATACAAAATTCATCTTTGGTATGTGTTCATGCATAAATGACAGGTAGACTGAATGCCTGGATCATTCTTGTGCTTGTTTCTGGATCGTATAATTTGCTTTAACAGGAAAATCTCCTTTCATGTTCTTGGTGTTGTACCCATTCCTGTGCATTTAATGAGAGTAAGTATGCACGTGTATGTAGAAGCTGTATGACAGGTACTGAAATTATTAATCCATAATCACATAGTGAGTATTGACACATGAGCTGTGTAAGTATGTGGTGGTAAAGATGTTTCTCTTCAGGGATAAAATTTAACAGTTGTCCTCATTGTGAAATATCATGTATTGCAATTGTCTGTCACTACTAGCAATACAGCTCATTTAGTAGTGCTGGGTGATCATCTACGGAGACTTTGCCAGAAAATCTGGGCACTTAGTACTAAGTAACAATGATTCTGAAATATAGCCTGCAATATTGTAATTAACAATTATTTTTCTCCTTTTATTTTATATTCAGTAAGAATTGTAGTTCCTTATCCATACTGTCAAGATAAGCAGACAGTCTCTGAGAACACTATAAAAAATGTAATTTTTTTTTTTTACTGGCTTGAAGAGGTTTTTTGAAGGAGTTTCTAGTCTTTGCCTTCATCGTTTCTGCAAGACCATTTTTCCATGAGTCAAGCATCAGAGATCAGAACCCCTGTACTTAGCTTTAGTAGCCTTTCACATTTTAGCAGTGTGTACTTAATTTTTGTTGAGCTGAATTCTTGGAACAAAAACAATCAGAAATGCTGTAGATTCAGAGATGCAAGTGGATTCTTGTCATTTCACCTCTGCATGTCCCAGAGTAGAAGCAGTTGACAGACATTGTTGATGGATGTTTGAAATGAATATATTGTCTCACTTTTTGTTTCCAATAGCCAGCTGTTGTATCCTAAAAAAAAATCTCACATTTTGAACAGAAAATACGGTTTGCTGAGAGTTGTTTTGAGAGGTCAAGGACTGAAACAAAGTGAAGAAGTGGCGGCTTCTACTTCGAGGAGCTGTTGCTTCCTACAGAGGCACGTTGAGTGTAGCACTGCTGAGCTACTGCATCTGTTCTGCAGTTAGGAAGGACAAGTGACATCTCATCTTTCATGGATTCTCTGAGTGTAATCCTGAAATTAAAAAGGTTTTTTCACTGGCATTGAGGGAAGCAGAATTATGCTTTTCTGTGGGGAGGCATGGAGATAAGCCTTTCTGTTGATTTATCATAGTGCTAGCAAGAAATTACAATGCTAATATTTTTAAGGCAATTACTGCATACAAGTAAGAGAATGTTAATGAAAGTAGGAAACCTAACACTATTCCAGAACTTAAAAGAAATAAATATTTAACCATTATATTATGATTTTGAAATGAATGTGAGAATGTGTCTCTGGATAGTTAAAAGGCTTTTTACCCAGTATTGACTCACTGGTTGGTGCTGCAAATAAAATATGAGTTTGTCACATATGTAATTGAATAATATTTCAAGCCATCAAGGATTTTGTTTCTTAGAAAATAAAAAAAATTAAAATCAATCCTGCAGTCAAAATGTATGATTTATTAGAAACACTTCTAAATATCTTGAGTGAATTGAGATCAACATGATAATTTAAGTGATCAAAATGGTTCCTTAATTTATGATAATGTGAATTATCATATGCAAAGAAATCTTGATGATCCCTCTAAATTAATGCAGATCAGAGAATAGTGTACTTAATGAAGTGTTTGAGGAAGAGTCATTCTGCAAATAGTGCTGCTATAGCTCCTTAATCTCTGAGTTGCAAAAAGTTGTTCTTGGGTGAAACTATTTCTCTAGGGATAGTAAACTTTGTGCACTTAAAATCAGGTGTGAATCTTGCCATGTTTTATACTATTTTTCAGTAATTATTAAGTCAAATGAGTTTGGAATTTGGATTTTTACCTCATTAAACAATTGACAGTTTGGGGCTGGATAGTTTTGGGGGGCTTGACTAAATCAGCCTTCATAACTAAACATGGGCATGAGAAGGAATCAAATTATTTTGAAGGTTTTAGTGTTTTTTAAATGAATTTATTACAGAACCATAATGTATCTTACAGCAAAACAGCTTGTCTTGCCTGAGGTGGGATCAAGCCCACAGAGTTAAGTAAACCAATGTACCATGATTTCATTATATGTTCCTTTTTGCCCCTGAAATTCTTACCTGCAGAGGAAAGAACACAGACTTTATTATGCAATTAAGGATTTGATGGAGTTTTTATTATGTGAGAGATCCACAAGGGGAAGACTTTATTCTAGAGTAACCTTGTTGGGGACACTTCCATCTGTTAGAGACCTAGGCAATGTGGGGGTCCAAAATGCCCTTTGCTCAGTGCTCTCTTGGCTTTTTGTATTTTTAGGTACCTTAGTTACCTACCACTGATAAGCTGTAGGTTTATTTAAATCCTTACAAAGTTGACTTCTTCAAAAAAAGCCAAAAAACAAACAAACAAAAAACAAAACCATGACAGTCAGGGAATGTAGCTGAATATCCACACAGAGAGAGCAGACAATTGTTTTTCCAGATTTACCCAGCTTTTGAATAATGACTGTCTTGTGCTTTACAATTTCTTACTTTTGAGCTACTGCAGTAGTGTGCTTTTTCAGGCTAACGTTCATTTTGATGATCCTTGTCTAAAATTTTTAGCAGTTTCTGTGTGCACTAGCTGCTTACACAGGGCAGTACAGAGCCCACAGCAATGACAGCAAATTATGGTACATTTTCCTGTTTTCCAGGTTGCTTGGGATCTCTGCAAAGAGCCAGTAGCTCTAGCATGGCACTTCTTCTACTTAGAATATCTCGAAATATTCCTAAATGCTTACATGTACGTATCAGGTGCTGTGCAGTTTATACATTTATTTTATGAAAAAGGCTATGTTCTGTAGTTGGACACATCTTTTGTAGAATTCTAACTCTGTGTGTGCTTGAGAGAGAAATGTTAGCTAGGATAATAAGAAAAAGTAATATTTTTACAGTAAACACTATTTTCTAGTTCTTTCTAAAACATGTGCTGTTAAAGGTGAGATCTAACCAGCAGGGGTAGTGAGTCCAGGCAGAGGTCAGGATCATCTCAAAAGAGCACAGGTATTATTGAATATTGAAATGTCCCTCAAAACTGAAAGATGCTTGGTATGCATCTAGTGCATGATGTTGTAAATGTTCATTAATGTAATGTGATGGATAAAAACCTACCCAACCACAAGCTAGCCATGTTCTGATCATTTCCTGGGGATTGGGAAGATAAAGGAGAGACAATCATTGTTGTAATACTGAAAACAAGAGAAGGTTTTGGAGTTTATTCCAGGTGAAGATCTTGCCCTATGTAATTTGTGGCTTTATGTGACATAGTGTTATTCTTTCATAGAAACTGAAGCAAAAAGATTATTTCAGAGACTATCACAAGATATTGATGATTTATTTCAGTACTAACATAAATAGTAGGCAGTCAGGTCGACAGTTGATGCAGAATTGTGTTTTAATTTTCTCACATTTTAAAAAAGTCGCATCTCACTGCAATCTCTGATACCATATATTGGTCATGATATGTTATCTTCTTTTTGTAGCTGACTGAGACAAAGCAGGTTTTTTTGTTTGTAGAAGAACTGCAGAAGCATGAAGATGTTAATTTTTACACTTCTTTTTTGTCTAATTCTGGATTATATGATTTTTCCACAAGTTATCCTGATTTGTAAAAGGTGAAGAATAAGTAAATATGCTCTTTTCCGTTTTACGAATATCATGTACATGATCTTTTCATATATGGGTGCTGTCTGTTTCCCTCATCTGCTTACCTGTCTTCTTTTGTGAACATACAAAATTCTTAATTCAATGGCTTTGCAAAATACTTCCAGGCAGGGATTTGGTGGCACTTTTTCTGCTGGTGAAGTTTGTTCATCTCTCATGCAAAGCCTCTTAATTTTTTTTCTCTTCACTTTCAGCATTACTTTCAATGACCACATTTGTGTTTATAGTATGTGTTGAAGTATATTATGTTTGATAACCATTTAAAGTTGCTATATTGTGCACTTCTTTTTCGCATGATCTTTCACTGTCAGCATTTTAGGCTATTTTCCTCTTCCTGTGAAGACAAAGTGTTCTTTTGAAGGTTTTTAATCCTTGGTGGAAGCAACTCTGAACTAAATGAGATTTTCAATGACAGGAAATGTAATTTTTGCTCACAGCTGATGGATAGCTCTCAATAGAGTTCCTTAAATTCTCCCTTTTTGCTTGTCCCGGGGCATAAGTGGATATTGAGTGTCATCCTGACTATGTGATATGCTCAAAGCAGTAGATTGCAGGTAGTTTCCATTTCCCAGTGACCTTCCTTACGAGTTTAACCTGTATTGCTCAGTAAGGCTTCCTGTGCACATCCTTGATGCTGAGGTGGCATTGATATGAAGAACTCAGTGCATTAATTGAACTTCTAATTAGGGCAATTAGGATCAAATCAGCAGTCGTTTGGTGCTGATATAAGCAGATGTGACAGCACAAAAGCTACTTTGAAGGTGAGGTGAAGCATCCTGGTATTTAACCTCACTCTGTTTCACCTCATCCCTAAGCAATCTCCATTAGTCATCACTCTTTCTCTAAAAGTTAAAACCTGAAGTGCTTAGACCAGGTTAACTACTTAAGTTTACTGTCAGCTGGAAAAGCAAGTATTTTCAGTTCAAAAACTACTATTAATTGTTCTCTATTGCCATTCCAAAACTAGCCAAATGCAGTTAAAAATAGGAGTCACATAGGCAGTGAGGGAACGAGTCAAGGCGGAAACTTTCTGCCTTCAGAGCGTCTGTTTGCAACAGAAGTGCAAAATACAGATGGAGAAGTGGAGCTCTGAGGTGTCCCTTGGCAGTCTTTATGAAAGACAGAGCTGGGCACCGAGGGACACGTACTCACTGCTATAGAGAATCCAGCACATTTGAACTGGGGTTCAGCAAATCTGGTAACACTTGGTGTCTGAGCTGTATTCAGAGTGACACGGGAGGGAAGAGAAGCAGAATGTGTTTATTACATGCAATAATGAATACTGAATCCTTACTGAAACCTTGTGAGCGAACTTCAGAATAAGATTGGGTTATTTTAAAACACAGAGAGAGAAAACTCATACATTTAATAGATTAGTAGAGTATTTTTTCACAATGACAGTGTAGTAGAAAGTGTTAATTGTCCAAGGTAAGGGAACAGTAATGGGTTTATATGGTATACAGGCAGCATAGATCAGATTTTTTAAATTCAGATTTAATAATATGGACTGTTATAAGTAACACAGAACAATAATATATTAATGTGTGTCTTGTTGTTGAGTACAACGTGTTAGGAATTCATTGCAGCTGTAGAAAAATTTCCATTACAGAATGAATGGCTTAGTTAGAAATAACCTGGAAGAGGAAAATGTTTCTCAATAAACATTCAGTATTTTTGGAATATGCATTTCTGTTTAGCAAATAATATATTTTGAATTTGGCGTGTTATTAGCATCCTCAGGTATTGGCATGATGTTAATATTGCAGAAACAAAATACTCTGTAAATTTTGTACTGTTAAAATATATCTTGCCCACAGCTATAGCAGGTCATAAAAGCAGATGTAATAACACTCAGCAGAGCATCAGTCTAAGAGCTAGCTCTAAAGAAAAGAAAAACTCTCCAGTGCAAATTTGTGCAAATGTACATCTATACCAAGCCTTGTGCACAGGAAAGTTAAAGGAATTATTGTTATGTTTAAGAAATGGCTGGCTGAGAAACAGGTTGTAGAGACCACATTCATCACTGGGTATGGGCTGCTTACCAGTTTGCCTGCATGAGGTTAAAGCCTTTTCTCCCACTTTGCCATACCAGGCTGTGTTTTGCAGGCAGTGACATGAGTTACAGCCAGGCTCATTCCCTTCTAAACTTTCTTGCCTGCTCTACTGTTCTTTGTGGATAGACACTTTTGCTCCATCTTAATGAACTTTGTACAAAACAGCATCTGAGGAAGCACAGAACTACAGAATCCTAGAACTCTGCCATGGTTTGGCTTGGAAGGGACCTTAAAGATTATTTTGTTTTACTCCTCACCCCGCAGTGGGCAGGGACACTTCTCACTAGACCAGGTTATTCCAAGCCTTGTAGCACCTGGCCTTGAGCACTTCCAGGGATGGGGCAACCACAGCTTCTCTGGGCAGCCTCTGCCAGGGCCTCACCATGCCCATTGTGAAGAATTTTCTCCTAATAACCAGTCAACACCTATTCTCTTTCAGTTCAAAGCTATTTCCTCTTGTCATAGGATACAATGTTTTCTGCTTCAGCTCTACTGTATTTCATGTATAGTACCAAATTTAATAAAGTGAGGGATGTAATAACCAAAGAGTATATTTTAAACAGCCACAGTTGGCATAGCAGACAGGAAGGCTGTGGGCTGATGAAATGATGCAAGGCTGGCAGGGGCTGGGTCAGTAAGTCTGCTGGTGTGGTTTGAGACAGCCTTGATAGCTTGAAACCAGAGTAGTCATGCTGTATCCGAGCTAGTAAATCCTGGTCTTTGACAGCCACATCTCTTCTGGAGCTGGACTGGCTCTGCATTATACTTTCTCTAGCATTTGGAGGTCGATATAATTGGAAGCTACATGGAGTGCCTGGGGATTAGTGGTAAAGACACACCAACAACACATCTGGACAGTTCTCAAGTGCAGTTCCAAGGACTGAAATTGCATTTGGTAGCTCTTCTTTAACTTTGGCCATCCAAATTACGTACACCTTGTATTTGAAGAGACTGAACCTTTGGCCACAGCAAAGACATGTTTAGAAAACATGATTTCCAAGACTTGTCCATGGTCCTTATGAGAAAGCTTTTGGCCAACTGGATGGAAGCAGTGCTTTCCCAGCTTTATCCTCAGTCTTAGTGCAGAGCTCAGAGGCTCACAGAGAGTGTGTGCTGTTGTACAACCTGTGCTATCCCTTCCCTGCTCTCCTTCAGCTTTCACTGTGGCATCTTTGGGTCAGTTCTTCTGACACTTGGCTTAATTTCATCCATGGAGTCCATGGAGATTAAAATAATGTCGCATGCGCTCCTATATTTGTTCGCTGTTCATTTNGGAGATTAAAATAATGTCGCATGCGCTCCTATATTTGTTCGCTGTCCATTTTAGTCCTAATGCTACTGTAAAAGGGTTAGTTTTACATATCTCAGCATATTGGTTGACTCTAAAATAGAAACATAGAACCTCAAAATACAGCCGGTGGTCTGAATGCAGCTGCTGAAGCAATGCAGAGTTAGCACTGCCTGTCCTTGCTCAGCTCATCTGCCTGTGCCTGGATTATTGCAGGTGAACTCCTGTTTTTAAAAAACAAAATATGACAAAACACTTCTTTTTTTTAGGTAATTTCTTTCTTAGAGTTTATATTCCATAAAATTCTAATTTTTAATATTATTGATAACTATCTAAAATACATTTTATAAATAAAATACCTATAACAAAGTCACCGCTATTTCCATTTGTTCACCTACTTTTGTATTCTCTTTGTATCGCCACTCCAGATTTCTTTCTGTTTTTCATAGTGATTCATGAGCCCTATGAAGACTGAGACAGTTTGTTCTAATACTGCTCACACTATCCATGAGAGCTACCTCGGCCATGAATGGGACTGTACATAATGCCCAGCCCTTCAGTGAGGGTTTTCCCAGTGCCAGCTGACATGATGTCTGAGCATATGTTGGGATGGGATTTTGCCAGCAGACAGGAGCACACTCTGCCCTCCCTTTGAGCGGCTTGGAGATGCACAGGCTCTGCTCTGGCAGCAGAGCCACTGCAGTTTGCCTCTTGCTAAGCCAGAACTAATAAGCTTGACTGAAAGGCAGGGTTTATTGTCCTGGGCTCAGCATACGTGGTGTGGTTATGTAGCTTTCACACGGAGCTTCTGTGAGTCCTGCAGTCGACTCCTGGGCAGTGCTGGCATGAGGTTGGCTGTATGGAGCTTGGTCAGTATTTGCATCTCCCAGCAAAACCTGCTGGTCCATGTCCTAATGGCTTCCTAACTCTGCTCCAGAGGAGCATTTTCAGTCCTNGAACTACAGAATCCTAGAACTCTGCCATGGTTTGGCTTGGAAGGGACCTTAAAGATTATTTTGTTTTACTCCTCACCCCGCAGTGGGCAGGGACACTTCTCACTAGACCAGGTTATTCCAAGCCTTGTAGCACCTGGCCTTGAGCACTTCCAGGGATGGGGCAACCACAGCTTCTCTGGGCAGCCTCTGCCAGGGCCTCACCATGCCCGTAGTGAAGAATTTTCTCCTAATAACCAGTCAACACCTATTCTCTTTCAGTTCAAAGCTATTTCCTCTTGTCATAGGATACAATGTTTTCTGCTTCAGCTCTACTGTATTTCATATATAGTACCAAATTTAATAAAGTGAGGGATGTAATAACCAAAGAGTATATTTTAAACAGCCACGGTTGGCACAGCAGACAGGAAGGCTGTGGGCTGATGAAATGATGCAAGGCTGGCAGGGGCTGGGTCAGTAAGTCTGCTGGTGTGGTTTGAGACAGCCTTGATAGCTTGAAACCAGAGTAGTCATGCTGTATCCGAGCTAGTAAATCCTGGTCTTTGACAGCCACATCTCTTCTGGAGCTGGACTGGCTCTGCATTATACTTTCTCTAGCATTTGGAGGTCGATATAATTGGAAGCTACATGGAGTGCCTGGGGATTAGTGGTAAAGACACACCAACAACACATCTGGACAGTTCTTACAGTGCCAAGGACTGAAATTGCATTTGGGAACTCTTCTTTAACTTTGGCCTTTCAAATTACATACACCTTGTATTTGAAGAGACTGAAGCTTTGGCCACAGCAAAGACATGTTTAGAAAATGTGGTTTCCAAGACTTGTCCATGGTCCTTATGAGAAAGCTTTTGGCCAACTGGATGGAAGCAGTGCTTTCCCAGCTTTATCCTCAGTCTTAGTGCAGAGCTCAGAGGCTCACAGGGAGTGTGTGCTGTTGTACAACCTGTGCTATCCCTTCCCTGCTCTCCTCCAGCTTTCACTGTGGCATCTTTGGGTCAGTTCTTCTGACACTTGGCTTAATTTCATCCATGGAGTCCATGGAGATTAAAATAATGTCGCATGCGCTCCTATATTTGTTCGCTGTCCATTTTAGTCCTAATGCTACTGTAAAAGGGTTAGTTTTACATATCTCAGCATATTGGTTGACTCTAAAATAGAAACATAGAACCTCAAAATACAGCCGGTGGTCTGAATGCAGCTGCTGAAGCAATGCAGAGTTAGCACTGCCTGTCCTTGCTCAGCTCATCTGCCTGTGCCTGGATTATTGCAGGTGAACTCCTGTTTTTAAAAAACAAAATATGACAAAACACTTCTTTTTTTTAGGTAATTTCTTTCTTAGAGTTTATATTCCATAAAATTCTAATTTTTAATATTATTGATAACTATCTAAAATACATTTTATAAATAAAATACCTATAACAAAGTCACCACTATTTCCATTTGTTCACCTACTTTTGTATTCTCTTTGTATCGCCACTCCAGATTTCTTTCTGTTTTTCATAGTGATTCATGAGCCCTATGAAGACTGAGACAGTTTGTTCTAATACTGCTCACACTATCCATGAGAGCTACCTCGGCCATGAATGGGACTGTGCATAATGCCCAGCCCTTGAGTGAGGGTTTTTCCCAGTGCCAGCTGACATGATGTCTGAGCATATGTTGGGATGGGATTTTGCCAGCAGACAAGAGCACACTCTGCCCTCCCTTTGAGCGGCTTGGAGATGCACAGGCTCTGCTCTGGCAGCAGAGCCACTGCAGTTTGCCTCTTGCTAAGCCAGAACTAATAAACTTGACTGGAAGGCAGGGTTTATTGTCCTGGGCTCAGCATACGTGGTGTGGTTATGTAGCTTTCACACGGAGCTTCTGTGAGTCCTGCAGTCGACTCCTGGGCAGTGCTGGCATGAGGTTGGCTGTATGGAGCTTGGTCAGTATTTGCATCTCCCAGCAAAACCTGCTGGTCCATGTCCTAATGGCTTCCTAACTCTGCTCCAGAGGAGCATTTTCAGTCCTCTGCCACACTGCCAGGGATTTTTTGCTTTATATGACTGGAGAATATAACTCAGAATATTCTTGTCACTTAAATTTTGGTCATTAGTCTGCCACATGTTTAGTACACTTAACAAAAAAGACTATTTTTCATAATTTCTTGTACTGCAGCCTAATGTGATAGATGATGTTGTGGATCAGGTTTTCAAAGTTTGAAATGAGACACTAAATTTGGTTCACAGAGCATGATTTAGTCACCTGAGTCACCACTTACAACTAAATCTGCTGTTCTCACTGGGCAGGTACTTGCTGAAGAAAAGATTTTAATTTCTTTGCTTTACAAAATCATGTTTGAGCATGAAGATATGTGTTTTTTTGCTTGTAACATGGCTATTTCTGTATGCACAAGTTATTTAATTTGTAATGTTTGTGTTTTCATTTGTCTTTTCTGATATTTTTACCATGTGTATATTGCTTTGGAAATACTGACAACTGTATCTTAGGTTTGGTCAGTGAAGAGTTGTTGCTGATAGGATATTTAGTAACATCTTCACTTACAAGAGACTGGTTTGCCTTTGAGCCTTAATGTTACTCTTTCCATTTGTAATTATCGTATTAATGGGTTTAATTTTGATTTATTTTTTATGAATAGCCAAAAGCTCTGGTTTTACAAATAGAATCAAAACTACAGCTGCATTTTTCACTTTTGCTGTATCTGCTTTCTGTCTCAGTAGCAGTGCAAAGAACCAATGAACCTAGTTACAGATATGCTGAATATTCTTTCTCAGGGGTGGTGTTGATGTGTCCCTGATGGTTTAAGGGCATAATTGAGGTACTTTATGCAGCTGGTACATGTGGAGGAGGGATATCAGGGCCAGGAGGGTATCTCTGCCATTAATGTGTCTGATTTCTTCCAGCACAGTGAACCCTTTTGATCTGTAGCAGTTTATGTAATACAAAACAGCTTTCAGGGTATCTTTAATTATGCCTGTGGACATTTTGGGATGGAAAGTGAAATGAGGCTTTAGAATCACCTTTCACTCCCAGCTGTGCTGATTTGAAAGCGGCACAGCTTGTTACCCACCTGTAAGTGTAGGGATCATGTTCCTGCTCTCATGAAAGACACTGGATGTGCAGCATCCTGGGCTTCAGTAGAAGGTGTGGGTGGCTCCCAGTCTTTCTGTCAGAGCTCTCAGTGCTGTCAAGATGGAAGAGCAATATATCCCATACCCAGACATCCATATAAGCTGTAATGGCATGTATCTTCAGATCCAGTTGAGATTTGAGACACCTCACAGGACCTGCAGACCTGTCTTTGAGGTTTCCTATTGCTAAGGAGCACAGTGAGGCAGCTGCACTAGGAGCACCTGGCAGTAGAGTGAATACTAAAAAGAGACTGAGCCATTGGGCTTCTGTCAGTGCTCTCAGACACATATAGAATAAATTGATTGATGATATGGTACATCAACTTTATTAAAAGTTTCTCAGAAATGATGTTTTTTAATTATGCCACTTTCTAGGTATAGTTTTCAGTGTGTTATGAAGGTGACATATCATATTTGTAGTGCATAATGTGAAAAAAATCATTTTAACATGAAAATTAATGTCCTAACATTTGAACTTTCAAGTATGCTGGTTAATTTTCATGGTCTATAGCAAATAGAAAAAGAAGATTAATTCTGTTTGAAGGTGCAAGGGATGATCTCATCCATGTCATACTATGTCCAAGGACCTAACAGTTATTTAAGTTCTCAAGACTTCTTAAAATTGAGTGCATTGTTCTTTGCAAGTGGATGAAAACTTTGTGACTGAGATCAGAGGTAAAAACAGGTATAACAGAGCAGTGTGTAAGCCAGTTTAGCTGAATTTGAGTCCTTCGTGATTGTGAATGATGAGGTTGCATCTGCCTGTCTCCCTTTTTTTTGTTTTGAATTGCTTTTTTTTGTATACCAGTCCTTGCAGGGCACTGAGACTGAAATTCAAAATAGAACTAATCTCTAAAAAATAGTTTCCCTAGGAAAACAAATAGATCTGTCAAATTATTTTTTGCTTCATATCCCATACTTGACATCAGTAAAACTACTGAAAATTACATTACACTGTGTTTATTAAAGTTGTGCTCCTATGCAGTAATACACATAAGACATCTTACACTGCCTTAAGGATTAAGTTAAGCTCCTTTGTCAAGCCCGTTGGTATGGCAGGACTGTTAATCTTTAACTGTCAGACTCTGGTTAGATCCTTCTTTAGGCTGAGGCCATGGCTAAGTGCAAAGAAATTAAAATGAATCAACTCTTGGTATTTATGCTTTCATGTTTTTGCACAGAGCAATCAACAAAATGAGAAGCTGGTTTAGACATACATATTTCTATAAGCTTGTATTTCAAGCTCTTATTTAGCAGCATCATATTTGCTTTATGTTTATGATTGTGAAATGTGAAGACAAAGTTGGCAGTGTTCAAAATATTAAATTCATGAAAGTAAGATATGCACAGGGTGACAGCTCACTGAAAGGAGGACAGAGGATAATTTTGTGAACCTAGTTTAAAATTTCCTAGCTAAAAATCCAGAGTTATCTACAGTATGATCATGTTTTATTGTTACATCAGTAATTATTCTTACATTTTCCTTTCAAATGACAACATTAAGTCCCAAAAGAAGAAATGTGCTATAATGGCGGCATGTATAGACATGGCAACACTTGAAATAAAACTGTGTGAAAAAGAAGGTGAAGCTGGGAGGCAAAGTTAGCTTCATTGTGAAAGATAAATGTTAACATTTTAGCCCTAAAAGGGGACAAAATTGGTTGTAAGGAACCATAATACATATGGTAGTATATAATAATATATAATATTATAGCACATAATATTGTGCTATAGGCATCGAAGGTTTGTGTTTCAGTGTGTCTATATTGTTTAATTAATATTGTTCTTGCTAAAATTTGTGAAGAGGAATTTTTAAATCATTGTGTAACTATTGAATATAAAGCCAGCCAGTGCAATTTGAGCAAATATTCATCAATGAAGTGATATGGGTTAGGGTGATACAGGTTGTATGTTAAAGCAGTAGGTAAAATATACTGCAAAGAAGCTTTTGAGTGTGGTAGGTGCCTAAATTATACTTTCCTAATCAGGCTGAGTGTTTTTTTTAGGAAAGGAAGCCCTCCACAAAATCTTTTTTTTACATACTCCTTTGAGTATAGTTTCAAGTTTTTGCATTTTATGCACATGTAGCCTTCCCATTTTTCTGAAACAAGAGATCCTTTCCCTCAAATAATTAAATAATAATGCTTTCTGCTTATGTGTCACCTTGCTTCTGAGGGTCTCCAGGTGCCATAGAAGCATCACATGGAGACTCCTGCCATGAAGTACAGGAGTCTTAATTCCTTATGACATAAGAGGATAGTGAAACAAAAAAGTTCAAACCATAGTTTTGATCTTGAGTGTCCAAAGAAGAATTTAATGTAGGAGTTTGGAAAGCTCTGGAGTGTTGAAAACTGAGGGGACTCAGCCTTGGGACTGGCACACAAGCAATCACTTTGAGATACCTGACTTTCATGCATGGCTTGGAAGTTAAATTTCAGACCTCATTCTGTGTAGCACTGAACTTGTATGCAGTGGATTGGGAGAGTGATGCACCTGAAATGGATTTGAGGTATCTGCTCTGCTGTGCAGAGCTGCCCATCAGAAAAACACTGAAATGTGCTTTCAGTCAAGCCATTCTGCTTGTAGGGGGTCGTGGTGGGGGATGGTCTAGCCCAGGTAATAAGAGAGAACAGAATTTGTGGGTTTCAGTTGCAGATTTTGGAAATGGTGTGTAGAGCATTTGAGTTCCTTCTCCAGGAGCTGTTGAAGCACATATTTTGAGTTGAAGCTCACAAGTCTGGAGCTTTCCGAAGAACTTCCTGGTCTGTTTTATGGAGCTGTGTAACTCCTCCAACTTCATCACAGGTGGCAGAGTTGGATGTCCTGCGAGGCTGCCAGATTTACCTGTCAGACACACAGAAAGAGCAGTTCCTTAAATGCAGGTTTGGGTGGTGGCTGAACGAGGCTTGTGTAGACCACACTTCGGGTTCTGGCTTTCAGGTTGTGTCAAAGTGTCATCAGCTGTGTCTGAGACACTGAGATCTCATTCCAAGTAAGTACACGGGCATTAAATTAATGCCTTGATTTTTAGAGCATATTGAACCACATACACTTTGCAACAACTCTGGTGGCTTAGGGCAGGTTAATTCTCTAGGCATAAGAGTTAATGTGCACAGCAGGGCTGCACATCACAGTGGTTTGGGCTCTACTAAACTTCAATGGGGCTTGTACACACAGGCACTGAACAGCATTAAATAGGCACCCTCAGGTCCTTAGGGAAACAGTCTATTCATCATACTGGCACCAACTACTTATTTTACATTAATTTATTATGCCTTGAAATATTTGGTGTGTATTTTATGTGGTACTGTATCATGCATTTGGTACTTATTATATGACATTTTATCAAAAATATATTATGTTTAAAAATAAAATACATTAATTTCATTGATGGGGGAAAGAATCATAATAACACTTTTCAAACTTCTTTTTGCATATTCAAATAGTCCCATGTTAGTTTAAAGCAAAAATAAAAGCCTTTCCTGGCTCCAGAAGATGACCAACAAATAGGATGATTTAAAAAATATTTGAATGTAAATGTAGCCAGTAACTGATGGATAGTTTTGGAGTATGGAGTCTATCACACAGTCCTATGAAACAAGAGTGGTTTGGGAAGACGAGGAAAGAATCCTGCCATATACCTGTTGAGACCATCTTTAAGCACAAAGGTGGAAGAAGTGTTTAGGCTGCCAACTGAGTCCTTAGCCTCTCCAGGAATGCTGATCCAGAGCTTCTTTGGACACTGAGTTGTGGGAAAATCACTTGGATTGTGATTGTGTTTGATCTAGTAGGTTAAAGCAGTGGGTCTCTTAAAATTCTGTAGACTGTAAGGGCACCTACTCGATGCTTGGTCTTTAGATAGTCCTCAGTTTTCTTTGCCTAAAATTTGCAAAGTCTAAAGAACAAGTACGGAAATTATAAATACAAAAGTACAGATACAAAAGGTTTCAATTATTTTATGTATAGCAGTAGTGAGATATGAGCAACTGGGTACAGAAATACAGGATTTATGAAATATGACCTTTGAAAAAAATTGAGGTCTTTCAGGCTTAACATTATGCAGCTAAATATTAAATTATCTCAATTTTCTTTGCTTTCTATGGATTAGGAATAAATATTTTTCTCTTCCTCTCCAAAGGGTAAAAATAAAGATAAGACAGTTCTATTCATTTAAACTAGGAAAGTTTGAGAAGAGAATTGCAAGTAGTGAATCATGTTATCATGGATAACAAAACTGCAATAAAAGCTACTGTGCACCCTTTTCAGAGTGAGGGTGTTCAGACCAGGCTATTTTGATTAGACACTGAGATAGACGTACTCCNGATAGACCTACTCCTCAGTGTTGTAGCTTAAGGTGGACACGTGACTTACAAATGGTGAACCCTGGCAAATCATCCATCAAGTGATGTTGAGACCCTGTCAGGAGAAGCAAACTCAAGTAACCTTTTTTTCTTTATTTTGACCTATCACTTCTTATTGTCTATCTCCTAACACTCTTGTATTGACATTCTTGTAACTTTTTTCCCCTTTGTATTTCTTGGGAGAACAAAAGCATAACACTGGGTAACTGGGGCCATTCCCACATGCACTTTACAGAGCTGGAGAGAGACACACCAGGTCAGGAAATGCTATGGATGAAATATCATTATTCGAAGAACCCAGCCTTGTTTCTGCTAAAACTGTGTGGAATTCTGCCCTGGAAATCAGTGAAAGCAGGATTAGTGCCCAGGTCTGCAGCCCAATCAATTGTTATTAGCAGAGGCTGCCAGTGCTGCTGGTACAGACTGCAAGATGTTAAGCATCAGCTGCTGATCACCTCTCCCATGTTGGTAAATAGGTATTTTCTGATTCTTCTGTGAACTGTTGAAGTTTAGAGATCAGTAGAATTTGAAGGCAGGAAGAGCAAGGGTCATGCCAACTCTGTCAGGTTCATAGAGTTTAGGAAAAAGAGTGAGAGGCTGCAGTTTGAGGGAGCTGAATTGTTTAGTCTGGAGAAAAGGAGGCTCAGTGGACAGTATTGCTTCTGAATGTAGATTGTAGACAGGTGAGAGTTGGTCT
>VZTB01000566.1:81235-106336 GCA_013397245.1 Thryothorus ludovicianus | reverse complement strand
CTGTGGGAAGGACTCATGTTGGAGAAGTTTCTGGAGGACTGTCTCCCATGAGAGATAACCACATGCTGGAGCAGGGGAAGGACTCCTCCCCCAGGGAGCAGAGACAATGTGTGATGAACTGGCTGCAGCCCCCATTCCCCATCTTCCTGTGCCACTGGGGGAGAGGAGGTAGAGAAAATCATGAGTGAAGTTAACCTGGGAAGCAGGGATGAGTGAGGGTGTTTTAAGATTTAGCTTTATTTCCCATTATTCTGCTCTGGTTTGACTGACAGCAAATTAAGCTAATTTCCCCAAGTCAAGCCTTTTTTGCCCAAGAAGGTAATTGGTGATCAATCTCTCCCTGTCTTTACCTCAACCCAGGAGCCTTTTGTTCTATTTTATCTTGCCTGTCCTGCTAAGGAGGGGAGTGATGGATCAACTTTGGTGTCCACTTGGTGTCCAGCCAGGGTCAACCCACCGCAGGTGTTTCCACTTTTGAGTTAAACAATTGTCCTACAAAGATGCATAACTGAACTGTTATGGCTGGCATTGGGTGAAGCATCATAATCCTTGGAAAACTATATGGAGGCCATCACAACCTGTATTCTGCAAGCAGCTGACACGTACTTTCTTCTGGAAAGATTCAGTGATGCAAATTTTTATTTTACCTTCTGCAGCATATATAACTGTGAATGTAGCACGCATTCTTTGATATTCAATCCAGTGACATCTGTGAAATCACCACTTTTGAAGATATGAGTAAGGGGACACCAGATTCAATATTCTCTCTCATAGGCAAAGCTTATGGAAAGATTCATCAGTTGGGCCAGTTCTGATTTATCTTTAAAAATGGTGCATCTTCTCATTTGCAGTAAAAGTGAGTGTTTGGATGGGGTGGGATACTGATGGGATTTATAATTAATCTGTAGTGAAATTCTGATATATGGTGGATTTGGTTTAACAAAAGGAATGGTTTGTCCTTTGAAGCCTAGTGATGACATTATAAATCAGCTTTTAGTTACATTGTGTCTGTGTTTGCATCAAATTATTTTTGAGACACCAGTGCTAAAGTGGAACATAGTGTAACATTGTTGTAAAGTCAGAGAAACTCACTCCTTGGTCTTCTTCTGGTAAAAGGTTAAATCCTGTGTTGGAGAACAGTACTTTCAAAAATCCCAATTGTACTTCATATATCATCTCAGTGTGACTTATTTTTTTAAAGTTCTTTTTCCTGTGTGTTATTTTCTCACCTCAGTGCAGTCTGCTGCTGTGCATTCAAATGAAATACACTGTTAAGATGTATAATACCTGAAAGCCTCTGCTCTAAAGTCCAGCGAGACACATTTTCTCTTTTGCTAGTAGATAGTGATAATGTAAGTCCCTAATCTCATTAGTTTATAAAAAACACCCTATAGTCCTTGTGTGCTTGAAAAGCAGGAGGTAGAAGAGACATGATTAAGTTTTTAAGAATTCTAAGGAAAATGTTTCTTTGTCCAGCCAAATACACTTATATTAGTTCAGTATTAATGTTTTGGAAGACAAGGGGGAGAGTCTTTGATTCTGAAGTTAATATGTTCATGTCCTGCATGATAAAACTTTGTATTTACATTAGTATGTTTGTGACAGAACTACAAAATTATATCTTTTACTATTTATAATTTATCTTTCTGTCAATATTCTTCTTCTTGTTTATTTTATCACTCCGAATGAGGTGAGCTAGCAACTTTGGTATTGTTTATGATTATGTTTAGGTGTGTTTTGTTATTCTGGGCAATTACAGAATCCATCAACTCTTCATAGACATATTTAGTAAGTAGCGTTATGATTTTATTCAGGCCTTTAAATTTGACTGAAATTCATGTATTTGATATTTTGATATGATCGTCTGGGATTGTGTTAGAAGATTAAGCTTATGCTATAGAATCTAAATNTTTCTATAGAATCTAAATTTCTTTTTTGTTTTTTTTTTTTTTTTTGGTAAGAAAATTGCTGATGATTTCTGTGTTTGATTTAGGTAAAAAAATTAGGTTTGATAGGGAACAGACAAGAAGCAAGTGGTAAGAAAATAGTCATTAGATGAACTCTCCATGTACTTGCCATTCACCTGAGCAATTTTCTCCTTGTTTTTAGGTCCATCATTCTATGCTTCTGGATGACACAAGTCCCTTATTCCTTTGTGCTATTCTTAAATGTAAATGTCAACTTAAATTTGGTTCTCAGGCTGTTTTATTGAAAACATGGAAAAAGGCTAAAGGGTCTATCATATTTATCGTAATGCATATTATTTTCTGTAATTGTATTTTCACTCCTCATTGATTCTAATGGGGCATAATAGAAGTGCTCTAAAATCAATATGAAATACGAAGTACTATTTATAGCATTATGAGTTAAAAAAGAGAAATGCCCATTAATATTCATGTGATTTTTGTATGTATTTTATTAACTGTGCAGTATAATTTATCAGATATGGTACACTGAATCCCATTGGAATCATTGAGAAATAGATATGTGACTATTCACTGTGCTCACTTACTATAATGTTTTGGTTATTTAGAGCTGCTAAGTGTTTATTGCCAATATTCTGGCCTTTTTCTCCACCTCCTGGCAGGGAGTTCTCTGAAATTCAGTGCTTTTCCAAACTATCCACTCAAACACATCCTTCAGTACTTTGGAATGTTAATGACTTGTACTTCCTTAGGGTTATCTTGGTTTTCATCCTGAATGTCATGTAGCCTAATGTGGTGAACACAACATAAGGCATTCCAAGTATGTAGACAGAGCTTTGATCTGATACCTGATTAGAATTTATTAAATATAAATGTCTTGCATTAGATTCTGATGTCCTGGAGTCAGTACTAAGTTCATCACTGACATCTGTGGGGCATTTTAAGTAATAAATACTGCAATATATTCTGTGATTCTATAGTTATTGAGGAGAAAAAATATTCTTTACTTTGGGAAATACAGTCTCTTGTCTCAAGCAAGCTAGGAGATACATGTCCTTTTGCTTCATTTCCCAAGAACTTCCAGTTCTGTGGAATTGAAAGCCGTAGTCCTGCTAGCATATAGGCTGTTGAGCTGTTGTAATGGTTGTAGTTGTTATCAGTGTTTTGTTTAGTAATGTGTGTGACAGACATGAGAGGTTGTACTGTAGATCTGCAGTCCTAAAACCAAAGGTTGCTAAAGGACTGATTTGCTCTAGCTTGAGCTGTAATGGACTGATACCCATGGCAGAATGCATTTATACTGGAGAGATATATGCAGGGTGATGGAATCAGAGAATAATTTAGGTTGGAAAAGTCCTCTATGATCATCAAGTCCCGCTGTTAACCCAGCACTGCCAAGTCCATATGTAATGAGATCCTATAATAGATTATTGTAACATGCACACTGGAAACTATTTTGGTTCCTGGAATGTGAGAAAAAGTGAAATACAGAGGAATTTGTGTCATGAATCTTAATACTTGAATTAGAAACTTGACTTGTTCATACACCATCTACTTGCAGATTTTAAGCTGATCTGATTAAACACTTGTCTCCCATCCTATACATTCATTAGCACAAACTCTAGCCTTTTGAAATAATGAAAAAGTGTTTTGAGCTTTGTAGCTTTCCTTCTTTTTGGAGTAAAATTCTATGATTTTTTTTTTTAATTATTTTTTTAAGATTTCAGTTTAAGTTCAACTGCTCTGAGCACAATGTAGTATTCAGTCTTCTGAACACTTCTGCAATATTGGTCAAACAATTCCTGCTGTCTGCTTGAGGCTGGAACTAACACAGTTCATATGCTTTCCTCTGTAAGTCGAGTCTTTCACTTTGAGTGTAAGAAAAGGCCTTTTTTCACATTCTTTTGTGTGCTTTTCTGAGTTTCATTGGTGTTTTGCAAGTGTCTGAAGAGTTGGTGTGCCTTTGTATTAACATAGTTCTTGATATTTTAAGAGAGTAATGTGAGACAGGGTCGGATTTTTTGCACATTTCTGGGGAACAGAGTATAATTCAAGCACTTTTTAATCAACAAGTGTAGTTTCATTGCCTCTAACAGCTCATTTACCCTACTGCTGGTTTTGTGTTGTAGGAGACTGTGATTGAAATTTTCATCCTGCCGGGTGTTGTGTCTGCAGTTCACCCTGCAGTCCTGCGTGGGGTTTGTGCTGTGTGGGGTTTGTGCTGCGTGGGGCTCATCCTGTGTGGAGTTCATGCTCCAGCCCCCTTCCTCAGGCGGTTTCTCTCCTGTAAGCATCTCGTGCTCTATTATCTGGTTTGTTTGTCTGGTAGGTGGAATGAGCTTTTGATCACCATCCTTTTTTAACCAGGTTTTGATGTCAGGAAGAAAGCTGATGAATGCTTTTTTTTATGATCCTCTCTGAGGAGGTATGTTTGAAGGACCATGAATTGTGTTCCCATTTACTGATGAAATCCTCTTTAAAAATTATCTCATGTCAGTATCCATTATATTTTCTAGTACTCTCTTTGAGCCTTCTGGATTTTGTCTACTCCATAAACACTACTCTTCACGAAATTTAACATGCTCTTGCCTTTAGCCCTGTCTTCTTTTTTGCTTTCTACTTTCTACTTCCTACTTGCTTAGGTAATCCTGTTTCATGTTTTGTTTTACTTCTGCCTTTCAGTTTCCCCAGACTTCAGTTGTATCTCTGTGCTAAGTACACCTTGGAGGCTTATGGCACTAATCAGGGCTTATGATGCTTGTTTTGCCTATTACTTATAATAAGGATCAATACCTCAGCTTGATTCCTCCTTAGACTCCCATGTCTTTGAACAGAAGTTAGGTTAGCCCTGTCTAACCCTGGCTAACGCTAGATGTCACATTTGTATTCCAGCTACTGAGGGCAGCTCTCCTGCTCAGGAACAGATGGAGATTTGCAGGACTGTGGCTCCTCCGTGACCACAGTCAAATTACCTGAAACTCTGAGCTCAAAAGAGCCAGGCCTCCCTGGAGCTGGGCAGAATTTCTCAATCCTATTTAATTACACAAGTCTATCTTTAAATTGTGTTTCTGCAGGTGCATTTACTTTGTTATAGAAAGTCTTAATCCTAAAAAAAAGAGAGGGTTTAAATTTAAGCACTGAACAAATCTATGGTTAATGACAAACTACACTGTGATACAAATAAAGTTAAATTTGATGCCATGTGCCCAGATCTTCATATTAGTTACTAATTTAAAGCTATCCTGTATGGTCAGTTATTTGCTGCTGTAAATATTCTTTGTTACTATGTATCAGGAGTTTTTATGGATAGTTTGTTTAACTACAGTTGTAGATATATTTTAACAACTATAACTTTTCCCTTTTAGGTGATTGCTTAGAGAACAAAATTTGCCTTCTAAAATCCTAATGAAGTTAAGTGTCGGGAATAGTTCAGAATATAACAAATGTTATTTTAGCTATTTAATGGATAAATTAATAGCCTACACTTTTTGCAATTTTTTAATAGGCCTTCATAAATAACCTTTGGGAGAGAGGTAATCCCTTTGAGCATTGCTGTGTCTTGTCCTAAAATGAAGCTGAGGTTTGGTGGCTCTAGTTTGTGGAGAAATTAATGATATTGAGTATACGAAATTACTTTAACACACAGTAGACTTCCCTGTGTTTTGAAGATCAAAGAAAGCATAAACATGAAAACAAATAGGATCTATTTACTTATTTTGGTCTAAGATAAAGTGGAGTCCCAAGTGAAATTAAATTTATTTTAATTATTGATTTATGTCACATTAACTTGCATGGCAGGAGTGTTTCTTCAGTTGTTTTTTTAGTGAATGAAATTGGTCTGAATGTGTTGCATATAGTTCATACACTTCGTGTTTACCTGTGAGCCATGTTATAATAGTGAGAGGGTGAGTTTCTTTCATAATTCTCCACACTGTTCTGTGTATAAAGGGACCAGCCTTAAATCATACTTTGATATCAGTATATCTGACTTCTTGTAGAGACAATTTACCAGAAAGCAAAAACATAAAATAATATTTCAAGTTTTTGGGTTTTTTAATTGTAGGTATTTCAAAACCAGATTTTTATATTTCGTGTGACATATTTTTTAGATCTGTAATTTTTCTTTAAAAAAAGCATTTTTGGAAAACCAAGTAACCCTCATATTGAGAAGAAAAGCAGTTTCCAGGAAGCTTATTTTTTCTTGTTTTTCTAAATGAACAATTTTCAAAGCAGAAATGTTTTTAAAGTACTTTCTGTGAAGAGAATCTGTGGTCAAATTGTGACCATCATCAGTGTTTTGCTTTTCTCCAAGAGGAATTGGGGAGTAATGACTACGGTGGGATATTAGTTTGAGAGGTAAAGATGTTCCATTAAGAACTTGCATTCCTTGTGCAAATCATTCGTTGCCTTTCACAATCCTGTTACAATGTTTTAAGTTCTATCATTAAATATATGTAACTGAATATTTACCTATATCTGTAAATATTTCAGGCCAGGACTCACCTAGCTCCTTCCAAACAGTTCTCCTTGACTCCTACAGCCTTCCCTGTATAATTTCAGATTCTTAAATGAAAATAAACTCCTGAAAACCCAAAACTTATTTTGTAGTCTGTAATGTTCTGTTATGAGCGAGCATCTGATGCAGTAATTCAAGTTCCAATGTTACAGTATGTCAGGGGTTCAGTGAATAATCAGGGCAAGTCACATTTCTCTGTAGTAACAAATTGTGTGTTTTCAAGTGTACCATATTTTCAACTTGATAAATGTTTAATGATGACAGCATTTAATTATGTGTTCAAATTCCAAAGATTGTGTTTATCATGCATTATTTACTAGGGTGAAGATTTTACTCAATTTTTTTGTTCAGTATGGATTGCTTTAGGAAAAGGGACTTCAGAATTGATTTAATGTCTATTTAGTACCTAACTGACTTTGACTTTCTTATGCTTCATAAACCCTTTGATGGTGGGACAAGGGGGGAATGTTTAGCCAAGTATTTAATCCTTATTTCCAGATCAAAGGATATTCTGAGTTGGTAGGGACCCAGAAGGATCATCAAGACCAGTTCTTAAGTGAATGGCCCATACAAGAGTTGAACCCCATGCCCTTTTTCAGTTTCGTGTTGTGCCTTAAGATATGAAAATGCATGAATTTTTGTGCATTTATGGGGAAAGTCTTTTTGAGGTGGATCAGAATAAAGGACATTATCTTTTGGAACATAGATCAATTGATACTCCATGTAAATCAGCATACACTCCACAAATCTTTCAAAGTACAGATTATAGAATGATTTTTTTTTTCCACAAGGATGGTTAAATTCTACTTATTAGATTTGGTCGCATGGGTCAAGCTGGGCTGAACTACCCTTTCTGTAGTTGTAGTAGATTGCTGTGAGTGGAACAAAGTAGCATTACTTTGGCCAGAGAGCTGGAAAGAAATGAGCACTGGGATGTTGGTGGGGTAGGGTCCCTAGGGAATTGCAGTGAAGAACCTTTTCTCTTAGTGTGCTTTTATTTTAAGGCACAAGTAGAGAACTGAGCCTCAATGTGCTGGCAGGTCTATAAACATGTAATAGATCAATTGCCTGACCTAAAGAATTTGAGGCTGAGTCAGATGAAAGACAGTAGGTAAGGCAAAGAAGTTGCAAGCTAAAGCATAAAGTAACAGTACACTTGTGTCTGAACTCTGAGAATTTTTTGTAAGTGATAAAAGTATTGCAGATACTGATTATCTCATGTTGATGCAGTTACATGGTAATTTAAATTATGTGACTGTATCAAACACCAGGGGAAAAATGTGAAAAAGAAACCATCAGAAGATAAAATAAGTAACTGAACTACCTACAAATGTCTATGCTGCTTATATGTGCCTCTGCAGTGGAAGGTTCCTTCAGTATTGCAAAATGTCCCGAAGGGTCTAAGCTCCAGTAACCCAAAGTGATTTGTTTTGTCAGTAGAACAGAGGTTCTCAGTATGAGTGTGAGGAGGCCTGCCTGTGTGTGTCACTCCTGGTTAGGCTGGCTGTAGTAGATAGAATAAAATGTTCTACAGTGTATAAAAATATATAAATGAGATTATTAACTACTTACTAGGCTGCAGAGGAAGGCTGGAATACTTCTTTAGAGCACTGCTATCAAAGCAACGGGTCTGATGCATGTGAAACATCTACTGTGGGGATCACCTCATGTATCAGGTACCTTTTCCAGTTACTGTCTGTGTACCTGTTGCTTTCTCAGATCAGCCACCTTGTGTGCTTGTATTTGGTTGTGATCCATTAAGAAGAAAAAGGTCATATTTTTCATGCTACTTCAGCATCTGTAGAGACATCACTTCAGGCACACAGTGAGAGAAAGACTTTTGGAGTATGCATTTTAATGGCATATTAATATTAAAGAATTTTGGCATGATACATCTATTTCTTGAAGTATGTTCTGAAGGAGCAAGCTTAATATTTAGAATAAAATTTGAAAGAAAGATTCAGCCTCCTTTGCGTTTGGTGTTGTGACACTGCTCATCAGCTGTGTAACACTGTGAGGTACTTCAGCGTCTGTCAGACTTGTAATCTGATGAGCTATACTTGGAATAAACCTGAGTTGATGAAACAATCAGTGAGCCTTTGGCTCTCTCAGAACTGATTAGTGAAAATCTAGCTGATCTTTGCTCATGTGGCACATAACACTGTGCTCTATGTACTAAGGCTGAACCATGGAGATTTTGCAGCGTGCCTGACCATTACTTAATGCTAATAGCTGCTAAGGGCATGGTTGCCTCATTAAAGAGAGCCTACATCCTAGCAAACATTAGAATTGTGATTGTGTAAATACTTCAGTATTTGCTGACAGGCTGGGGAGATTCTTATTGATATTCCAGACAGCTCTGGTCAGTTTTCCATAGATATCAGTAGTGCAGTGACTGCTAACTGCAAAGGAATGATTGATTCAAATTTATGCATGTTAATTTTCAAACTTCTGTCTAGACTCTGTAAAATTAACCCGTCATCCACAGAGATACAACTGAATTTCAAGGCATTGCTTGACACAGTCTGACGTGTTCATGTGACACCTGCACAAAAAGCAGTGCCTGCTTGCTGCGTAGCTGATGTATGGCACACATAATACCCTAGGTGGAACGTACAGTTCCATGCATTTGGTCTGTAACAGTGCACTCAACGTGGTTCAGGGAAACCTTCTACTGGAGAAGGATTTGTACAAACCAATTGATGTGATTACTCACATAGATTATGGAATTGGTCCTGAAATCTGTGGATTTATTTGAAAGTCCAGTCAAGGTTTGTGGCTTTCATCTGCAAGCAAGCAAGAATGCTACAAAATAAACTGATGTAGTGTTATACTGAGTGACTTGATCCAAAATCTGCCTTTTAAAAATTCAGTGAAATTCCAGAATGTCTTTGGCACTCTACATTAGTATCAAGTAATTATCTCCAGCTAAGATAAAATGAGGGTCAAGATTGGTTCTGGCTCTTAGAGCTGGAGTGTTGCTTGTCTTATTGAACATATAAATTTAAAGCTGCATTAGGAAGAGATGAAAAATAATCCTTCAAAGTGAATTACACAGTGACTTTTTTGAAAGTCTGGTCTCAAGTTGTTTTTAGAAATAAAGGAGGGTTACTGGCAATTAAATCTATGTTGGTTGGACAGACACAGGCTGCCATAAATTGCTATTAGTGGAATATTTTTTGTGTTGAGCTTGGTATCTTATATTTAAGACTCTTAACTGAAAAGATCTCATTTCTTATAAAATTATTACACTAGGTTTATAATTTGACATTTTGCGAAACTCATCAAAATTATACACATATGGGAGAGAGATCATCGCCTGCTGTCTTATCCTGACATACTTTAGACTAGTAAAAGAGTAAATGATGCCACTTGGCCAGTGTAGCTTGGTCTAGTCCTGCCATCATGGAAGCATTGTACTAAGGTGTGACAGGCAATGCCATCTAAATGTTTGGCTGGTGCCTCTAAGTATTACAAATACTATTTGACCTGTGTGTCCTTTATCTGATGCCTGATTTCAGATCATTGGATATCAAACCAGTGTTGCTGTGGATGTCATGTGCAGCGCAGTTTCAGGGGCTCTCCTGCTCAGCTGTTCCTTCATGACAGGACCTTTCCCCACAAGTTGTCTTCTTCTTGTGTGTTCTCCTCAAAACCTACAGACACTTTTTGCATGGGTGACATGGCAGTTCTGCTTTTGCTTTGGAGAAGGGTGTGAACAGCTCCTCCCATCACTTCTGTGGCCCAGGAGCCTCATTTGAGCCCAGCCAGAGTGCCAGCCTCCAGATGTGCGGCCCTGAAGGAGTGCCAGCCTCCAGCTGTATCCCAGCCCTCAGGATGCCATCCTGACACATCCCTGTCCCTGTGCCCAGTGCTGGGGCTGTCCTGTTCCCTGGTGGAAAGCTGAGGTGTGCCCAGCCATCTCCCTGGGGAGCCCCCACTGCTCCTGCATCACAGGGAGCTGCTGCACCTCACTGGCACACGGGGCCATGTGGTAGGATCAGCACCTGCTGGTTTTAATATAATTCAGTATTTCATGGGTTTAGGACCCTGATTTTACAGTGATATCAGTATATTAGCCATCACCACGGGAAGGGCTCAAGCAACACAGAACAATATTAATCCTTTAAACAGTTTGAAAATGTTCAAAATTCTAATATGAGATTATTTTCTTCACTGGGGAGGGTGCGGCAAATCTCAGCTGATAGATTTCGTGACTAAGCCAATTTCTTTCCTGTGTGAATACATTGACTGTGGTGATAATACCCTAAGAAATCCAGAGGGTCAGTTCTTCAAAAGTAGTTTGATGAAAATCTGCATTTTTTTTCAAACAGATTTCAGTGTCTATCTGTTTTAAAGATCTAGGTGAAAATATTTTAAGATTTACATCATGAAATAGGAATAATGGAATTTAACATTTTTTGACTGTGACTCTGTGTTAGGTGAATGTATTGGTTAGCTGTCCATCACTGCTGTGATTCTCACCTCACTCTCTAAATCAGTATTCGTGTGGAGGTTTGTTGGAGTTAATCACTTTTTTATAATGACCCCTGTAAATCCATATATAAAAATATATTCTCAGTTGTTTATATTCATTTCTTCTAGCATTCAACAGGAATGCTTTAGAGTAGGAATTTGCATCAGAATAATTCATAAAGCAGTTTGTTTCAGGGCTGTTTATTCCCTTCCAAGCCCTCTCACAAAGTAGCCACAGTAGAATTATGAATATTGAGGTATTTTTCTGAATCACTTGTACAGTTGTCCCATGGGAGCAACTTGATCCTGGACAGGGATTTAGTAGATTGTGGGTGCAAGTTAGCATTGCAGGAGGCATTGCCAAAGAATGCAGCTGGAGGTAGCAGTGCTCAATGCCAGGGACAAACAACACAAACACTGACGTGAGTTTCCATGCCCTACAGAGTTGGTGGAGAGATCCAGGCAGAGTAAGACATTATCTGTGCTCAGCCCAGGACACCTCAGCTAAGAGGAGGAAAACCTCCTGTAATGGAGTTGTTGGTGCCACAGCAAAACATTTGAAGTAGGTGCCTGGAATCTATCTGGGCTGTATCTGCATTTATCCCCAGCAGGGGAAGGTGCAGTGTAGTATTTTCATAATAAAAACAGCTTTGGTTGTACTCATGAGTTGTGTTGGTATTTCAGAGGAACATGTGTGGTTAGCAGGTAGGATGGTGCTGTCAGCTGGAGTCATTTCAGTTTTACCAACAGATCCTCCTGTCTGAGCAGCTGTCCTGCAGAGGTCTGTTGCTTTGCTTCTCAGACAGCTTTGCCTTGTAAACATTTTGGTTCTTATCAGCCCTGTCAGCAAGCAGTCTGCTGCTCTGTCTATACATTAAATTGTATTCTGAAAATGGAAATATTTGGAACACAAATGCTTAGAATAAATATTCGAAGCAGCACAGTGATACAATGCAGCAAAAATAATGAAAATGCTAGACTCAGTGTTGCAAAGTGATAACTCCATTGAAAGCACCTTGTGGTGGTGGGTGTATTTGTGTTTGCTATAATTACACAATGTGAAGAACTATTAATGGAAATCCTGTTTGTGCAAACTCTGAGGAGGATATCACTGAGATGCAGAGTTCCCTTTGTGTTCATGATGGCATGCCTTCAATGTACAACCAAAAACTTTTTTTCAAATGCTTTTTTGATCAAGAACCCCATTTTGCCCTTTTCTGTCAAAACATGCCCTCTTTTGTTGGGACTGGTCTAAGTGCACTTTTCATTCCATTATGTTCACATCCCTAATGGAAATAGTTGTCTTCTGCCATGGGCATAGATGTATAGTGTCAAAATACCTTATCCCAGAGATGTCCTTTGTTCTTACTTTCTAAGACTTGCTTATCATGGAACAAACACCTTTGTACCTCTAAGTCTCCATCCACATTAAGACAATTGTACCACTTTAATTACACTTCTATAATTAAATGATATGACTTCTGCACGTGCGCTGTATTTCACTGAACACATTGCTTTTGAAGTGTTTTTTTAAGATATCCATCTTACTCCTAACATGTTTGTGTATAATCCTACCTCTCAGTACTAGTAGTCTATTATGTGTATCTAGGTCCCTGATGGGGTATTGTATCCTCAAGCCTTTCCCTGTTCATAATGACATGACTGACCCCTTTGAGGCAATTCCTTGAAAGAAGATAACAGTTCTTCCCCTGACCTTGCCCACCAGGCTGGCTGTTGTGTTCAGCTCTCCTGAGGGCATTGTTCTGTTTCCCTCAGGAATGTGAAAAAGTAATTTCCCCAGATAACAGCCAAAAACCCAATTAAGCTTAGATTAAAGAAAAAGAGGATTTATTGGCATTTTATGGAATAGAGAGAAAAGGCAAATAAAAGATAGGAGATACTAAATTGCCTGAAGTAGAGACATAGACTGTCCAGTTTCTAGCATTACTCTTCAGTTTACTGAATAATTGATGGAATTTTAGCCGGGTTCAAGGGTATTGTATCCTCAAGTTGTCACAGCCCAAAGCCACGTCTGTCTTTTTCTGTCAGAGCTGGAAAGCCTGTGACACACTGTCTTTGAAGCACTGTGTGAGGCTGGAAAACCCCCTCAGTGACTTGCTCTCTGAATTTGATGTGAAGGTGTCAGTAGTTACAAAACATGTTTATTTTCCCTGTGGGATGCTAAAAGACATGCAGATTGGACCACATGCACAGGATTTTAATTTCTGTTTTCCTGGTATGTTGTGTTTCAACACATGATTTTTAAACACCTTTTGTACAATGTATTTCACATCTCACTGTGATATTCCAGATGATCCATTGTCTTCTCATTTCCTGTTTGAATGGGACACTAGGTACGTCCTAGTTTGAAACACAAGAACATGAACTATTTGCATATTTTTAATTAACCCTCTCTTTGTATAGATTAAGATTGCCTTTAGTAACTGTCAGGTTCCTTGGCCAGTTGAATAAACAGCTTCTTGCATGCATTTCAATTACTGCACTATTATATTGCTAATGAGTCTAAGCAACAGTTTTGTGGAGGCAATCTTAATTTAGCAATGTCATTCACATTTTTATACAGGTATAGTGTTCCAGCTATGTAATTAATGGCACATCTCAGCTTTAGAGGTGCATAGAGAATTAAAAATCAGCATGACAAATACATGTATTGTGAAGCCATGTTGTAACTTAAGTTATTTTCATACCACTGGAACCGTTTTCAGTGTATGCACAGGATGTGCATTGTACAGACCATTCTGCCCTCAGAAGGCAGCAGCCAAATGTGCAGTCTTTGCCCTGGGAAGGTTTAGTCATGGCCAGAACATGACTGTTGTGAACCAGATGTACCATCTTCATCTCTGGGAGCAGCCTTCAGGGCTTTTATGGTCTTATTGAGAGGGTTTCCTCATGACAAATGGAGTGAGCCTTGCAAGGGGAAAGGTTGAGCTTACCAGTCTGACCAGTATGCCAAATTCTTGCCAAAACCAATGTTTATGTGTACAGTTGTGAATTTTGAAGTTTCAGCAGCATGTAGAATGTTCTGTGAAGCTGTGAGCTAATGGACAGCTGCAAAAGCAGTGAGATGAACATCAGTAGGATGATTTGTAAATGAACCTTAGCTCTTTTCTAGTTAGAGGAAACGTGATTAGAAATAATTCTCACCATGCTATTAAAACCAGGGCTCAGCTTTTTGGCCAAATATTCAAAGTCAACTGTGGAGCTATTGTATTAGGAAAGCAACCAAAGAAATTCCAGGGTCAAATGTAAAACTGCATCAGGAAGGTCAGAGAGATGCATTTGCAAGTCAAGAAGACATTGAAGGGGATCTAATTATAGGCTTAATTGCTGTAGGTAATGACAATTCAAGCTACTATATTTAACATAGCCTGGATAATATAACTGAGGTCATCCAACAGATGAATCAACAAATCTAAAGTAGATTTTCAGGAAACGTTTAGGAAAAAAGGGAAAGTCCTAGACCCTCTGCAGCCAAGAGGACTTTTATCAGTGAGCCAGGTTTTCCAGCAGAGCTAAGGTTTCACCCTTAGAAATGCTGGGGCTTTGCTTCAATGTGATTATTCATAAATTTCTAGTAATGTATCTAGTAATGATTTTGCTGGAGCAATGCCCATGGTACTCTGTGGGTTGAGCTGGAAGTTGATCCAGGGAACTGTGATCCCATTACCAGACCCATTTCTGGCTTGAGTGGTGACTTTGGCTGAGGAATGTGGGAACATTTTATGATTATTTGCTCCTTAGTCTCTTCACATCTAAATTACCAATCTGTCTTCATAAAAGCTTAAACATCTATGATGAACAGTCCAGTGTAAGTGCAGTAACTTGATGCTCAAGGAGGAGACAAACAAGGCCCAGGGAAGACTTGGCTTAGGTGGGTGAAGTTAGTTGCATTTACTGCATTCCTACCTGTAGTTCACAAAATCAGAAACAATGTGGTATCAGTTCATGGTCTATAAAACAAAATCACATTTTTATTCTTGCATTTCAGTTGGTCTCATTTTTATGAACTTTGCAGTTGTGTTTCACTTGGGATGTATTTGGCTGCTTGACAAAGTGACTGGAGATTTATAATTCCTTATTAGTAACTCAGGGCTCTAAAGGGAATAACAGAGTACTTATTTACTTTTCTAGGTCAGACTCATGATGTAGGAGTTTAATGAACTTCTGCTAAACAGGAATTGAAGCAGAATTAAAATCTCAGAGTCCATCTGTCCAATAAGGTTATTAATCTTATTTTCTATAGTTTAGATATTTTTTACTTGTACAGGGTGATTTATGCTGAATTTTCTAAGTCGCCAGCCAAGAATATGACTGTCATACAAATCCTGGTATTAAGTCAATTCACTGATGTGATTTTGCTCTGAAATTGCATTATGTCAAATAACTGTATTTATGTATCAGTGTTTAGGACAGTGAGATCCCAGTTCACATGTACTGAAAAAGGGTTTGTGATTGATGTTAGCAGCCTAACTATTGCTGCAGTTCTAATGCCTCTCAGATGTTGTTTGTATCAATAAGGTGGGCACTTCTCTGTCAAGAGTACATTGAAATCTATCTTCAGGAAGAAAGATACAGTATTTATGCTTCCCTGTTAGTGTGAAGGGAATACAGTGTTTCATATTTTTACAGGAGATAAACATTGGGATTTACTTGATGGTACAAAGTTAATGATGGAGATAAAGATGCATGAAAGGGAGACAAAAGCATGCTACATAAGTGGAGTCATGCTTTGCATTGGACTTGAATGGCAGGAAATAACATCTCCCCTTATAACATTCAGAAAGGTCTGTGAAAGTGGGTAAAACAGGAATATACTTGAAGTATTTATATTTATACTGTTTAAGCTGTAGAGGTGTAACTGTATGGACATAAAATGCCAAGTCTGCTTAGTTTATGTAGTATTCAATAAATATATATACATTAGTATAGGTGTAAGACAGAATGTAGTTATCTGGGGGGAAAAACACAAAAACCTTAAATACAAACCAAGAGATAATGGAAACCAATGAGGGAATGGTTATCTTAAATATCTACCTTTAAACATCTATGTTTATTCCTAGCTCTGAGGAAATACCTTCCTTCACACTGTCGTAATACTGGTCCTGAAATAAGTTCCTCTGCCCTTTTTTCAAAAATTGGTGATTTTGCAAAAATCTGATTTAAATCTGATTTAAACAACATTAAATTGTACAGTTACACATGGAGGTCCTCTGCCATGGAGAGTAGCCTGGTGGTTAGTGTGCTTATCTGCAGTGCAGGAGGCAAACCCTTTGTTCTTCCTTGGTCAGAAGTGATTTGCAGTTCTTTCTCAAGGATGCAATCCTAATCTTTAAACTACAAACTCATGTAGGGTCAGGTTGCTTTGTACTTCGGGTTGAAGCTGTGCCTGTAGGCACAGAGATCCAAGCAAGGGGGAGTGTGAGCTGAATGCTGGGAAGTGCTGGGTTCAACCTCTGCTCTGTCTGCATCTTATCCAATGAAGGCTTTACAGAGAGCTCCTGAAAGCCCCTGGGGCTTCATGAGCTTCTGGAGCAGTCAGGCAAGCTTGTACAATCTCTGTTCATCATCTCTTTTCCTTATTCACTCTTTGGCTTATTTCTACATTAAGTAATGGGAAGGAGTATTGAACTTAAAATTCATTTTCTGCCTTACTCCTCATCAGCCAAGTGGCCAACTGGCAGAGAGTTTCAAATCCTAATTGCACTCTACCATATAAGAGAGAAAGCATCTGACATCCAAATATTGAGCTAGGCTCTAAGAGATACAGGGAAAAAACCTAAACTCTAAGAGATACAGCCATTTGATTAAACGAAATTTGATAAAACGATGTGGAAGAGAGTGGGAAGAGGGATGTTTTTGTTTGCTTTCCTAGTTTTGGCCAGAGAACTACTTGGCTCAAAAGCAATAAACTACTATTATTCTTGTAAAAACCCCTTAAGCAGAACTTCAGACATTAAGGTGAAGTTCCTGTTTAGTAGTAATCAAGTGGGGCTGCTCTCATGTGACAGCTAAGCAGAGAAGTGGATATATGAAGCTTTCAAAGCATTATTGGTCAGCCTGATTTTGTAGTTGGTCAGTGGAAGGACTGGTTGTAGTTTCTAAAGCAGTAGAGCTTTTGAGGGGAATGCCTTGTCCAAATGGCAGTGGAGGTTGTTGCCTTCTGTAGGATGCGAATAATGGGAATAACTTCTTGTATGCTGCTGTTGATGGTGATGGGGGGACATTGGACCCCACACCTATGCTAAGGAACCGTGTAGATGCTGAAAGAGGAGAAAAGATGTGATCACAGCCAGGCACAGTTGTTCTAGAGGAGACAGTAATGTAAAAGGATTTGTAATGTAAATCTGGCAGAATTTGGCATGATTGAGGTGGTGATGCAACTTGCTTAGTAAAAAGCACTTTCTTTGCTGTATAGCTGAATCTCTGCTAAGATTGCTTTTTCCCAACATAATATACTTGTTTTGCTATAACAATGATATGTCTTCAGAATAAAAATGGCCTAAGAATGGGAAAGGTTGACTACAGAAGAAGGTTCTCTCTCTTTCTGTTTGGGAGGGGTCAGTAGAGACAATAATGTGATAATAGCATTCCTATCCTTTTCATTGATATGGATTTTTTTTTTCCACTAAGATATATGAACTGCCTTGAAAACTGGGTCAGCCTAAATGCTGTCACAAGTGCTCATCACCAAGCATATATTGCTGCATACCTGTCACACTCAGCAGCTGGAACAAATTTCATGAAGAAACCAGGGTAAAAGGTGAAGCTCAGCAGGATTACGGGCTGTGAAGGAATCACCCTTTTGCAGTTTCCTGATACAAAACAAAGAAAATGGGTGAAAGGACGATTAACACTGATAAATACAAATAGTATTTGACTTTTTGTATTTAAACTGATATTTTTGTTAGTCAAATTTATTTGCATACATTTGGTAAATGCAGTGTGATTCTCATGGTGGATTATTCTTGCTGCTTAATAAGACTGGATTTATTGACATATCTAGACATGGAAATTTACTGGGAATTGCTTGAAACCCTTTAGGGGTTGAAAGTTCTTTAAATGGAGTCAGTTTCAATGTAATAATAGGTTTGTTGGTGATAAACTATTATAATTTCTACTCACCAGGAAAGAGCTTATTCAAAGATGCTTTGTCTATGCCAAAGTGAAGTTACATGGATGAAATTCATGGTGTCTGCTCATGGCCTATCTTTGCACCAGCAACTCTCGATCATGGTTCATCTTAGTTTAGGATTTGAGCTGGAGAACACCAGGATCTCATCCTAGAGGGACTGTCCAGCAGTGTTTGGGAAACAAAGCCTGGATGTGCCTCTGTGCTGCGTGTAAGCAGGGAGCCTTGCCAGCCTGAGGTCAGGGCTCAAGCCTGCACCCTCCTCACGTGTTAACAGAAGCTGAAAGCACCCGTGGGACAGATCTCAGGCTTTTCTGTGGGGGTAAGAAAGTGGCAGGGAGCAATAGTTGGGGCTACCTCTGCAGCTGAAGCCTAGGAATAAGTGACACATCTGCGTCCCTAGCTGTTCAGTCCTTGGCTTTTTCCCTGTCAATGCTTTTGAGATGCCAGAAGGCAGTGGTGGCTTTGTGATGCAAATCAGTCCTGCCAGTCTAAGAAGGTAACTCATTCATTTCCCATCAATTTTCAAGGCAGCTTGTAAGGTCTCTCATTTGACATAAAGGATTTTGGCAAGTGTTTCAATCAGACAGTGACGATCTCACTCAAAACTTGCTTTGAAAAATTTCCATTGTCATTGTCACTCTGAGTTGTACATGAGTGCCAAGAACTGGACCAAGAGACTGAAACAGATACATTTTCTCTCCCAGGTGAGGAGAGATTTTGCCTGCGAGAATGAGTTGAAGAGTTGCTGAGTTTTCCTGAGGAGGAAAGCAGGAGCAGAGAGGACAAAAATGGTGTGAATGACCATACTGTTGTTACCAGGACATGTGCCAGGTGACACATTAGTGACCAGTTCTCCAGAAGGGGAAGCAGCACAATAGTCTTTTGCCAAAGTGGGAAGAGTAAAGCAAATAGAGGCTCCAGTGCATCTCTTTGAAAGGGATGGAGTAGGAATAGATTTCCCAAAACATACGTGGCATGTCCTGGAGTTCAGGGATGGAGCCAACAGAAGGGTAGGCAAGCAGAGAGGAGTTGCTGTGGTGTGAAGTCATGTTACGTTGCAGAAGCTTTGTGTATACAGGATATTTTCAGGTTTTGCTGCAAATGTGATTCTGGGGAGAAGGATGTATTAAACTGAGGCAGAGGAAACGCTGGGCTTAACTGGTGGCACTGTTCTCCAAAACCCTGGCAGGAACCATCACACTAACAGGGTTAACAAGGGGAATGTGACACGCACACGGTTAGGACTACTTAAAAACTCCTGGATAAAGAGTAGATACAGTTTAAACATAAGTATCTCAGTTGTGATAACTCCAGAAGCCTGAAGTGGGCATATATGACCATTCTTCACACATTCCCTCGATGTCATATCTCTGTCTTTCTGAGAAACTTGTTCTTCTCCAATTCTGTCACCCCATGTGCTGAAGATTTAAGAAAAACACACAATATTATGGAATATATTAAAAAGTTGTATAATTAGCAGTATGGTAAGAAGAGTAAACAGATCATCAATCATCAAAGATACTACAAAAATCATCAAAGACTACAATATGCAGCAATTAATCCTTCTCAGTCGGTGATGCCTGAGTCAAGAAAAGCCTTATGTAGTTGCTGGAAGGAAGGTTGCCTGCTAAGGTCCAGAAGTGCTGTAATTTCTAAGTTTAAGACATGTAGTAAATACAAAAGAAATAGAAAAAATATATATTTAAGCCATTACAGAAAGCCCAGATGATTTCTATTACATCTTAAAATTCACATTCACATTGTCAGTTTTTGATCTACTTCCTTCATATTTCAAAATTAATTTCAGGATGTTTCAAATGCATTCTTAATTTACCATCTTAATTTACCACAAACATACTTCATTTATAGTTGTATCACTGCAGTGGCACATACATGGCATTGAGATCTTAGCCTAGGAAAAAATAATATACTGGGGGATGAGCAACCATGAAAGAAAGGAAAAAACACAGAAAAAACAGTGGGTAGAGAAGCTTGGTGCAAAGGAAGTGGCCTGGATTGGAAAGAGAATCCATTGGTGCCAGCCTGCCTTTGAAAGCTTGCCAAAGTACATTAGACAGTTGGAAACAGAGTTGTAAAGGGGAAGTTTAATCTCCTTCCTAGAAGACAGCAAAATTTAACTGATGCTGGATAAAGGGGTACCTCCTGTGATGCTGTATGGCTAATTTTCACAGAGAATGTTTAATTCTTTCAGATATTGCAAGACAGCATTTACCACTTTACTAAATAGAAATTGCAGCTTGTGAAAATCTGTTTAGTATATGTTACTTTATAGGGCGTGTTGGCGTGGTAGACAGTCCTGAGGCTTCTTTATCCACTTTGACCTGACCTGCTGAACAACTGTGTATCTTCCTTCATTCAGTGAGCGTTAGCTGAATAAAAAACCCTGACAATACTCAGTAAAACAATCCAATAAGAAGAGGCATGGTATTAAGATGAGCAGTTAGTATGGGAAATATTTTTCAAGGCAGAACTATTCTGCTTGCAGTTCTGTTAATTTTATCCGTGCATGTATAGTGCACAATTATGGTGTAAAGGATTACATACACCCATGTGCAGCAGACTGTGTGGTATCTACCAAATCTTTACTCTGTAAACAGTTTATGTTTATTGCCAAGCAGAATAAGAATTTTCCAGTCTTGGAGGAAAAATAAAGTCTTGTCAGTCCATCATGTCATTATCACTGATGCCTAAAAACCAATTCCACAAATGTGAAAGTCTAGATATCCTACCTCTTCTTGGATAAGTTGTTTGATTCCTGGAGCTAATTTGCTCAAGTTGCATCTGTCTTTCTCTAACTTCATGTAGGATTTGCTCCGGTTGAGAAGAACAAAGAGAATACTGGTATTAGTTTGTGCTTAGGGCTAATTTGGAAAGAGTAGAATATTTTATATTTTGTATCCCACCTGCTGCTAGTCTTGCTAGTAGGGAGAAAGGAGGCATTTTTTTTCTGTGATACTCACAGTGCCTAATTAATACTCACCAGAGCTAAGCCCTGTAAAAAAAACACAGATAAACTTTTTTTTGAGGGGATTGGGGTTTTTTTGGCGAGGTTTTTTTTTTGGTGCGTTTTGTTTTGTTGTTGGATGTTGCTTTTTCTTGCATGAAAAGAAGAGAAGCTGGACAATTGCCACGAGTAATACAGGAAGGATGGAGTTATTTCTGATGAAGACTGTCTGTTAACATTTTGTCTGCCCATGGGCTTGGAGTTGGTCATTCTAGTCTTTTATGCAGGAAGGATGAACATGTAAAATATTTTGAGATAATGTTGGATAATGGGTCTTCAAACAGAATTAAAAGGCATCACTCAGAACATACAAGGGAGCTGTTTCAACATGTGAAATGCACAGAACGAGGTTGCCTCAGACGATATTAATCAGCAAATAGTAAATACACCTGTAATTCACATTTCCACAGTGAGAGTTGCCTGCACAGCACTTGCACAACCCGTGCTTCATAGGGGGACACTGTTGAAGCAATTCAGGGTGGTGATCAGTCAAACAAACTGCCAGCACTAGGATGCCAGTGGTATGAGATTTTCTGCCAGCTGAAAAACAAAGATGCAGGACGGGGTGCAGGGGAAGCCTCTTGTTGTTACAGAGTTATGGCATTGTGCTCTTAGCTTGCTGTCAGCCCAGAAGGAAAGATGAATCCACTTTCTTTGGATTGAGATGCCACTACCTGTCAAACCAGAAATGTCTTCCATTTATGCACATTAAAGTGAGCACTAAGCAGCACATGTCTTTATTAGGAATTTGCTATTCTTAAGTAGCAAAGGCTAGGATTTGATAGCATGGAAAGAAATTAGTCATCCATGAGGTGGAGTAGGAAAAGTCTTTTCCAACCTAATTGGTTCTGTGATTCCATGATATTCCCTTTCATACAGTTTCGCCATTCCTGTCTTGTAAGCACTGGCCCTTTCCTTCATCTGAGAAATTTTCCTTCATTTGCAATTTCAGTTTATACATTTCTCTTTCTGATTTTGCTCTTCATTGGTATATGGGAGGGGAATAAATATGAGAATTAAGGGGAAAGGTGGTGAGCACCCTCAAAGCGACAACAGCATGGTTTGGGGGGAAGCGGTGTCTTTAGATATGGCTATGACATCTGGATACTTGGGAATTACATCCATGTGTGAACTAAAGTTAGAAATGCCAAAATACTTATAAAGGGTCCAATTTACAAGTCATGTATCATTTTTGCACTGAATAACTGATTCGTCTTTGCAGTTAACACCATTTATGTCTGAAATAGAACAGTAAGTGCAGTGTCCCTGTTTGCTAGCATTTCAGGCTTGGGACTGTAATGTAAAGTATAATGTCAGGCAGTGCCTTGCCGAGCCTAATTTATGGCTTTGGAACAGCTTGTTACACACGTGGTGTTGGACTGGGTGATGGGAGTAAAGAAACCCCCACCTTTCCATGTGCCCTAACAGCAGATTGCCAGGTCTGCAGAGCTCTGCTGCATCAAAAGTAGATGAAATCTTTACTTAAGAAGCACAAGATGGTGATAGTGCTCTTAAACAGTAGCTGCTATTAAAATGTCAGTGTTGCTGTCAGTCACCACCCAGCACCTGAGTTAATGAATGCTGCGCCCCCTGGTAGTGAGAATGGAAAATAGGTTGCTACTTCCAGTGAACTATTGTAAATGAGAGGCACAGATCTAATCCTTTTTGATATGGCTTATTATTCATCTGTAAGATTAAAAATTGATGTTGTATTACTTCAGGGGTTGCACTGACCTCTAGATTTCACGCTCCTGGATTCTAATACTTCTTATGTACTGTAACGTTTTTATTCCATATTTTGGCAATATCGAGGCTTAGTCATACATGTGAAAGAAAATGTAAAGTTACAGATAATGTGGGGTTGTCCATTTTCCAAAAACTTGAGGGTTTTGTCTTGTGAGCATTGTGCAAAATGGCAGATATTGATATCTTAGCTAATTATTCAATCAAAGAGTTGGCAGATCAGTCAGTGGGAACGATGTACAGTGGACTGGAATTGATCACACTTCATTTCCCATCAATTGGCAGAGCAAATGGTAGCTTGGATGATAAGTTAGGATCATTGCCAGTCATTTCTTGGGCTCGTGCGTTCCATTATTTATTTTTTTTCCCTCCAGACGAGACCCCCCCCAGACTATTCGATGGAAGTGAATGCCCTCTGATGTTGGTGAATAAAGCAATGCAGAGTTTTTGTAGCCTCTGAGGGACGTGAGACTATTTCTGGCTCCATAATTGATGCTGCTGCATAGTCCTCTAATCACCTAACCTTATTGAATTGTCCCCATGTGAAGATTTGATTTCAAATTTTGTAATCATTATACATCATTTATTTTCACATAGATTACAGGTTCATCTGTAAAGTGACACAATTTCACCCCAGAGCTCTTTGAATATTCGGCTTTTCACTTTAACTCTTTTTAGATGTGCTTGTGACACTTCCAACTTTGGTGATTTACTAGTAATTAGTAGGGTTCCATGACAGATGTATTGTAGCCTTCCAAGGAGTGATGAATCAGATATGTGGCTCCAAAGAAGTGGTTCCCAAAGACTTTTATTTAATACAGAAACCCAGAGACAGATCCCTTGAAGAGCTTTGGCGTGTAAAGCAGGACTTAACCCAGTTAAAGCTCTACTCCTAAACCCAAATATAAAGTTTCAGCTTAAAAAAATCTTTGCTTAGCTGCTGACTAACCCTGAAAACACATAAATGAGCTTTGCTGTTTCCTCATTTGAATTTCAAGTGAACTGGATGCATTTGTTTTTCTGCATGTGCCAAAATCTTTGCCTGATTCCTATGTGAGGCTGCTCAGGAGCTGAAAATTAGACTTTCTTTCTCCCAAATGCTCTGCCAGGTTTGGCAGATCCAGGCTGCATTCCCCCAGCCATCAATGCCCTTCCACAGCTGGCAGGGACAATGCCATCCACCCACAGGAGTTGTTTCTTGGGATCACTCTGGGCTGGAGGGTAGCTCACACTTGGTGTGGAGATTCTGCATTCTGCGTTCCAGTTTCTGGGGTTGTGTTATTTTGTTCCTGTGAAAAAGGTAACATACTGTTTAGCTGTTGGGATAGAGATTGATTCCTCTGGAAAAGGTGAATGCTCAAAAATAATCTAGTTATGACAGGCCAAATGTTTTTGCATTAACAGGCTTTCTTTTGAAAATATATTGGTTTTATTTTCTCTCCCAGGTGTCTGTTGCTCAGTACTAATTAAAAAAAAAAATCTTATTTCTGATTTGAAACCATCCACATACTAAATAAATATACATTGAATCAAAATAAACTATTTTAATAACTTATTTTTTAATTAAATGCAAATGTAGCATCCTTTGCAGTCTGTTAAAGCAAACATAACCTCCAGCACATTTAGCATGTTAAAAAGAAGATTTTTGCTGTGTTCACAACATTACACAGTAATTAAAAAGGAAACCAGCTAAGCCTTCGGAACCTGTCCCCTTCTCTAAAATGTAATTAATTTCTGTGTAATTATAATAGTAGGCCTGTAGCATGATTATTATTTTTGAGGGGTAGAAATCCTGCACTGTTGCTTTTTTTTTTTCCCAGAGTGTGTGTTTCTGGAAGCAGAACACACGATAGAAGGGGAAAGATTTGAACCTCACTCCAGCTGCAATTAAGTGCTGACACATCAGCAGAGTTTGGCTGCATTTCTCCAAATGTGGGTTTCCAGGACAGAGGCTCCTCCCGGCTCTGCTGCGCTGACAGGAGCTGGGCTTTCTCCTGGGAGGATGCCTGATTTTCTCTTCGGATGTGCAAATCTGGGAAATGGGCAGGGCTGACACAGTGCAGACACTGCCCTGCCCAAGGTGAAATTCCCACTTTGTCCACACTGGTTTTTAGGATGTCAGGTTGCCAGCTGTCCTCAGTGGCTGTCCCTTGTGAGCACTCTGGACTCTCCTGCTCTCCCGGTGCTTGTGACTGAGCCAGGATTATGCTCTCGTGCCATCTCCTGGCAGATTGTCCCCGGTGTGCCCTGTCCTGTGCAGGTG
>VZTB01000566.1:43412-80522 GCA_013397245.1 Thryothorus ludovicianus | reverse complement strand
GAACCCAGGGCTGCAGCTGGGTGTGGTACCAAGCCCTGAAAAGCAAACATTGGTTATAGAATTTAAAACTTCCTGCTGACAGGTTATCAGTTAGATGTCAAGGCATTCAGTAATGGTGATTTTTAAGCAATGAAAGACTGAGAGGTACTTTGAAAAAGTATCTGTAAGGTAGAACTTCTTGTTTCTGCTGCCATATTCTACTTTTCATTCTTCCATCACCACCACCGCTGTCACCCACCTTATCAGAGCAATTTGGGCTGAATTTTATGTGCATTCAGTGTCACTAAAGACAGCAGTGCTGTGCATCCACCTGTCTTTTCTTTTTGTTCCTGCCTTCTTTTGACTTCTCTTTGCCTCCTGTTCTGATTGTGAAATGGATCCAAGGAGTGATCCAGTGAAATACACTCCACCCCCCAACCCAGGAAGAAGTGAGCAGGAATTGTTCAATGCCACTGCCAGGTAAAATGCACTTAAATGACACACACATCACATCCAAGGAGTACAATTTAGGACTAATAATGTAAAATAAAAAGCAGATATAAGTGTATAAAGCACTCAGAAATCCCCTGTGACTCTGGGATTCCACATTTCACCTCTTTGCAGGAAGGTTTTGTTTCTGCTGCTGCTCACTAAGAGGTGATTCCTTTTGTCTTGATTTCTGTGCTGTTTTAAACCTACCTCTTGCATTCTCTCTGGCACACCTTCCTACTCTCCAAACTCCTTGACCAAATGCATTAGGTAGTTGTGATTTTAAGTCATTTTGCCAGTTTCAGATTGGTTTCATCTTTAAGCAAGGAATATTACTGAAGAATGTTAACTAAGTGCTTGGGATCATGCTTCAATCAAATTAATTGATGGTAAAGCATAAAGAAAAACATTTTTGTGCCACAGCCACAATCCAATGCCCTAAACATCTATGAAATACACAGATGTGGAAATAGACTTTACTTTTAGCAAGGTCAGCCCCTGCTCTTTCCCTGTAATTAGCTGACTTGCTGTCGGCCCTTCCCTGGCTCTGTTTTTTAAGGGCTCCCTCTTCCCATTTGCCCTGCAGCTCAGTGTACCTTCCTGTGAGAGACACCTTCCTTTCTCTCCAGCCAGCCTTTTCCAGTGGTTCCTCCAGAGATTTCAGTTAACCTCTTCCTTTTCACCCACACAGAACATAACTCTGACATTCTGCTATAAACTGAAGAGCACCTCTTTGGAGAAGCAATGCCATGTTGGCAGACAGAGTGCCAGCTCTTGTGCTTGATTGTTTAATTAACCCTCGCTGGCAGGTTCATTTCAGTGCTAAATGTTTCCATCTACAAAGTGTTTAATTTCATATTAACCTGCTGGCAGACAAATAGACTCAATACGAACATCCTGATTGGATAAATGTGTTTATTTTTGTCTCCTGATCAGGACTGTGGTAATAGTGAACAATTGGAAAGACATATTTGGAATGCTTGAGACCTTTTAACAAAACTCCCAAAACTGAAGGAGCTGACTCCTGAATTAAGATATTTATTTTTCAAATGTAGTTGTAGTTCAAAATCAGTTTAAATTGCAGCGATACATAGTTGCAGATATACAGAATATGTCTGTCTTCAAGATGTTTTCTTTGCATCTGGCTTTTGTCCAAAACTAAATATACAAATACTTTAGCACAAAGTATTTTCTCTCTTTTTCTTTTCTACATATATGCGTGGGAGAAATTTGCTGTATGTTTCTGCAACCTGTCACTCCTAAGTTAAATTGATGTTTTGGCCACTTCAGCTGCCAGTACCTGTTTCCAGCATCTGTCCTTGGTGTCAATATGCCAGCGATTACAGAGGCTGCCTTGGGATCCTGCTGTGGAGGTGGCACAACTTTGTGTATTATTGAATCTGATACATCCTCAGAAAAACATTTTAAATTCAGATGCAGTCTTCGGGGGGGGAGAAAAAAAGGGTTTAAATCTGCTTTCTTTAATTTTGTTGTCTAGTTTTTGGTGTGCTGCTAAGTCAGAGGGACAGAAGTAAGAGGATTTAGAACTGCCTAGTTTACATAAAACTGGCTTTTTTTTTTTACATAAAAAGCTGGTAAAGGTTACATGGCACTACCACATGAGAATCAAAATACCATGAGGCTGAACATTTTTGACAGATTTTGAAGGAAGGACGTTTGAACAAAATATTTCAACAAAGACCTTTCAAAGGAACAAGGAGCATTATTTTTTATTTTACTCTACTTCAACCAGGTAGAGAAATACGAGACAACATATATTTTAGAAAAATTCTCTGTGGGGTCAGTAACTTTCTAATTAAAGATTTGGTCTTACATTTCATCTGGTCTGTTCTAGGGGCATGCTGTGCTAAGTGATGTTAAAACTGGATACCATTGGAAAGGCTTGCTTTGTCCTTGCAATGCCCATCATATTATTGCCTTGTAGAGATAATAGTTGTAGTGAGAGTTTAGATGCATTTGGATGAGCCAGATAGTGCCACAGAATGAAAAAAGTGCTTGAATTTGAAAACTTAGGCACAAACTTTAAAGATCAGTGATGCTTGGCTTTAAAGCTGGGTTAGATAAAAAAAAGGACCCTGTGAAGGTTGAAGCTCAAAAAATATTCTGCATAGCCATGACAGGTGCAGAGAGAATGTATGAGGGCATACTTACATGAAGTATTTAAACTGGAAAGAACTGCCAAAGCATACCAAAGCAAAGCAGAGAAGCTGATGTGAAAACATTCTGAAGCAAAAATCCAAACTGTCCAATACCTTTCCTGGAGATCATTATAATTTCTGGTTTTCTGACACTGCAGTGATAACAATTTGCATAGTTAAGACACCATGCCTGTGGCTTTGTTTCATTTTAGTGCAAGTACTTTAGCTGCAGAACAAAAGTAAAGCAGTTTGATGTAATATGGATGTCTATTTGCACCCCTTTTAAGATAAACATTAGGCAATAACCATTTCTTTAGAGCCTGTATATTGTTCATATGACACTCTCTCTTGTATAACAGTTCATGTTCATCAACATGATACATTCTTGCCTGATTTTCCAGTTCTGCCTTTCATTGAGGATATTCTTTTCTTTCTCTGATTGCTTTTTCTTCTGAGACCATTACTTTAGTTGATAGCTTCAGGTTATCATTGTATCCTATCTCCCTCTCCAATAAGCCTATGATTGATACTAATCTTCCTCATGGGACACGTTTATAGGTTTCAGGATGGAAACTACTCTCTAAATCTTAGCTTTATATGTGCTGGCAATTTGCAAGGTTGCACCTTATACTCACTTCAGGTGGCTTAGGGGAAAACATCAGCACCTGGTAATCATGCTTCTAAACTAAGAAGAGAAATGTGCCCCATATACCAAAAGTTACCCTGTTGCTCATCTCCTGTGCTGCTGCTCCTGCTCATGGATTTTATGTAACTAGAAAGGGTTCAGTTTCTGTAAGTGGTCAGTGTCCTGTAACCAAACTCATGCCTTCTCTTTCCAGTGAGAGAAGCCATATTTTAATTAATCTAATGGAAGCTTTGACTAGCAGGCAGTCCCCTGAAAACGAGTTAATGTGCCGGAAAACACTTCACACAAGCAGAAGACTCTTCATTGACTAATGTGCTTAACAGTACTTTTTCTAAGAAAATTGCTCCAGTGAAAGCTTTGTGGAGTGCATTTGTTGGGTTTTTTCCCCTCTTCATAATATAGCCTCATGTTCTGAGATTTAATTAGATCTGTCTAAGGACCTTTTGAAAATAGAATTATTATATTTTTCCTACAGGTTTTGCAGATGCCCCTTAGTAGGGTATCATGGCAAAAAAAAATATATTCTATTCCTTGGCAGAATAAAACATAAAGTACTGTGATCATTAGTGTGAGGAATGCATGTGCTGGAGTTTGGCTGTTTCACTGTCTTATCCAATATCTGAAGGTGGAGTCCGGTTATATAACTAACTCAGAGGAATCAATGGGAAATGACAATGCTAATGTTTCCACATTATTTGCATATTCAAGCTCCACAGCCCAAGAAAGAAAGAGAAGTAATAAATTATTCATTTGTTTTATCTTTTATCTTTTTAAACAGACATGCATTTATCTTTATGAGCAGACTTGCCAGACCTCTTTTCAATTGCAAAGTTTTGCTGCAAATGCTTGTTATTTGGATTTGCATAAGGATTAACAATGTTGGGCAAGTGGTATCTCCTAACCCTTGCTGTTTACTGGTGCCATATCAGCCACTGGGATATAGTTTTGAAGGTAATCAGTGCTTTTAGTTCAGTGGATAATGCAGTTTGTTTTCATAGTAGATTCTCTAATGTTCCCAAAGTGTATTTCAGCAATAATTATAAATGTATTTGCTCAGAGGATCTTTTTCCCTCTTTGACAGCTCTCTGTACTGCATAAGGTGCTCTTTAGCATAAGGGCTAAAGAATCAAAATTTATGAAACTTGAGGGGGCATACAGAGTGTAGAAATTAAGCTACACTCCCTGTATGAATATACACATGAAAATGTCATGGTCAAAGCAAAATAATGTCCTAGATCAGAACTTGACACCACAAAATCAAAACTCACAGAGACTTTAAAAGGGCATTTACCTCAGCAAGTTGAAGTTGAAAACTCTTCTCATGCTCTAGGTGTTTCAGTTTTGTTTTTTTGCTCCAGCTTTTTATACACAGAAGTGTTACCTGCAGTATTCCAATATGCATCTAAATGACTTCTACTGTTCAGAGAAGATGGGCTTGATAGCATCATTTCATAGATGGGACTTGAAAAATAGCAAATTCTTTTAGCTTGTATGTGGTTGGGTTTGTTGTTTGGTTTTTGGAGGGTTTCTTTTAATTTTTTTTGGGGGGGAGTTATGGGGTTTTTTGTTTTGGTTTTTAAGTTTTTTATTCCTTTCATAGTATTATGAAAGCACTGTTCTGTCAATATATTACAAACCAAAAAAAATCAGGGAATCTGCATTATTTTCACAGGATCATGTCTGCCAGAGTCCTTGCGTTGTGGAAATTACTGCTGAAGTGCACAGCTGTGCTTCACTAATGAGACAGCTTGAGCCCCACAGCGTGCTGCATTGGCTTACAGAACACAAGTTACTTGGCAAATGTGAAGCCTCAGAGTTTCTATTCTACTTTAAGGCTGTGGTTGTTGGGAAACTCTCAAAGAAAAGCAGATTTGGCCTTACAGTTCTCAGTCTTTTTGGGGAAATAAAAAGGAACGAGGCACACTGATAGAAAAAATACATGTAGCTTTGCATGAGGGATGGGCATAATGGCATGAGAAGCTTTACACTTGGGGCAGTGCTGGATGACAGAGGCTCACCAGAGCTGGAGCATTCAGCTGTTTGTGATGTGCCAGCAGTGGGCTCCATGGCTGGAGCTCCTGCAGAGCTTGGGCTGTAATTGTGACAGGGGAATTGTCCTCCAAGCCTCTGGGAGGGAGCAGCCAGCCTGGTGGAGCAGTGCTTCCAAGCCAGCAGCTTGTGAGAAACCTCAGAGCTGCTCAAAGCTACAAGAAAGGAAAAGAAAATTGAAGCTGCCAGGACAAAATATTGTATCACTGGCAAAGCCTTAATTATTTAGTGTTTTGACTGGTGGCTGATGACCCAGCAATCAAGAGCAAGCCAGAAGTAATAAATTGCATTGAACATGGTGTGAACTCAGGGTTCATTAGCATCACGTAGGAAATGTTGATTAAGTTCTGTGCACAGGGCAAGGAACATGAAAAGCAAATACTGAGGTAACACACAGTGAGTGTCACAAGCTGTTGTGCTCAGGCCAGGCAGGACGGGTGCCAGGTGGAGGAGACATGAAACTCCTTCCAAAGAAATCACCTGCTTTGGAACAAAAAGAGAAAGCAAGGCTGCTCTGGAATAAGGTTGCTTTCTCCTGAACCAGCAAGACTGGCTCTTACAGGGTTTATGTGTGTTTTTTCAACCATTAACATACTGAATTCAGCTGAATTAATTCCATTGCAAATGGGAACAGATTTCCTTTCCTGTATATCAATCTTCTTATTTGTGCCACTGCTTTTACTTGTGCACTCAGTTGCAGAGGGGCAGTTGGTTCAGGTATGCAGCTCAGGTGGTTCCTGCAAAGAGCAGCAGCTCTGGCCTCTCATTCCAGCTCTGACATGAGGCAAACGCTGGCCAACAACAGAGGTGCTGCTGTGCAAGAGAAACATTTTTCACTTTGCCTCACGTGCTTAGTTAAAGGTCATCCATCCAAAATGAATTTGGATATTCTTTAACCTTTGATGGCATCTCTTGTCTCCCAATACGTTTTGAAGTCATCTGTGATCTTTCCAGATGTATCCATGAGGAATGCTGGTGTTCATGAACTGACAAGTCATCTTTTTCCTGCTGAACTCAGTAGTGAGCTATTCTCACTCCAGGTCTTTTTCTTTTTTTTTTTTGTTTTGGATGGGGCTTTAATTTTAGAGGGTGGCTTTGCTTGTTTGGTTTAATTTGGTTTTGTTATTGTTGTTGTGACCAGGTCATCATTGCCAGGATAAAATACTCTGACTTTTATTTTTAGAACAGAAATTTTTACGCTACTGATAATGGAATGATCTGAACCCAGGGGTCTTGAAAGTAGGTCATTAAGTACTCAGTATAAGAAAAAGTGTGTTTTACAGGGTTCATGATTTTACTGGAGAGACCTGTCTTCTTTTCTAAATCTTCGCTTTAAAATCAAAATACTTATAATAAGCAAAACCAAATTATTTTATTTCATCACAAAGAAAATAATTATATCTGAGAATAACATATTTTGTATCAGGAACATTTTTCAATTTATTCTCCTCAAGCACTTGAGCACTAAAGTGTCTGAAAATAACATTTTTCGATCATTGGACAATGTAGATTTTAAAGTCAATAACAGAGCAAATTACCTCAAATTGGAAAATACAGAAACAACTGTGGCATTTTTTTTTGTTTCATTAACCAAACCAGGCATTTGTGATAGAGCAGCACAGCACTTGTGGGCTGATCTCTGGAAGTGGGAGTTGCCAGGAGTCAGCTTGGCCTGTGGAAATACTTGTAGCTGTGCAAAGCTGCTCTTCCTGTAGTGGGCACAAAGGTGCTGTTGTGGGGCTTACCCTGTGGCAGAGCTCCCCTGCTGCCTCCATTCCCTTGGGATAGCCCATCTGTCCTTGAAAAGCTGGCTTGCCATCTTCTGGGGCTCTTCACTGTGAGCTTGTACTGTAAGCTCTGTTCTCCCTCTCTCCATGTGTATCCTGAGATGACTGGAACTGAGAGGTGATTTGGGCAATTTTTTGGACAGTACTTGGCTCGTGTGCTGTCCAAGTGCCCGACCTTGTTGTAGCAGTAGCCGTGTGCTCTGCCCTGCCACAAAGGTGCTGTCCATGGAGTTCAGGTACACACGAACTGTGCCTGCTTATTAACCATGGGTACGATTCAATGTCAGCAGCTTTTACATGCACGATATGTTACACTTCAAAGCAATTAACATAGATGGTATAAAACTCACCTACCTCTCACCCCATCCCTTTTGAAGCAAGGCCTCTGAAATATAACTCGTATTTCATGGGGTTTGCTTTTTTTTCTCTTTACTTTTTTTTTCCAAAATATCACTGTAATAATTACTGTAGCAGCGTTTTCTGTGGAGCTAATGTTCTTCTGGCTTAATGGCCCCTGGTTATTCTCAGGCCATCAACTTTTTCCAGCTGGTCATCAATCCCAAAGTACTGCCTTGTACCTCCATTATTATTGCTTAAGTAGATGACATTTCTGGTGCCACCGCTGCCTCCCAATGAGATGATATTACAGCCAATGGCTTTTTTCCCCCCTTGCTTTCACTGTTGTCAAAGCATTATAAACAGCTGGTGTGAGAATGTTGTGGCTGTTCACTGTGAATTCCTCTGACAATTTTTAGGTGTGAGTTTTGTAGACTTCTGCTGAAAGGTTCCGAGTGAGGCGACTGAAAATGACTTGCCTAGAGCAGCTACCAGGGCTCACCCCCATGCATCATTCAGGAAGTGGCTAGGCAATACCTGGCTGTTTCAGTCTAAATACTTTTTCCCAGAAGGAACGTTTCAAACAAGATCTGGGACAGATGTTCTGGGGGGTGTTAATGTTCATTATGTAGCCTCAGAACCTTCCCCAAGTTTCCACAGCTCTGCTGATGGCCGCCCTTGTTTCCTAACAATTGATGGATTCTGTGGCAGAGTTTTTTAAAAGAAACAAGGACATTGTAGCTCAGTAGGCCAGAAACCAGCAGAGATTGTTTAGGTGAAAATGCCTTGCTATGTGGATATTCAAAGCTGTGTGAGTTAACACTGCTGCTAACTACATTTCCTTTAACCTCATTAGCACCTCGTCTTGCTTTCCCGAGCATGGTGGTGGAGCAGGTAGTTCACCTTAGAGCCTTTCACTAGGTAATTCATCAAAGTGGCAGATGAAAGCTTAAAGGAAAATGCATGTAAATACTGCATTAGGAACCTTGGCTCACAAAGGCATGAACATTTTCACCCATACCATTAGCTCTGGATTATAGTCCACAGATGTGAAAGGGACTTTGTTTATTGGGGGAGATGGAGATGCAAGGCTTACTGGTTGAATCACTGTGCAGATTGTATACTTCTTATTATTTTTTCTTTAATTAAAAAGCATTAAGCATTCATGAGCTAGTCTCACAGAAGAAAGAATCTGAGACTGTAATTGTAACCACTTAGTACCTTCAAAATTAAAACCAAGTTACTACAGTAAAACACTCCCATCAAGTACTCAGGGCCAAAGCATTTTCTGAGAGGCCTGAGATTGTGTCAAACCTACACGATGTGTTCTTTTCAGCTTTAGAGTTTTAAGCTGTGCTTCACTGCAGACTGATTTAGTAATTGGATTCCTGTATACGTGTAGATCAGCATGATCAAGCAACTGCAGTTCAGTCTCTGTGCCAGGGGTTTTTCTCATGGGTTTTGTTGTTGGGCTGGTTTGGAGGGTTTTTTTTGGGGGGGAGGGGGAGGGGTGGGCATTGTTCTTTGCTTTGTTGTTGCTATTTGTTGTTTTTCAAAGACACTATGATACACACCAAGTGTAAGATATCCTGGAGGGCTACCAAGGCACACCCTCAAACAGTCTTTATTTACCTCATAGTTTTTTGTATTCTTGTTAGAAAGTAGCACCTTGGCAATACTGTTAACCCTTGCTCCTTTCAGTTCTCATGCTGAGCAGTAGATAGTGACATACTCCTCTATAATTGATACCTGTGGTGCTGGCATACTTCAATAACAAGATTTATCATGTATTTTCATTTTCATGAAAGCTTGTTTTACTTTTCTGCTTCCATTAGGTCAGCACTCAGTGGACAGGCACCTCCCATTCCATTTTACTGTGTAACTTCCAAGGTAGCAAAGGCTCAGTGCACAAACTCACTGTCATGTAGAATGCACACAGACATTACTGACCAGCTCTGACTGATGAACCGTAAAGGAGGTGCAGGAGCACTGCAGTGGTTGTGGCACAACTTGCAAATACCATGGAAGGATTGGGCCAGGGTATCAATCTCTTCCCTTAGCAAAATGTCCTGACCCCAGGGTTGAAAAGCTATTCACACATGAACTTATGAAGAGTTAGGATTTATCATTTCCTGAAAAAAAAATAAGCAGAAGAATAAAAAATATTCCAATTATAGCTATTATAGCAAGTGGAAGAAGTGCAATCCTAAGCCGTTGGGAAGAGTAGAGAAGATGTTATGATTTCTGTTTGTGAAGCAGCAGAGGAAGGGAGGATTTACACAATGAGCTTAGCTCCACAGAGGAATTCTAAGGGCTGTACATCTTCCCCCCAAAAATATACAGGTAATGGGTCCCCAGCTATTTGGGAAGACAGCTGTGAGAGATTTGTGTGCATTGCTGTGAGGTTTGTGCTGTGAAACACGCCGTGAGGGTGTAAAGCACAGCCATGCAGTGGAAGGGAAGGTGTCTAGGGCTGACTGTGCCGTGTGTCTGTCTTTGCAGCCGCTAAAGATGCACTGCAAGAGCTGTGCACTGGTCACCAGCTCTGGGCACCTGCTGGGGGGCAGACAGGGGGACAGGATCGACGAGAGCGAGTGCGTCATACGGATGAACGACGCGCCCACGCGGGGTTACGGCAGAGACGTCGGGAACAAGACGAGCCTGCGAGTCATCGCGCACTCCAGCATCCAGAGGATTCTACGGAACCGCAACGAACTCTTAAATATGAGCCACGGCGCTGTGTTCATCTTCTGGGGCCCGAGCAGCTACATGAGGAGAGATGGCAAAGGCTTGGTGTACAATAACCTGCAGCTGATGAACCAGATCCTGCCTCAGTTAAAAGTGTATATGATTTCTCGCCACAAGATGCTTCAATTTGATGACCTTTTTAAACGGGAGACTGGAAAAGACAGGTGAGAACTTACATGGGTACACCTAGGGGATGTCACAGAGTAGTAAAATAATGCAGTTTATACATACCAATTTCAGATCTGCTCAGAGGGACAATCCTGCCCATTAAATCCTCTGCCTCATGAGTTTTAATGTGGCATGACATGCCAAATAACATCACGGGTAACATAAGTAAAAACTGTGCATCAAAATGATTTGTACAGAGTATTGCCTCATCAGCCTAGAATACCAGAGTCTGGATGTACTATTTATAGAGTCAAGGAGGCAGGAGCTGTTCAAATCTCACTTTGGGGTAATATACCTTAAAGTTTTTTTCACTGATTCTGAAAAATTAGAATGGATAGGTTATGTTTTCTTATAGAGAAAATGCCACCATTCAGTGAATTATAATAGCTGTTTATTGAATTTAAGCATTCTTGGAACATTGCAGTTGTAAAGCTTCTTGTAAAACAAATAAACATTAGTCATACATTAGGTGCTTCAGAACAGTTCATCTTACATTTGCAACTGGAAAATGGAAAGTTATTATGATAGTTACATCTTTATGACACTGTTTATGAGACTTGTAGGCTGATCTTCAAATCAAATTTGTATTAAGTGACCCACTGCAGTACTTGAGTATTTTCACATATAATGTTTGAAAATGAGCATTCAAACCAAAGACTTCCCAGCATGAAAGACATTTATTTTTAATGAAGTTCTATTTTTTTGCTTATTAAATATGCTGCTGTAAAAATGGCACAGGGTCCCCATTTAGATACAAATGAAGAGGTAGGTTTATTGTGCAGTAACTCACAGTCAGATGTGCTACCTTGCAAATACAAAACATTCACAACCAACTTGATCAGGAATTGATCCTCCTGTGGACTCCATCACAGATTTCATTTTCTGGGCTACATGAGAAAGGCAGAACCAGAATGTTAGAGGAAATTGTTGTATCCTCTTAGCTGAAGGCAATGTTTGCTCGGCATTTACTGCCTTTGTTACACCAGACATGGTTTGCTTGCAGAGCTCTGTTCTGTTATTGTGGATCTGAATTTGTGGCTGACTCAGGCTCAAACTGGGGCACAGAGTAACTTGGTCAGTTTTGTAACATTAAAGGTTCGTCTCTTCATCTTCCAATTGGGGTATTTGGGTCTCTGCCAGAACAAGAAGGGTAACAAAGAGAAATACCTTGCCAGTTGTGATGTGTTTGTCTTCTGCAGAGTGAAGCAAAGTGAAAAGGTGAATTAAGCATTTGAGCCCTTCAAGAAATATGCAGAGGGTTATCTGTGTGCTCAGTATTTACAAAGGCATGAAAGTCAACAAAGCTGTAATTGCACTGTAACCTGGCCACCATGAGCCCCAGGGGAGGAATGCACACTGCCCCCTCCTTTTCTGGATTATGGTTTTGGTGATCCGGGGGAGGATGATGTGCTCTCCCCAGTTCTAAGGAACAGCTTCCCTCCCTGCTTCACTCTCAGAACTTCAGTTCTGCCATGGGTAGCCAGGGTCCCCTTCCTTCCCTGACGTTGCCAGGATCCTGTTCTTTTTCTGACACCTGCTGTGCAATTTCAGGCAAGCTGCTCATTCTGGTTCTGCATCACCTACCCAGAGCCAGAGGCTTGTAGTGAGTGTGTGAAGAAAGAATTTCTTTTTCTGCACAGGCACCAGGCTCAGCTCCTGAAATATTCTCAAAGCATTTGAGCCATTAATGACATTGTAACAAGTTTATAGTGAACTCAGTCATGGGCACCCTGAACTCCCAGTGTGAATCAAGGGCACTCAGATGCCAGCAAAATTCAGTCTGAGGAGCAGGCCCTGTTGATTTTAATAAAATGCAGGCTCTGCTGTGTATTAACCACTCCTTTAGAGGGCACAGACAGCATACTTGAAGGGCTAAGAAGATTAAAACAGGAGATGAAAATAAATGAATAAGCTGCACAGGAGAAAGGGAAGATGAAAAGAAACATGGTTAGGAAGTAATTTGTAAGGGAGAAAATTCAGGTACCTGTGGGGGCAGGAGGAGAACATTGTATAGTCCAAAATGCTGCTGTTCCCCCTGAGGTTTCGGCGGAGCTCTTGACATTAGTGCCTACAAAAAAACAAAGGAGGGAGAGAGAAGCATGATTGCAAGGTTGCAATAATCAGACTATTCATTTCCGTCTTGAAAATGATGAGAAAAAAGGTAATTGGATGTATTGTGCTTTTTGGAGGAAAATTATTTTGAAATTAAGAAAAACCTTCAGAAAACATTGCCAGTTAAATAGCATGGTGAAAGACAAAGGCTGCAGAGCAATATACTTGGCATTATAAAGTAACTGTACTTGAAAATAACTTTATAATTGAATAAGGGTACATTAAGAAAATACGATTCAGAACCAATATTATAGTAATTAGATAAAAGCAGCATAAATGAAATAACTGCAGGAAGAGTATTTCCATAGAGATTATAAATGAGATTTTGGTGGAGCAGAAAGGCCTTTAATTGTAATTTAGTGTGCACTACAGAATTATCAGCACAGTATGTTAGTTCATCATATAAAAGAATATCTGATAATTTTCCCTAATAAGCACATGACAGTTCTTCACATTCTCTCATTACTGCTGATTAGGTATAAAAACAGTATTCTTTTGTTGGACTCTTGCTCAGATCTTTTATGAAATGCAAGACATAGTAACTGTTTCTGTGTTGCTGTCCTACAGACACGGTATTTAAAGAGGACAGAGTGGTACTTGAATGAATTTTAGAACCTTTATTTGATTATTCAGCTTCTAAGCCAGTTTAGTTATATTCAGTTGTTCTGTTTATTGAAAACACTAAATGACAGGCTAAGTGTGTGTAGGCAGAAAGCAAGGTAACCCAGCAGAGAGCCTAGCTGGGTGTCCTGGCCTGTGCAAAGCTTTGGTCATGGTCTGGCTGCAGTTGCTCCCTCAGTTTTGGAATGGAAGCGTTGGCACTTGGAGGTGTGGACTTGTGCAAGCTCCAGAGAACTCTTAGCCTGAACACGTTCCTGAATTGTCTGGTGGTTCAGAGCTCAGAAACCCTCAGGCAGCAGAGAAGCAAGTTTTTTAGGCTTCTCCCTACTATTCTCTTTCCTAATAATTTTGAGCCAAAAATTCTTATTTACTGTTTTATATTGTTGCTGTGCCTGAAGGCCTCCACTGAGCTTATGACCCAGCTATGACATTGTGACAAACTGCACCACCACCCCCAAGCTTCAGTGCACAGTCAGAAAATAAATAAGGCCCTATAATTGGAAATAATGAGATGCTTATAACATGTCATTCTCCAATGCTAGCTTAGCTTGAAAGTCTGTGTGTCAGGAGCAGTAAAAATGTGTTTCAGGAGTTTATATGTTACCAGGTGATCCACTAAGGACAGGAAAAATTACCTAGGCTCCTCAGCATCCTCCAGGCATATTTAGTCAAAGAATTCCCTTATGTTTAGAAGAACTCTTTTAAGCAGCTGGCACAGACACTACCACTTTTTTTTTTTCCCTTGTAGTAGTCTGATTCCCCGAGGAAATGGGAAACCTTGGTACAAGGCATTCCTCAATCTGACAGTGCTGGAAACATCCCCTCCTACTGCCCTGTAGGTGACCTACTTGGAACCAGCTTGTTTAGCATTAGCTTGGGAAGCTGAGTGGTGGCTCCTGTCGGCTGAATTAGATGTTAGTGATTGCTGGCACTTGCTTGCAGTGGCTTTTGTGGCCTCAGGTCCCTGCTTGCAAGACTGTTCCACATCCTGCTATCACTGGGTAAACTGTAAAAGATGGCCTTGGAACTTGGGCCAGGACTTGGGAATCCCTGAAGACTTCTCTGAAGAGAACCTTGTGTTTTCTGCTGTGATTTTTGGGGGCTGTGACAAAGTTTCACAGGTATTTGGCAGATACAGGTGTGGGGGAATGGGATTAATGCAGTCCCACATTAATACATTCTGGTAGAGTGCCCAGAGCCTGCACTTGCTCCCTCGGTGCCTCAGCTTTAGCAGGGGATGAAGGGAGAGCCTGTCACTGTGACAGGCTGTCAGCAGGAACCTGAGAACTCTTTGGGCTGCAGATAACACAAGCCTGAACTCTTCCTGTGGGACTTCCCTAGCTGGGTGAGGAGCCATTAGGGAGAATTCCTGTCTTATTCTTTAATAGCATTTGAAAGGAGACCTTTGAGTGAACTCATTTTGTCTGGAGCAAACACCCAACTTTCTGTGCCTCCGTGTCTAAGAGGGGTGCCAGTCCCTACACGTGCCCTTGTGACACATTTAAGGTGTTTTCTTTTGGCTTTTTCTTTCTGGCATTTCTTTGATCCTCCCATTCCAAGTGTTCCAGCTCTCCCACAACATAGAGCCACTGCGAGGACTCCAGGCATATTTGAGAATTCCAGTTCATGTGCCAGGCATTCAGTAACCATCACAGAACCCAGCTCTTAGAAACAAAACAGCACTGCCAAGCACATGAGAGGAACAGGAAACATTACTGTTGCCACTTTGCAGATAAGAATTTTGCTGTGATGCAGCAAAATTTAAACACAGCTTGTAAATCCCTTACATCTGTGAGGAGTTACAGGCTGGTATCTCCTACTTTGCATCATTAATACTGGGATCAGCTGAGCTTCTTTTAAAGCCATGTCCCAGTCTGCAGTGAAGGCAGGAGAGATGCTGCCTTGCAGGGCTCCCTGCCAGCACTGTCATTCCCATTCTAAGGTTCCCCTTGGGCAGGGATGGCACCTGGGGTGGTTCCTAGGGTGAAGATTTCCCAGGCTGGCTATGGGACAGGCATAGCTGCAACCAACTAAAGAGTTTCCTACCAGCAGTCACAGTGAGGGGCTGGGAGCTCCCAGAAACCAAATTTCCTGGTTTGGTGTTGATTTATATTTTAGTATGAAGTGGTCAGCTAAATATTAATGTTGCTGTGCCTAAAATTAAGTACAGTGAGGAAGGCTTCTGCCCAGATTGCTCCATTGACAGGAGGCAGCAGAAAAAATCATTAAAAGATGGATGAGCAAAGTAGTCGTGGTTGCCCAGTTTTCAAAGCCTTTTACAAGAATGAAGAAAATGCCAAGAAATTGCTTCAGAATGAATGAACAAAAAAATAAATCTCAATAATTATTTGCCAGCTTGGAAACTTAATTATGTTTTTGCTTTCAGGAAGATATCCAACACTTGGCTTAGCACGGGCTGGTTCACAATGACTATCGCATTAGAGCTCTGTGACAGGATAAATGTTTATGGCATGGTGCCACCGGATTTCTGCAGGTAGGATTTATTTTGGAACCATTATTAGCCAACAAAGCTAATGTTACAGATAAATATCTGAATCTTTTAATCTTTTTGCTCTGCATCAAGTCTTCAGTCCTCTTAAAGCAATTAATTGAGATGTCCCATGATCTCATTCTGAAAACAACAAACAGCTTTTAATTATGTTATATAAAATATTTTAAAATTTTGTTTGTACTGTGGGAGAATTGATCCATCTTGTTGCTTTCTTTTAGTCTCTGAATATTTATCAGCTAAAAGTAATGCAATAATTGGCATTAAATTAATCTGAAGAAAGAAGTACTGGAAAACATTGCTTTTAATTTGTTTTTCTAGTTTCCCCCAAATTAATAGAGGAATAGTGTTCTCACAGTGACTAGTTTCTAAATTGAACTTTCTGTGCAACTCAACATTATTGTACCTCTGTCACAGGAATGCCAATCTTGCAGCTTCCTAAATAATCCCCAGGAAACCCCTCCCCGTGAATTTGGACCCAGAGAATATCCTGTAATCTCCCATTCTGGGTGTGCCGGGGGCTGGGTCACACAAGGCACGAGCAGCACGAGTTGTGGCAGTGGAAGCTGCTGTTTGAAGGAACAGCTTGTGCGCATTTCCCAGCTGGGCTGTGCCTCCAGCCATGTCCAGGACACAGACCCCAGCTCCTGGTTAAGGTTTTCCCACTATGGATCAGTGACACAGGGAGAGTCTTGGAGTGCTACACCAAAATTACATTAGCCATGAGACAGCAGTATGAATGCAGACAGATTTGCACTACAGCAGCAGTCCTGATGCTGACACAAGTCTCACCTGCCCAGCAGTGAGTGGTTCCTGCCCACAGCTGAGCCCATTTGTCCTGGCTGACCTCAGAAGAGCTGGAGCCAGTCTGGAACGAGGCCTCAGTGCAACGTTTCATCACCTGCTCACAAAACCCTTTCACCAAGAAGTACTTGCTTAAATTTTCTATTGCAAATGTAGTGATCTCTCTCAAGTCAGGTTCATTGGGTAATTCTGGATGCCTTTCAGGGGCAGGGAGGGCAAGGCTGCAGTGCTGGGTTAGCCTCAAAGAATGGGACTGCTTTGGCTTTCCTCTGAGCACTTAAAAGGATTGTTCAGGAATCTGCATTTGTCTTGGGCACATTGTGGAAATCCCTGAAGAAATCACAGCATAAAATGTCAACATTAAACTCCACTTTGTGAGAATTTCTACAAATTACAACAAAACACTGATGATAAATGCTGTGATGTACTGCCAGACTTCATCATGAATTCTCCAAGGAAAATAGCAAACTAGATCAGATGTGCCACACAACACAAATACCTTCCACAGCACAGCATCTCTTTCCTCTGTCATCTCAGCTGGCCAACACATACTACTTCAGTTTCTGTAAGTGGCTGGTGTGCCTTACTCCAGAAGTGGCTGCACTCCAGTGGCACATGGAAGTAGTTCTTAAACTGATGACTTAAAAATACAGAAGACAGCATTTCACTGCAAAATAATGCATTATCCTGACTTTACAGACAAAGATAGAATAGTTTAGATATGTATTAAAAAAAGCCCAACTAAACCCAAACTGTTTTGAGAGACTAAAAACGTCACTGAGAACTTATGAAAGGCTTTCACAGAATCAATACACTGAAATCAAATGGACTTATTATAACAAATACTTAAATTATAACAGAAGAAAGGCTGTAGATCAATTCTACCAGTGAAAGATGTAATTGTTCTTACAGCCTGCATAAAAAAATCTTAACATAAAGGTATGCACACCTGGTTGTAAAAACGGAAAAGGTCGTTTCTTAATCAAAGTAATATGAAATGTCTTTTCTTCAGCTTGATTCTCCAGGTGATGAAAGGGAAAACTGTAGTTGCCATGCCTGGAAGAAGCTGTCCATGAAGATCTGTGAAAGGAATTTCTTGCCATAAATAGAGTTAACCTTAGTTGGTTCTTCAGCCACTCATTAAGAAGTTAAAGCAGTGCTTCCTTTCAAAGAAATAAGACAACAGAACAGAATAGCAGAAAGAAAGAAATATTCTATAATTGTAAGCTATATTTCCTGGTTTTGAGTCAGACTGAATAAGAATCTACCATTAAAATAAAAGAAATCATAGCAAAAAAATCCCAACAAAACAACAGAAATGTGTGTGTGCCAGATGGTGTGGGTATCCTACTTGCTGTGCAACTAAAGAATCATTAAGTTTGAGAAAAAAAAACCCAAAAAATCTTATTTCTATTCAGAATTAATATCACCAAATTTATAACTTCAGCAGATAGATACCCATTCATTTTTAAGTATTAATTTGTGGAATAAGTAATGAGTGTGGTGATCACTGTCATGGAACTAAATTAGTGTCACATCTGTAACGTGAAGGACACCTCAAAGGTACCATGAATCTCATGCTGTTGATTCTGCTACAAATTATTAGCTTGAGATCATTAACCAAATTGCTTTGCACCCGTGCAGGAAAAATTGTCTAGTGAAGGAGTCTGGGGCACAAACTAAAAGATTTGTCACTATTACTTGCAACAAGGTGTTTTAGATTCATTTACTTTCACTGGACACTGAGTTTCATAGCTGAACTGGACTTGGTGTCCTGATTATTATAAATTTCTAGTACTTCACAGCAAAGCTATAAGTAATTTCAAACCTCTTTGCTTGCTACAGATTTATGCTGTAGCAAGGGTTAATGGCTCGACATTGCACTCATGCTCCTGAATACTTGTGTCTTGTACATTTTGTAATAAGATGAAAGCTTGTGCACCCTTGCACATTGCAAACATTTTTGCAAAATGTGCACACCTCTCGCTCTTTTGTCCCAAGACAGACAAGTCATCTTGCTGTATTTTTTCCAGTGCCCAGAGATCCAATCTAAGCCTTTCCGGGATGGAAAGGGGCTCTTCCCTCTGAGAACTCCTTTTGGCAGCCCGTTGCCTGCACAGGACTCATTCCTGAACTGGGACATGCAGGATTCTCCTCTTGCCTGCCTTCAGCAGCCTGGCAGGGGTGCCCAGACACCACAGCAATTCCTGAGGCACTGCAGTGCTGCTGCTTCCCTTTGTGGGCTCAGCAGCAGGGCTGGGAAGGACAGGACAAGTCTTAGTGAGTCTGTAGGAATTCCAGCCCCTCCCTGTGGCATTAGGGCAGCAGGGACAGAAAGGCTGGCTCCCTGCAAGTCTCAGGGAACTCCTGTACACAAGGAAGACTCAAGGGGTTGGTGAGATCAACCCTCTTCTCCTCTTCATGGGCCTTCTGGAACTCCCAGAAACTTAAAACTCAATTTTGAGCTTTATTATTAACTAATAGGAATAATTATTGTTCCAGTTATTGAATCAGATAATTTTCCTCAGAAAATTATAAGAATATATAAGAAAATTGTAAGAGTCGTCATTTGATTGCCAGGCCATTTTCCATGATAATTCACCTGAAAATTGGTATTTTAAATACTTCCCTCTCTCTCTCTCTCTCTCTCTCTGTCCACTTTCAGATCCTTTAAATCGAATGCAAAGCAGCTGTTGTTGCTGGTTACATTTCCTTATGAGACACTGTAAGCTGTATGTGAGCTACTCCTGCTCTTTGGTCCATATGCCTCACCTCGTTAGCTTAATAACAAAATGCATACATGGTTTGGAAAACAGGACTAATTATGGAGGACAGAAAAAGGAGATCCTGGGAACAGAAGGCAAAAAAATTATCTAGAAATCTTCATGGTCCTGACACAGGACCTTGCCCATCACTCAACATATAAATGACACTTTGCTCACACATCAAAATATTAATTATTTTACAAAGTGTGTGAGTACCTGTTGTTTTAGAGGGTTGATTTGTTTTGGCTCTTCATTTCTAAGGAAAGAGGCTGACCAGAATGTGGTATGGGGTGGCCTGGTTTCCCTGCCTTGTTTGTTTTGTGCTGTACTTCCAGCTTTTGCTGTAGGTGGATACCATCTGTGGGAAAATGTGCACTCAAGTGGCAAACAGTGCTGACTGACAGGGGTACAAGCACTTCCACGGGTGCTGTGCTGGCAGGTGATCAGGCAGGAAGTTCAGGATATTTTACAGAGGAACTTCCCGAGATTCCTCCCAGCTCTGATATTAATATGCATGCAGAGTCTAACAAAATACTGATTAATGTCCAGTATCAGTCAGTGATAAAACAGCATCTGTTTTAATGTTAATAAATGAGGTGGCAAGCAATTTCCGTATAGAAATCACTCATGCATTTCATTTGCTGGTGACACAAGCTAATTGCAGAGTTAGAAGATAACGCAGCACAGTTAATTTGGGTTATGGTGTACTCAAGCCAGAGTTCAAAGCTTACTAGCATGCAATCTGGGGGAATCCAGAACTCCCATAAAATGAGAAAGTCCTCCATATGTAAATACCTTTCAGAATTCCAAACCTAAATGACAGCTTTTGGAATTTAGCCTTAAAACCTCAGTCAGCCGAGTAGTCCTAGAGAGGTCTGCGGCCCCCAGCACCCATTCCTGCCCTGATGTCAGCCCCAGTTCAGGCAGCAGAGCTGCACACAAAGCCTGAGCCCCACAGGCTGCCTGCACTGAGCTCCTGCCTCTCTCACCTGCCAGGCCCTGTGCCCCAGGTGCTGCTGGGCTGCTTCTGGTGGGATGGCACAGGCTGCAGTGACCTGGTACAGCCAAGGACATCCACTTAGGATACACTGGTATTAGTTCAGAGCCTTTGATGGAATGTGGAATCCCTGGCTTTGAGAGCACCTTGCCTGGAGGTGTCAGGAGCAGCAGCATCAAGGGCTCACCTTGCCTCATTAACTGGGGCTGCAGTTTTCCCAAGTCTGTTGGAGATATGATTACAACTTTACTGATCCTAACTTTAAAGCAGTGAATTTATACCAAGCAATACAGGTGTTCCGTTGAGGACCCAAGAGTAAAATCCAGCTTTAGTGCAAGAAGGAAGAGCAGTGTGAATGAGAGGCAGAGGCCTATTTGCTTAGTAGTTCTTAACACAAACGCATCACATGAAAATGTATCCTATTAGATTTATAGTAACCGTACAAATGATTCATTTAAGCAACAATAAGAGGTCTAATGTATCAAAAAAGTGAAAAAATAATTGAAGATTGAGTTCTAATAGTTGTAATTTAGAAATAATAAATTTTTACGTGAAGGGCAGTTTTAGATTACAAATACATTTTTTGTAGGTGAGGTGATGAAGGATTTTGTTTCACTCTTATGTATTCCAGTGAGAATATATTTAATAAGTTCAGAATCCATCTTATTCTAGAAATGTAATTTTATTGTTGTTCTGGTCTTGTAAGATTGATCACCATGTTGTGTTACAAAGAAGCCAGATTGATCGAATTAAAACATTAATCTAAGGCACAAATGGAAAGCAGCAGCAATATCATACATTACCTCTGCATATACAATATGGATAATGGCAAAATAAGAAAAATTAGAAAATTGCGTAGGTGACAGAATTACACAGTAAAAATAATGACCAGCACAGACTACTGACAGATTGTGGATGCATTCAATTGAAATTGACCTTCAATATTAGCTCTTCAAAATGAAAATAATCAACTGTGTATTAGAGCTGACAGCCCTGAATCTGTATCAGATTCCTTGCTCTGTGTTCTGTTCAGCTCAGGCTGTAACACAGAGCAGCTCCAAGGCTTCACTAAATGCTGATATTGGGAAATTTTCTGCCATGGCAAAACAGCTGGTAGCAGCTGGGGAGAGAGGGATACAGTTGGGTAATTCTGTCTGGGACAGTTTGCTTTTCTTAGTCTTTATAACACAGAGAGTTTATGACACAGTGAGTTCCTGTCAGCCCAAAACACCCATGCCCAAAGTAAAAAACTATTGTGGGTACAGGTTAATGTAGAGATTAAAACAAAAGGAGAATGAATTTCTCTGGGTTATTATAATACAAATGTGCCATTTACAGAATGTTTTGTGGAAACACTGAGGTCAGAACTGCTAAAATGAACTTTAAATCCTAAGTATCTAATTGGTGTTTGGCATACCCAATGTGTCACCACGAGTCATCTCCCGCTGGGAAATGCGAACAGGTTCACAAGGTCAGACAGACACTATGGGTGAACTGTTTTAATTTTTAGCTTAGATACATGAAAGCTGCTGTTGTAAAATAAAGAACTCATTTGTGCATCAGACGTTTGATTAAAATGGCAGCAGCAGCAGCAGCCTGTACCGCTGACCTGGCTGCGCTGCAGCCGCGCTCCCGGAGCCTCGCGCGCCGTGCTGGGAACGTCCCGCTGAGCTGATGTGACACAGATGACCACCTCCATCTATCATCTTCTCTTTCTTCCCCAGTTCAGTAAATACCTCTGCAAGACCTTTTACAAATTGCAATCTAGATTTAAATCTCTTTTAAGCAGTTTACTTCAAATTTCATGGTAGTAACACAGCCCTGCAACACTCTCCCTTGTTTCTGAGCTACTGCTGTCCTTCATTTAACTCAGAGGAAGAGGATTAAAGGAGAGCAAAAGAAAGCAAAGAAAACACCTTTGCCCTATTCTGATGTATTAGATATGTAAGAAAAAAAACAGCTACATAGTTTAACTGGGAGAAAAAGTGTATTTGAGCCCATCAGTTCATTAAAGATAGCATCTTTTCAATCAACGAAAAAGAACATCTTGGGCTTCCATCTATTTTCTTTTTTCCACAGGGATCCTAATCATCTTTCAGTACCTTATCACTACTATGAACCTCTGGGCCCAGACGAGTGCACAATGTACCTTTCCCACGAGCGGGGCCGCAAGGGCAGCCACCACCGCTTCATCACGGAGAAGCGCGTCTTCGAGAACTGGGCACGGACATTCGACATCCACTTCTTCCAGCCAGACTGGGAACCAGAGCCACTCGCTGCCACCCACCCCCAGGGGAAACCGCTGGCCTGAGGGACAGGGGTGCAAGCCCAGCCACAGTCACCTCCCCGGCAGCCTTTGGACCTTGTGGGCCAGCAGGGCAGCCTGGAGGAGAAGGGAACAGGGTCTGCAGCTGGCACGCGCAGCAGCAGTCAGGAAGTTGGCACGGAGGAGCAGCACACACCAAGAGAACTTTCTGTTAAACTCTATGAACCCAGTCTGTCACCTTTGGGGGCCATCTGACTTCCTGTGTGTGTTTGTGAGTCGTGAAACACAGCCCGAGTGTCATTAAGGGATGGTTAATTCATTATGGCTTTTTAAACTACAATGCCACTCAATTTTCATAGTGAAAACTTTACATATTTATTTAATGGAGGTTTCTATGCAACCTAGGCCAGTATTTTTCTAATTCACAGTTATGTGGTTGTTTATCTTTCACACTCTTTTAAATCCAAAATTAATATTGCTGATGGTTTGAAAGGCCTAGCTTTTTATTTATAAAACTTGGTTGAAATATATAATTCTATATAGCATGTAATTAATATTTGATTGGGAAATGTTGGATTTCTTCTAAGAATTTTGGGCTCTGTTCCAGCCTAAAGCCTTTAACAGCAAGAGTGGTCCCATGTGCAGATGCAGCTCACTTTACATTCTGACATCTTATGTTAATACGAAAATGGTAGTGAAAATTCTGTTTGATATTAATGTGCATTTGCTGCTGTGCTGTCAAGCTGCTGTTTTTTCAAACAGGGGTGGGAGGAAGGAGGGCAAACAAAATTTATCCAAAAAAAGCCAAACCCCCTGCTGGCCATGGCAGCAGCTTCTCAGTGAAGAGAAGCAAAGGCTGGAGGGGTTGTGTTCTCTTTTGCCTCTTGCCACAAGAGGCTGCCAGCAACCCTCCCGAGGCAACAGACTACAAACCAGGCCACAGCTGCTCAACACAATGTGACCAAATTTCTGGAATGAAGAAGGTAAACTACCAGCACTACAATACCAGTCATAGTAGCCAGAAAGATCACAGCACTGCACCTGCAAAGATCTCTGCCTTCCACTGTCCCAAGATCATCACTGATCTCAGAGATTCTGGATCACAATGAAGCTGGGATGTGAAAAGCCTTCCATGAGTATAAAATTGTCCTCCTGAAGGGAGCAAAGTTAAGCTCTGCTTTTTTTCCAATGAAGTACCTGTGTGCATGATGAGTCCCTGCAAGACAAAGGGGAAGGACAATGCTCGTGCTGTGTATGGAGCCTCACAGTGGGAACTACTGGGTTACATGTGGCTTGTGAATAAAGAAGATGTCAGTTACAGTATTACTTTTCCTTTTGCTTCACAAATGTCAAATGTCAATTTTTTTTTAAGTAATCAGTAACTATTGCATGAAACATACCTCAGATGATGAAAGGTGTCTCTCATTAAACAAGTGCAAAAGCTAGAACAAAGATACTACCTTTAAACACCTAAGTTCAAGCAGCTGAACCTCAGAGGCGAGACACAGAACTGGGACCAAACACTCTCATTTGACCCCCCTTATAACCCACGGTCTTCCTCTTTCCAAAACTGGATAGCAATAGCTGCAGCTGCCCCACAGATACCCTGATTCTCTGGGGACAGAGTGAACTGTCCTGGCAGGGGCAAACTGGTGTCACCTCTGTTACATGGCCTGGACCTGAAGTGAAAGTCTCCGAGAGCCACTGTGCTGCTGCAGCCCTGCCCACTACCAGAAAGTAAGAATCTATAATGTATTTTGCCTTAAAAGCTTTATTTTGGTGTTCTTCCTGGTACACACCACTCAGCTTACAGACAAAATGCCAAGTGCATGTCACCTTCCTCTTGTCAGCTGGTGTTTAACTCTCCTTCTTTCACTGATGGTGTTTTATTCCTTCAACTTGATTTCACTGCATTCTATGGAAAACAGAATGGGTTTGGAGCTAACAGCAGTTTGAACATCCCTTTCAACATGTGTACTGGGGTGTGTATCCAGCATATATTGCTCCAATTGATGAAATCTGTCAAACTGATTTACAGATCATTTCTAATGTGACTGCAAGACAAGGTACAGATGACAGTAGGTCCTCTGATGCTACTGTCCCTGTTTTATTACTGATACAATAATAAAAAGATCTTGTCATTTTAAACTCGAGTTTTTCCATCAGTCAAGGGCTGCAGGATGTGTATGCTATATGTTTAACTATGTTATTGTTAAAATCAGATCATTTAAAGATAGACTACACTGGTCTACTTCTAGTGTTCTGTAGAAACACAGACTTGCCAGGCCTTGTGTTCCACAGGCTTGTTCCCTGTCTACAAGACTGCTCAATGTCACGTAGATATGGGGAAGCATTAAGAATATGAAGAAACATGGAATAAACTGTAAGGACACTAATCTCCTAACAGAGCCAAGCTAAGCTTTGTAACTCATTCCTTGTTCAGTTTCTGTTAATAACTGTGTGTTCTTGCTATGCTCATATACATTTTTTAAACAAAACAAACCTAAACTCACTTTAGTCTCATCAACCTCCTGTGAAGTTTCAGCAAGGTCCCCTATCTAATTACAAAAAGTATGAAGGAGTATTTTCTAAGTCACACCTCTATATATAGAAAGGAATTTGATGAAGCCAAGGAGACAGCAAGTTTTAAATAGATCACACAGATTTACATGGAACATAAATTAAGTCCAAAAAGCACAAGTTCTAAGCGTGCAAAAGAAATGTAAATAACTGTTAAAGCACTGCAATTTTAATTAACAAATCACTGATGTATTCCTCTATAAATGCAGTTTTTGAACTACAGAATCCTGCTTCATTTCAGCCTGATGTAAGGTTTTATGGCCTAGTTATAAACCAAACAGATTTATGAGAGAAAATGCTGTCAGCCTAGGGAAAAAAAGTACAAACTAGGCATTGCTGCCATTCTCTGCTTTATGCTGTCATCTCACACTCTTCACTATAATTTGATCGATTCATGATCTGCAGCACATCATTTCACATATTAAAATCTGTTGCAAAACAGTGTTTACAGACATCAGGAATTTCAAGATCTATGTTAATCTAAGTTCTGAACTCCTTGCATACCTTTAGGCTTTTACACTTGCCTTTGTCAGAGGAGATATTTTTCATCTGGAAGAACTGTAGCTCCTACGCCATGATATGTGCAACTGGAATTGAGAATGATAAAGAAAACCTCTCTGCAACTAAAAACAAAAAAGTACCACAGCTGCTTTGTGTTCTGTGGGCTCAGTGGTGACAGCAGCATGGTAGAGAGCAAAACCGTGGTGCACGTGGAGAAACCTTCCACCCAAAGTGCTAAAGACCACAGAAAGTTAAGATTTTATTCTTCGTAAGGAAACTGAGGAAAGGGGAAGTTAAGGAACTAAGACCAAGTTACAGCCTTGGAACAAGATCTGGGAGAGGTTTGAGTCTGGCAGCCCTGGCTCCATCCAGCAGAACACACAGTGGTACTGCCACGTACATAGCAAACTATTAAAATCCTTCTGAAACTGCTTACCTGGGACTTGTCCTGCTCTATTTTCCAGGCAAACTTCAAAGGAAACTAAGTGATTTTTACCCAAAATACCTCTAAGGTTGCAAGGAAACAGTTAAGATAAAAATAGCTGGAAAAGCATTGGGGAATGGGGTGAGGGGAATCTAAACAGTAAGGAATAAAATGTGCCTTGTGCCATCTGGAATGCTTCCCCTGGAATATGAAGATCAAACTCAGGCTGGAGCTGACAGAGAGGAATGTCCTGCCTCCATAGCAATGGCTGTCTTGCATAGATTTCTTTGCAGTATTCTGTAAATTGATCATAGGTGCCAAAAAAGTCTTCGAAAAATGCTAATAATTTCTTCAATGAAAGTTAATTATTTTATCTGATGCAAGGAGACACAATCTCTAATTCAATTTACATTGCTTAGGGATTAAAGAAAATAACAAGCAGTTAAACAGTCAGAGCACTTGTAAGGCAACAAAAGGTACTGCAAAACAAAAGGAAGTATAGAAACCTTACAATTACCGATACCTCTGTCTTCCCTGGACCACCAGTTCATACTGATCACTTTGAATTTCCAGCTGCCTGCTGCAAAGGCCCACCTTGCATACAACAAGCATATGATTTTGTAAGGAGAAAGAAAAAAAACATAAGGACAATCTTGTTTAATAAAAATCTAGAAAATACTCTTTTAAAAAACCCTAGGAAATATGAAAGAGCAAATGTCTAAGGTGGTATGAAATTTCTCTGTGCTGAAGCAGAAAAATATAAAATTTAAAGACTCCTTTATAAAATGACTGTCAAATGGCACTGCTTATGCTTAATGCCCTTAAAACCACTAGACTGCTAAATGTTTCTCACACTGAAAATTACACCAAAACATGAAATGTCAAATGATGATGCCCTTTGACCACCATGTAGATGGAAATTCAGCATCAGAGCAGAAGCAAAGCTGGAGATTTCACCTTGGCCAGCTGTGGAACAGATTCCAAGGCAAAGGTGTGGAGCCAGGCCCTGAGCCACCATCCCCTGGGTGCTGAGCCCCTCCAGGGGTGCCAGTGGAGGGAACAGCCCTGCCAGGAGAAAGGGACACATCCCTTTGTCCTACCTGGCACTGAAGGCCAGGCCACACCAGAGAAGCTGCACAGAGATGACCAACACACAGTGTCCCTGTCTGCTATGGGGTGCTTTGACCAGGAGTTGTCAGGGAAATTGAACAGACAAGGAAAACTACAGACAGCCCCAGCAATCCAGACAAACAGATGGAAGAACAAAATTAGGAGTCATAAAGAAGATAGACTGGCTAAGATGTAATGCAGCTTTTGTAAACAAAACCCTGTCTTTCAAATCTTTTTACACTTCTTCAAGGTTCTCAAGCAGGAAGACAGAGATCCAAGCGATGGATCCACTTGGAATTCCACAACTAGGTTTGCAAAGGACTTCCAAAGAAGTTACCATTAACACAGGAAAAAAAAAAGAAAGATCCTCACCCTATGGAACCTATCTGAACATAGGAAAATAAGGCTAAGAGGATACAGCATCATCTTAAGGGTACAAGCAGAATTCCACAGGGAAAATGTCTCAATATATTTTCCTCTATTTTCCTGTGCTATTCCCTTGGTATTTACCATAGGCCATTCCTAGATGCACGACACAGGAGCTAGACTGCGTTTAAATAAATAGACGGATAAAAAAATATGAAAAATGTATCCAGTGAACATCACCTTGTACACTAAAGCCCAGTTCCAACCTTGCTATGCCCTCCATGTGCCAGGCCCACCACGAGATCTAACACAGGAACTACATTCTCACTTTACTGAAAGCAATGCCAAAGCATCCAGCACAGATGGAGAGCAACACTGGACCCTTTTTAGCAGACACAGAAAGTCATCTGAATAATTTTGTTTCTGAGAACAGGTTAGTCGTCTTTAGGACATCTCTAGTGCTGTTTAAATCTGCCAGTTTCTTTACACACCCTAGACTGGTGTTAAGATAACATGAGTAGCTTTCAGGACACTGGCTGCTTCCTGAAGTACAGGGGAGATAAATGGAGTAATTCATATTTAGCAAGGTATAAAGTTTTAGGACTTTGCTGACTTAACTTTGGCTGTCAGGAGCCTATTATGATCCAAACATACAGGTGAGAGTCTGTTAATAGCAAAACAAAGGAAATTCTGAAGGGAACCATTTGGTGTGGCTTCGTTTAGGGCAAGATCATAGGTTAGGCTTATGTTTTAACACAAAGGCAAAAGAAGTGAACAGATTTATAGCCTATGAGGATATGCTTCCCCATTGCATCCTTGCTGCACACAAGGCCAAAACTGGAAGTAGTTACTGATACTCAGTGGGACTGCCCATTTGTGCTGGAGAAAATTGGAACATTCCCATGACACCATTATTATTTATTTACTGTGGCTGTACATGTGTACATGTGCATTACACTAAACACTGAAAAGTTCTTCCTCATCCCCCACTGCAAATGATGCTGCAGTGAAGGAGCAGATTAAAGAAATCAGCAACAACAGCAAGTGCTGAAAGCCTTCTATATATATAAAAACATATAAATACAGGGACCACTCCAGAGAAGGGTGTGTAAAAGAACTGCACAAAATACAAACGTACATTGTAATGATACACTGATGACCCCATTGATCCTATTTGCCATTCCATGTGCATTATAAAGACCAAGGGAGGTAAGGTAAATCACAATTTGAGCCATAATATTTTCAGCTACAAATTTAACCTGGACAGGAAAACTATTACAGAAAAAGTAACTTAATAAAAATCAAACACAATCTAATGTTTAGTGAGGCTCTTTGTTGGTAAATATCAAAGCATTTGACAAAGGAAATAAGTATCATTATATTAGAGCTGGATATAAAGAAAAGAGCCTAAGTTTAAAATACTCACTACATACAGAGCCAGTGGGCGTAGTCAAACATTTAATATAATAAGAGCATTATTCCAGTAAGTCAGGCCAAGAAAGAAAATCTATTTGCTATTTCAGATTAGTCTGTTTTGTCACAGGGACTAGTATGACATGCCATGAATCTCCCAAATAAACCACAGCCTGGTGGCCTGGTCTCTGCTGAGCCATGTCAACAGCAGTGTGAAAAATGCCACATTCATGGCAAGGACCCCCTGGGCTGAGCTTTGTCCAAGCAGTTTGCTTCTTGTGGGGCTTGTTTTGTTCAAGGGATTGTTGTAAACAACATCACCTAAATAATTTAGGCCAATACAATTTGCATCTCTATTAAGTCTGTTGGCCAAAGCAGCCAAACTGGCTCAGTATTGGCCAAGGCTTTGGTGTTATTCACACACAGACCTGAAAAGAAAGAAAGGAAAAAAAGTTAAATCTATAATCTGCATGGGGAGGAAGACATGGCACAATCAAACATTAATAGATGTACATCCTTGAATGGAACCTTAAACATTATCAATTTAATCAGTAAATCAGGCAGAAATCCTCATTAGGGAAGAAAAAGTAACTTGGTCTTAAAGAACTTGCAAGTGAAATGAGTTCTAAGAAATGCTGATTTCAGAGTATGTTATGCAGTCTATGCAAGTTTTCATTACAAAACACAGACACTTTCAAGATACATTTCCTGAAAGCTTTTTATTTTTAAAAGTTCACAGAAAGAGGGGAAGCAGAAATAAATTAGTCATATAATCTTCCATGAGAAACTTTCTCCATTTTTTAAATTTGCCTTTCACCACTTAAGAAATGCAAAAAACTATTATGCTTGTTATTGTACAGAAGTGCTGAAGTGATGGTTAAGGGTTTTTGTGGCATGTGTGATTCATTGGTGGAATACTGAAAAGAGACTTCTGCTGGACAATGTTGGTACTGAGCCCAAACTTTCCTCTCTGTCAGCTCCAGCCTGAGTTTGATCTTCACCTGGTTGAGAAAACACTTTCATTATATACACTGCTTTTTTCTGCAGTTCATAGTTTTATGGATAGGTTGGTCTCTTGGGTGAAATATTTTATGCTTGTCTCAATCCAAAGGTGAATTAGTCTGGAAGCATGATAAAATTCTACCAGGTCACACAGAGCTCTGTAACACAGAGATGAAGATCTGTACAGAGGACACTTTCTGTCCCAACCCTTGTCCCACACTGTACCATATACAAAGGTTGTTTTCTCTCCAAATACCACAGACTATGAAATGCACCATTCTCACTTGGTGAATTGCCTTCCACTTCATCTATTTTTTATCAAATCCAAACAATCCTGACCACATAAAAGCTTTTGACTTCACAATGCAAAGTACTGGATGAAAACTTCACTATTTACCTGAAACTAGCAGCATCTCATTTTCTCAGCTGCACTGAATGGATAATTAGGGAAGCCTTCAGATCAGAAACTTCCTTTTTATTCCTTCCTTCTAAGCATCCATCAGAGAAGAAAAAGCAGCAGTTCTCTAGCATCAAAAAAACCCTTTCTGACATGCTTTCAGTATCAGGATTGCCAGGGCTGCAGACTTCTGCCCTGCCTCAGCTGGTCCTTCCAGTCTCTCTCACAGGAATAAAGTCCAAAACCTCCCTGTCCTTATTACTGCACTAATCCTCTCCACCCAGGATAAATGCACTGCTTTAGCCCCTTTGCAAATCACTGATTCAGTGCAACACAGCCTTGCTCCAGCAAGAAATTATGCCCCTCTGAAGGCAGACTGGACCACAAGTTGCATTTACTTCCAGTACATTCAGTGGCTGTGGTAGCTGAGAACAAAAATCCCTGACTCCTGAAAGCAGAGACAGAAATGGGCTCAATGTGCAGGCACTCAGCAAGAGAATTAGACCAGATTACATTTGCTTTTCTGTGATCAATAACAGATACCAGCTTTCAGGAGGAAAAACCAACCAAAAGAAAAAAAACCCTCCACTCTCTAGAAGAGACACACCATCACTAATGATGTTTGTGAAGACACCTGTGAACAGCCTCTGGTATTTGCTCATGCCAAGAGAACAACTTGTCATTAAACATGAAAATACTCAGCTGGCATAGACCAAAAAACACGGATTGTCTTCCCCCTGCTCAGCCTTCTTTCTTCACTCATCTTTTGTAGGACCCTCACTTTTTAGTCTGTAACAGAACAGCTTAGTCACACTTTGTGTCAGCCTTTGGGCCTGCTCACAGGCACTCCAGGGGACAGGAGAGCACCTGGATGTGAGTACAACCCTACTGGGGACCTACTTTTTCTTCAGTCAATAATAAAAATGCATTTTAAGATGTGACCCTGGAAGAGAGCTGAAAAACTGACACGACCAATCTCTACTTCTATCATCCATGAGTGTTCTAAACAATATCTTAAAACTCTGTTACAGGACCTGTCAATGTAGTTCCACAGCACAGGGTGCAGATATTAATATTTTCATATATTCATGGGTTTTGCAGGCAAGGGCACGCTTGGTTCACAGACCTATCCATGCAGAGTCACAAAACTCTGAAATTCAATTCTGCTTGAAAAGTTCCCATGCAAAGAACCATCAAGAAACTGCCATCTGGCTTTTCTTCTGGATTCCATTACAAAGGTCACCTGTGCACCTTGGAGGAAGGCACACTTGGCCTGCAGAACACAAATGGTTTGTGACTGAGAGTGACATGGCTGGCTCCCAGAGACCACATTCCAACCTGAACTTGAAGGCCTCCATGGGAAAATGAAAAGAGGACTAACTTTAAATAAAAAATAAATACACAGCACACATTTACAGATAATTTTGTGGCATTCCTGTATTTCTTTCTGACTGTAACTGTTCAAGGAATAAAAGCTGTCACAGAGAAGGAAATACTGTCTCATAGGTGTAGCACAGGCAACTTTATGGTGTCTCAGAATGATCCATTTCAACTCCTCACTTCTGTGCATACAAAAATGTTAAAAATGCCTGAAGCATAGTTAGCTGCGTTCCAGTCAAACTGTTGTTCTCACTTCAATTTAATCACCTTCACATGCATACTTACTGAGTGCCTCTATTCATAAATTGCATTTTAATAATCCACCTAATTGCCTCATTTTCCCCAAGCAGATAAGCTTTTAAAAAGACAGAATCTTTGGTATCTTCTGCTACTGGCAGAATTCAGCTGAGTTCTGTAGATGTTTCCATCACTTCCTGCAAAAGGTGGCTGAAAGAGGGAAAGAGAATAAGGCCTGAGGAGTCCACATAAGTGTTAACTGCAACTGAAACAAGGCACAAAGCTCTATCAACTTCACTTTATACACTTTTTAAAGTGTGATGAAACTTGCCTATAAAATAAATATTTGATTAAAATATTTACTACAATTGAAAAAGAGTTGGATTAGGAAAGGAAAGCTAAGGAAATCCTCTAAGGAATTCTGTAGGATTAATTTCTATACTGGGTCTGCACATTTCTACATGGTCTGTGCATAGCAGATTTTACTTGATTGTTGTATTAGAAATTGCTCAGGGAAAAAAAAAAGTGTTCTGATTTTATGAGAAGTCACCATTATATCTGGTGTTGGATATGAAGTCATTAGTTTTGAAGGACATTATCCAAAAAAATAACCCCCAAACCCAATACACTGTGGGTAGATCCAGACATCCAGCATCAGGAGTGCTACTCAGCATTCCTGTTTCTCTTTCCCATTAAGTTTCATTGTTGTTGGCAGGAAGGATCTGTGCAGCAGTTACATAAAAGCTCCTGATCAGCACACTGGAGGACATGTCCAGTATTATCCACCCCACAGTACAGAACCACAGGGACAGTAGGAATGCTTTAGTTTTAATCCCTACTCCTGGGCTTTAGGTCTTTGGTGCTGAAAACAATTCCAGCTTTTCACCAAGAAGTGCCATGAAGAGGTGGAGTAGGCAAATGTTTATCTGCCCATAATGAATCATTCTGTACCTTCAATGTCTCCAAGCCTAGGAAATCTTTGGGAATATAAAACTAAGGCTTTAGTCCTCAAGCTGCACCACACTTCTGTTTTCCTTGTTCTCTGGAAGCCTCAGTGGCTTTGCCACATCCCTCCCAGGCTCACACAGCTCTGACAGCTCCTCTCACCTGAGGGCAGGATTCCACAATCACACTGGAAGAGAAGAAAAAAGGACAAAAATGTTTATGCACTTGAATTTGTATGTGCTGTGCAATAGGAAATGCTCAGATCCATATTCTAAGAAAATATACCAACTCTGACATTATGTGTGATTATAAATAATTCCTAATAACTACTAGAGATATGTGTCTAATATTTACACCATGGCTGCATCAGGCAAGCTTTATTTTGATTAAGCTAGAGAACAAGTTCCAAAAGCACAGGGCAAAAGCTTCTCCTCACTGACAGATGTGTTCCTACACACAGACAGATTTGCTCTTCTCTTCACAAACATCAGTATATTCTACAGACAAAACCCCTTTAAAATACTTTCATCAGTAAATGTCCAGGAAGAACAAATCAATATGCCAAACCAGAATTTACAAAACACAGGCAACAAAGCACATTTTCTAAAGGCTCAGAAACTACAGAGTACAAAGGTACAATTTATAATGGTTTTCATCCTGATGCCAAAGTTGATTTTCTTCGGTGCAAAAATCCAGTGCACTGAAAATTCAACACCCATGAAGGCTTTCAAATGGACATGGTGAAGTCCTTTCACATTTTTTGGCCTTCTTTTTAAGTAGATTTAGCAAGGTCACAATTTTCTTTTCACTTTCACCAACTCATAGAATTCTAGACTCAAAACTGCCTAAGGTGAAAAGACTGATCTAAGGGTAGCATTTGACAGGGAAGAAAAAAGAATAAGAAAAAAGAAATCAATATATTCCCAAGTATTTTTATTTTTGTGAAGAAAGCTTTCAATATGCCATGTCAAAGTCTGCAAAATGGGTTTTTATTGACAAAATGACATCTTAAATAACATTCTCCACAATGTCCAGTTCTTTAGTAATAGGTGACTTTTTCTAAGATATACTTCAAAGTACGGTGGAAAGAATTTTCCCATTTACAATCCAGAAGTAACCACAGAAATCCTGTTACTGAGTTTAGGTTCTGCCCTTTTTTAAGTTTAACTAGAAAGAAAAAATTCTCAGAAAAGCATTAAAATATATTTAAATCAAGACAAAGTGAAATAACAGTAACATTAAAACCCTTTGTTAGAATCTTTCCAAAAAAAGGGGCAGAAGAGATGGCTTCAAAAGAACCTTTAGAAGTGAGATGTCAATATAGTGTCTCAACACAATAATCCACATGCAGAGAACACAGGTGATAACCATGAACCCAAAGCAGCAGCCAATGCAAGTATCTTGTTTGCTCCAGCTCAGAAGACATGCTTCATGTGCTTGATTCCATATGTTTTGAAGAAAACCATGATGATCAATGCCCAGAGTCCTAAAATAAATCCTCCAGGAGGATGCCAATCCTTTTGTTTTGGTTTCTGGAAAAAAAAAAAAAGAAAAAACAAAAAGAGAAAAAAAATTGTACTTAGTTCTCATGATAAGCAGTGCACTGTGTTTATCAAGTGGAAAAAAAGGATCTTTGCAGTAGAACAAAATACCAATAATCTGTATTTCTTTCTGAAGTAGAAGCATCTTTGTGATGTGATGGGGAGGCTAATGGGAGGCAGGTTGCCACTCAAGCAGGGAGGGCAAGTTCCACAAAAGGACCACTGGAACTGTGCCTGAGACACCACTTTGCCTATTTGTATTGGTATCATGGGACGTGTTCCAACTCATTTGTTTGGAGAGATTTTCTTATATTTAGTCTCATGTTAATACAAGAGAAGAATTCTGTAAGTATGAAAAACAGCTCCTACAAATGAAAATGTGAAAGAGAAAAGAGAGTGTTTTTCTACTACCTGTTTTCTACAGCTACTTTTGTACTCAGAATTACGTGAATAAACAGATATCTGACCACATAACAAGCAAAGACTCATCATTACAGCAATATCATAAAACAAAATAGGACTGTTTTCAATGTTAATCACATTTCCCAGGGGCCTGATTGAGTCTAACTGCCTTTCCCTAATGCAGAAATATATTCTGCAATTCAAACTTATATCCCTCTTCAACAAATTTTTCATCTTCAGTAAAACGTCATGCGCTGTAATTGAAGGCCTTTTCTGTCTCACATGTAGCAGCTAGATGAGATAAAACTTGCCTGGCTTATTCCCCCCCTTATTAAACCAAAAATTCAGAAACTCCTGAGTCAGAGAATAGAGAAGTAGGTTGTAGAAGATAAGAGCTGCCATGTACCCCAAGTTCTGTCTCTGGGGCTAAAAATAAGGTGACTATATGAATGCAAAATTTTAGTTACGACTATCATGACAAAAATAGCAGAATTACAGTATTTAGAAGTATAACTGAGTCCCTCAGGCCTGTGCCTGCTCTTGCCCTCAGCAGGTATGTTTTACAGGTCTAGGCAGACAGGGATGATTTACTATTACGATAATAAATACTGAAGCGCTTGCTGAGATTTTTATTCCTGCCTTGCTGAAAGATTTGCACCATTTTGTCCTTGCACAGAATGAGGCACAAGGGGCACAGACCATTTTGGTTTTGTTGCATTTAAGTCAAATTTAAAATTCTCTTTCTGCCAAGTGAATAACTGTTACAAAATATGTTGCTGTTTTAATTTCAGCATCAATCCACACAGAGAAGCTTCTTGTTCTCTGCTAAATGTACCAGGGAGGCTGGTGAACTTTAATGCAAGGAACAGTTTGCAGTGTCTGTTCTTTCAAAACAGCTTTCCTTGCAACACAAAAACAATGTTTGTTGACTACTCAGCTCCTGCTTTATAAACCACACATTCTTATCTTTAGGATTTTCCTGTAAGTACTGTGCCTGCAATTAAGAAGTAGAACAAATAGTCACATCACCTGAGACACCCAAAGAACTTGGCGGTCTGAAATATTAATGATTGTACTCTGATACAGGAATCACAAAACCAGCATTATAATTTACATCAACCACAACAAACCCAAAGATGTGAGCAGAGCAGGTGTCTCTGTATGCAAACCACTGAATTCCCTGAGCAGCACTCATCAGCTGCAGCCCGTGCTGCTGGTGATCTGCCACCTCGCTGATATTCACAACTGCACATAAACATCTCTGAAAACCAACTCTGCCTGTTCAAAAGGCTGCCAGCACACCTCGCTTCTGAGAGTAACAGCACATGACACTTCTCCACACAAAGGGACTTTCTTGTTTAAATCTTCCTAATTAACCCGTAACTTCGTATGCATATTGCAGTGCCTGTTCCATCAATCTCTTTGTACTATCAATCTTTCCCTTCTTGGATCTCAGACAAGTATCTTACCACAAAGTGGCACCTGACCCTTCAAGACAAATGACTTCAATTTGCAGCCAGTGACACTAAAAGCCTCTCTTTCCTATTTTGTATAGAACACGTAATTTAATTTCTTTAAAGAATTTATATGAATAAATATTTATAAGGTGATCTATGAGTATGGTTTTACATTTTGTCATGTCTTGTACTGAAGTCTCCATGGAATTGTGCAAGGGAAGAGAGGCCAGTGCAGCAGTGGCTCTGCTCTGGGAAATCAAGGACATATATATAGTCAGTTTAAAGTCATGGGATGCAATGTTAAAATGTAATGGCTTGAAACCATGAAGGCATGACAAAAATTATATGAGGTTGTACAAGAGCTACATACTCAGTAGTCTTAAAAATAAATTATCCTAATAAGAAAGATTTACAGATCCAGAAACTGAAATCTACATGTAAATATTAAACCACAATAAAAGGGCAAGAATATGCAACTCTGTTGAATATCTGTAAGTCAATATCTCTGAATGGTTAATTGAGCACAAAATAGGCCAGTATTTTCCATGAGGACATTAAAATCATATGAATATCTAAAATGGGATTACATAGATTCACATTTAAACCTACAAAGTATACCTTACCTGCAAGAGCTGAAATACCTAATTTCGTTTAAATTAACTTGCTCATAGATTCCCCAGAGAGTTCACCACTAAATTAAAAATATAATTAGTTGTCAAACTAGCAAGTTCATATTTCTAAAATCCTAACAAATACCGCCTGAACAGACAAACCCCGCTCGGACGGACAGCCACTGCCCTGACAGCCACTGCCCAGACAGACAGACACCGCCCCAACAGCCACAGCCCGGACAGCCAGCCACAGCCCCGACAGACAGCCACAGCCCCGACAGACAGCCACAGCCCAGACACCCACCGCCC
>VZTB01000566.1:25633-41414 GCA_013397245.1 Thryothorus ludovicianus | reverse complement strand
GAACATTGATCTAATATCAATGTCCATTTATCAACGGACAAAGACTCTCTAACAGTTTGGAGTTAGAAAGTGTATATTTATTGCGGCCGGGTAGTGTGTGGGATATCTACCTAATGCACACTGCAAAGTTTCATAGGTGATTACAAAGCTTTTATGTACAAAAATGTTGAATATACAAAACACAAATACATATTCATACCCTTGTCACCTCCCCTTCTCCGCTTCGTATGCTAATTGGCAAGGAGGCTATTAAGCATGCGTGGTTTGTTTCTTGAAATGAGTTGGAGGCCTTTTTTATGAGGAATCAATAAAAATGATGAAGTAAACTAAGTCTTCTTTGCTCTGACCTTTTTACCTTTTTTGGGTATTCATGACAAACAAATCTTTGGTAGAGTCTGCAGCTTTTTGCCTTCAATTTGTTTCTTACTATGGGGAAGTTGGCTATTGTCCATAAAATTGATGAGCAATGAGTTACTGGATCTGGGATATCTTATCTAGATCTGGCTTTTGTTGGGTCTTTTTAGCTAACACAGCATCTACTCGAACTGTTTTTCTAAAATCCTTAATACCTCACAATTAACATCTCAAAGGACTAGTCATTATGGGATTGCTGGAGATTCAAAATTAAAAAGACAGGTAGCTAAGCAACAGCAAGCTTCCTCCTGTGAACAGTTTTTTGCTGCATGCACTCTGGTTCTGGTAGACTCATTATCCTGTGGAACTCAAAAACAGTTAACAGAGTTGCTCCAAGTACTATAATTAAGGAGAGGATAAAACAGTGTCTTTTCAAACTGGATGGGTCTATAGGGACCTGAATGGAAAATATCCAAGACTTTCAATGAAGGTGTTTCATAAAAAATGCAATACATGTTACTCCAATTAAAATGAGCTTTATGAAAAAAATAATTTTAAAATGTTGAAGTAGTAATTAGAGGAAGAATGGTTTAATTTAAGAATGTTACATCACAACAGAAATAAGATTTAAAACATCACATATTAATATTTCATGTGGACAACATTGTCTAAAAGTTATCTATAATGATATATTGTTTTCTACACCAGAAGACTGTTGGATTAGAGTATCCAACAGAACTCTTAGTGTTCTCAATAAGCACAAAAATATTGGTACAGTAAGCTCTGGGTTAAACTCACTATCCACATCTGAATAGTGGCACCACAGAAAGCCGAGCAAACAGACAGGAATTAAGTAATTCCCAAATGAAACAGGGATACACAAATTCTTCAATCTCCTCCAGTACCTTTTTCCAACGAAGGCTTTAAGAAAGAGTGCAAAAGCTTAGAAATGAATGTGCACATCATCCTTGCAGGGGATGTTCTCCCCAACCTGAGGCAGATGGTGTGTGTTTGTACCAGGAGTGCAAAACATCCCTGTGCAACTGCACAAAAATAACACATCACAAGCACTGTGTGCCAGCGAGTCCATTGAAGTGGCAGCTATTGGATTTCAAATTAATCCCTGCTTAATTCTCACTGCAGTTTCAGCACTAAGTGTCCTAGACCCAGTTTTGGCCTATTTATTGCAGCACACGTGGCACAAACCATCCGAGGGCTCTGGGGCTGCCTGGCAGGCAGCAGCAGCTACAGCCAGGAGAGAGGGTGAGCTCATCCTCTGTGGGTTTCTCCACCTCCTCTAGTCCTGGGGGCCAGCAAGCACTCGCAGGGGAGTGAAACACACTTGTCTGTGCAGTGCTTGCACTCACTGGGGTGAATGTAATGTGTTTGGGGGGTGAATTTCGAAATTTTTTTCTTGGTCATTCTCCATTTGAATGAATGTTTCGTTTTCTTCCACTGCATACCAAAAGTTTTCTTTCTTGTTCCTCAAGGTACCAAATTTTATGTGAGGCTCTATTTGTAAAAATCAGCATAGAAATCTGAAAAAAAAGATCCATGTCTCAAACCAGGTCTTTGAAATTCAAGGTGAACCTCAAATCCAAAACTGGAACAATCCACCTGCTTCTCATCTCCGAAAACTGATCTCAAACTGAAGGAAATTCCTTGGAAAAGCTAAATTCTGCCACACAGTGCACTGTCCCAAGAGCACACCATGTATTTCCTAGAGGCACTCCAACAACTCAGGTTTATTTGCAATTTAGAATTTCAAACTGGGTAATCCTTTCAATTCTTTTGACAAAGCACAAAACAAAGTTTATTTTCAGAATGAATTTATATGTATCACAAGCAAATCACAGCATAAAATATGTCCTCAAAGCTTTCTGTGAAGTCTGAATTTCTAATTTATCAGGTACAGTTTGGATTTTGGGGTCCTCACAGGGAAGTGGAGGAAATCAAAACACTCCAGCCGTCAAGTAATAGTTTAATCCTTTCTGTGCCCACAGCAAGATTAAGGTCATAAGAGAACTCCAGCATAAACGGTGCCTGTTAATCTGCAAGACAATTTAAAGTACTTTTGTCTAATCTCCCAGTTTGTATTTATTAACCACAGTGCCATGATTACTGATATCTCCAATATTCATAAAATAATGAAAAAAGTTCATTCATCAACAACAAAAACTCACAAAAGGTACAGGAAAAAACAGCAGCCAAACTAAATTAACATCAATACCAACAACTGCATTTTAATATTTACTTTGTATAATCATTGTAATAGGAACAATACTGCTATGATAACTTTACTTTTTCATTTCCTTCTAAAATTCATAATCTATAAGGTCTTTTTAAAAATTAGCTTCTACTTATTACTGCCTACTTTCAGAGTTATCTCTTAGCATTTCACAGCACTGTAAAGTGCTTTTAGTGGTTTAACAATTATTCACCAATCTTCCAACCTGTGATACAATACATAATGTACAACTTCTAACCACAAGGAGCCTTGCCAGCACCTGGGACTCAGGGCAGTTGAATTCCCAGACAATCCAGTGCTCAAGTGAGTGATGCCACCCAACAAACACAACAGGGATTGCACCAGGGGGACTCAAAAGTCAGCTGTGTGATTTTCTACACCCAGAGACCATTCCCACCTGTCCTCACCAGCCTGGCACTGGGGAGAGCTCTCACCTGCTCTGCTGACACTGAGCTCCATTCTGGAATTCACAAAAGCTTTTGAGAGGAGATGAGAAAAGTCAGATTAGGTTGTATTTAGGAAAAAAAAAGGTGCAACTGCCTCTATTTAAGGTATGCTAAGAAAATTGTTCTTTATATTTTAATTAAATTCATAACCATATATGAAGCCATGATCATGATTTTCCACAAAAGGACCCCTAAGTCAACAGCAAATATATGAATTACATTTGCAAACACAAAGGTTCATGCCAACTGGAGCATGCAAAATTACCAGATGAGTACCTTAATTAAGTAGACTTGGTATTCAAAACTCAGTCACTGCTACTTAGAGAAGCATGCTCCTTTTTTAATATGTTTATATTTAATTAATTTAAACAAGAGGAGGGTTATTAGCAAAAACAAGACTAAAGGCAAGAATTTAGTGCTCAGTGTCATGCCACAAATGGAAAGATAAACTCCTTGAAATCCTTACAATGGAGTCAGAAAACGACAAAAACACACAGTGGTGAGGCAGACCTCAGCAGAAAGAAACCTCTCAAAATCATCAGATATAAAAGCAACTCACTGCTACTGAAACTTTGGGTTAAGCAGACGGAGACAGCAGAGAACAAAGGAGGTGAAGGCTGCTAGAGGGACAAGAATATTTTGTATTCACAAAAGATACAGTGGTGTAAATAGGGCTAAGCCATTCTCAGAGCGCTATTTTTCCAAGAGCATTCACTGCTCACCTTACCCTAGGAAAAGATTATCTCAGTCTTCTACTGTGCAGGTCTTGTTCACACAAACACAACGTGGCACTGCCAGTGGGATCAGACCAGAGCCAAGCTCAGCTCTGCAGAGCCAAGGCCCCCACACAGGAGCACCTGCACTCATGGGCTCCCACCTGTTTCATCTGGGATCATTATTCCAAGTGCCAGCCTCATGCAGCCCAGCCTTTCTGAGGGCCACAGCACTCTTAATTCCCCCTAGAAACTCTGACTTGGATTTCCCTTAGCATCTCTCTGAACCACAAGGTGAGTCCACCCAAATGCTTTAAAATCAATTTTTCTAAGGAAGGTTTTATTGTTAATCTTATAAAGTTAATTGTATGCTTAGAACTTCCATTATGAAGCGTAATTTTGATCATTCAAATTCAAGCAGTTTTTTTCTGTTAATATAGAGAAACCATGATGATAATAAATTATTATGCTGTTTCTTTCAAAGTAGTAGTGATGGTTCCAATCAAATTTCTTTTTCTGCATATCCCATAAGTATCAATTCATTTACTGCCAGGTGACAGGCTGTATTAACAACAGATGTTAGACTGCATTAGTTCTCATACTGAGTATGCCACATTGAGTACAAGATCTAATCAAATACTTCAACAGCTACATTTGAAATCCAAATAAGTATTCTTTATACATGTAGTTTTTAATGTCCATTTCTCAAATCTCTACTGCTGTAATTTAAAATGTTCTCCGTTGCCCTAAGCTCTGTGCTGCATTATATGCATATGCAGTAAAGCTCCACATTTTCTAGCTCCAGCTTGCACAGCTTGAAACAACATTACACAGAAGAGGCAGGCATGACAAAATGAATGGAGGGAGAAGCAAGGCTGAGGCAAAAGATGCCTTCACACTTATAAGAGCAAGATCAAGTATGGCTGTACTTTTACTGCAATACATTTTCATTTTCAGTGAGAAACCAGTGAATTACAGCTGGTGACAGGCTGGTTTGTGCCCTACCACCATCCAGCTTTTAAGGGTGATTCTGTATTCAGTAGTTTTGTACTCATAAGCCAAACAAGTGTTCTTACCCAAGTCTATGTTATATGTACTCTCTCATGGGAATAGGAAAAGAGGAAAAGGAGAAGGACCTGTTCCGAAATATCAACCCAATACTATTGTGTACTCCAGCTGCTGTAGAAAACAAATCATAAAACGTGGACATGGCAATCATACAGGCACTTTTTTAGTGGCTGCACATAATTACACCTGCACAAAAAAGCCATTTCTGTTACACTTGGTATCTCAAAGGAAAAGGAATCCCAGAGAGCAGATCCATTCCTGAACAGCGTTTTTGTAGGCATTAAGAAAGAACAGATTTATGGTATCATAAACAATCACTGTGCCCACATGACATTTGCATGACCCAGGTCATCAGTCAGATACTATGAGGGGCTCACAAAGAACACCTTCCTGGAAGAATGAATGAGTGTAGCTGAGGACACATCCTCCCAACACCCTCACAGACCACCACAAGTAACATGTACAGAATCAACAGCTTCCAAAGGGTCTTTGAAAAGGATGAAACCACACATGGTTTTATCTAGAGGCAAACCAGTTGCACCTTTCCTGCCTGCATCTACACTAACCCCAGGTTACTGCTGTCATTCAGTCCCCTCCAAGCACCACTCATCATCCGTTTGTCAGCCCTGTATTTGTAGATGGGCTTTCGTGTTAAGCACTCCTGAAAAGAATGAAATCACGGGCTAATTCACAGGAACGCCCATCATTACAGAAGGATCACCTGCACAAGACTCAATCACAACTCCATGCAAAGAATTTGCACAGAAAGATGCAGGATGCTGTCCTGATTGTCCAACAGTATGAACACAACCGCTCCCTTACCAGAGTCTTCATTCATTTACCCCTTCCATTCATTCTTCAAATGGAAATTATTTCATCAAATTTCAACCCTCTGAATTATTTAGGAAAACAATTCTAGACAGAGCACTAGAGAGCAGCCTGCCAATATCTCTGTCTGTGGCCATTCATCAGTCCTGTCAAGAGCTCGTGAGTTACATTTCTGTGCTCCTCACAGCATGCTACTGAAGAGTAAACAAAACATAATTAACTTAACACAAAAAAATCACCAGTAACACCTAGGATTACATGGTTAAGTGGGATAAATGTGTGAATATATTTGGAGCTAACAGTGCCTTCCCCTGAGGAAAAGTGTTCAGAAAGGTATTTGCTGTCACAGCACTGCAAAATACATCAAGATTGATAACATTTATATTTTTTCCTTATCAATGTGAGCTTATTGGTAACAGCTACTTCTTATGCTGCATAAGCTCAGAAGAAATACAGTGGATAAAAGAAAAAAAATCTAACAAAACTCCTACTGCTAATTTTACTACTCACTGGAATACCATTTAAATAAACACTGTCAGGGAATCTTTCATGCGTAAACAATAAAAAAGTAATGATTAATAAGCACTGTACAAGGTTATGTGAGTAATGAAAATGTTACACAACACTGAACAGACACTAGAAAATGGAATTAAATCTTGCATCTTGGACAACATACTATAAAATACTTCAGTAATCTGCTTTATACAAGAGGGTCCCAATCTTGCATATATTTAGTGACAGGTAACACAAACTGGGTTAAAAATTTAGTCTTACACTCAAATTAAACGTGCTTATACACACACACCAATATTGTGCAACAGTAAGCAACAGACTAAGAATAAAGACTACAAAATACATTTCCCTTTGCCTAAAGATCTTACAGCATCCTCTCCTCTACCCAACACACATCCATGCTCACACTTGGCTGTCTTACTCCTGCCATTATTAATCCAGGGATACAAATACAACCCCCCAGAAACCAGAGATCTCATTTAACAGCCACAGTTGTGCTGGCCCTCCTCACCAAAACTGCATGAGCAACACTCTCAGCCAGGTAATTCCCAAACAGAGCTCTGGGGAGAGAAGGGCTCAGAGCCTTGGAAGGTTTGTGTGAAGAGACACTGTTAGTGGGTTTCGACAGAAGCCATTCAGCAGCACCAGAAAAGTGCTGAAGCAGAATGTGTCACAGTCCTGCAATACAGCAAATCCCTGTCCTTTCACCAGTTTCTACTGCAGACAAAGCCAGAAAAAATCTCAGCAAGCTGGGTGTAATTTGGGGATGTCAAAGGCAGCATTTTCATAGCCCAAATGGGCTTCTGCAGAAAAATCAGCTGCAAGCAAGGAAAGGGGCCCCTTCTCTGCATATAAAAACCAGCATCTTACTAATCAATGACCACTAAGGAGCATTGCTTACTTTACATTTGCCAGTAAATCTCATTCCAAATGCAAAGCCTAGTCCACCAAAGACTCCTACGGAATAGCAAAACTGATCACCAAAATTAAAGTAACTCTGGAACAGTATTCCTGCTGTTAACACTCTTTAACAAAAGAAAAGATATTTAATTTACCATTAAAAAGATTTAATAAATCAGTCTTCTGTTACCTAGGGAAGTCCTAAGATTTATTCTAGGTCAAGAAAAATTTTGAATTTCTACACCATAGTAGTTTATTGGTTGTTCTGATATAGACAAGATTTACATTTTTTTCATTTAAGAAAGATTAAAAATATAAATGTAGCAGCAGCTCTTCATTCCACGTTATCTTCAGCTTTTACTATACATTAAAAGACAATGAATAAAGTAATTTCTTTTAAATGTAGACTTATAATGCTACTGTTAATAATAGTAATAATAATAATAATAATAATAACCCTCATTATAGTTGTAGAGATCATAATTCTACTGCTAGAAATTATGCTTTCTCACTAAGGTTTTTGTGGCTTAATTGTCTTCTTGTAATATTGATATCTGGCACCTCAATGTAATTAAGAATAGGGGAACCATTCTTAGAGTACTATTCCAATCCATTAGGTAAATTTTCTCCCTATGATATGAAAATTTTCATCTACTTAATTAGTACACCTACTTCTTCTATGCCTAAGTGCACCTAAGCTGTGTTTTATGATGGCCCAAGGAAAGGAAAAAGAAACCACAACACATCAATTATGCCTCCACTCAGTGGTACAACTATTTTAAAATGTGTGAACAGTTAAGACAAAATTGAAAAATTACCATAATAGGCTTTTGACACTTCCCCGCTTAAGCAAAAATTAATTCTAACTCCCTGTTTTTATGCAAAGCCTTTATAATTTCTCTAATCTCGAGTTCCCACGAGAGAGAACACAATTCTTTCAAGTACAAGTATGTGAGCCTTGGCATCTTCTCTTTTTAGTTATGCAGTTTATTTGATGGAAGTCTAAACTGCTAAGCCTCCCTTTGTGCTTAATATAAGCCATCCTCAGTGGAAACACAAGTTAATTTAAGTAAAATGAAGTTTTAGGAAGGATGCATTCTCTTGCACAGAAAGCCCCACTAAATCAAAGTTTTTTTAAATGCTGCATCTGTTTCCTGAATTGCTCTAGAACCTGTAATAAAAATAAGCTAAAAAGAAGAAAAATTTTAAAAAGGTACTTTTACATATAAAACATCATAAACATAAAAACAGAAAAATGGAGCAGCTTATTTCTCATTTTACTTTTGCAGCCTCACCTTGTATTGTGCATGAAGACACTTGCAACGTAATGAATTAGCACATTTTAAGCATCATCTGTTTTATTAATGGTGACTGTTATTAAAACCTACTGCTTGTGTTACTGCCTGTGCATCAGCTGTACTGCACTGCTGGGATACACTGCCATACACACTACGCTGTGGGGACCACATCCTACACTCACAGTCATCCCACAGCACTGCTCAGCCCTGAAACATACCTGAAGTATTGGTACATCACATACTTTGCTTCAGCAGCACAGGGTCTATTCTGATGCCTACAAATCTATTAAGGTCACAGACAGCTAGTGCAGATATTTAATCTATTCCCATGAGAGGCAGAGGTATATTATTTGCATATCATTACATACTGAAAAACCTATTCAGTTATCCCCACTGGAGACAGCTCGCCTCACTGCCCTAAATAGCATTCACTTTTCCAATATTTGAAGGAACAGCAAGGAAATGGGACCCAGTGCAGACAAATCCAAAAAGATTCAGAATATCTAAGACTTTCGACTTATAAATAACAAATGTGAATGAAGGCAGACCAATATATCACATAAAAATATCATGAAAGCAAGGAATTATGAAAAAAGTGAACTATAAGCTTAAGAGAGGACTAAAATGTTGAGAGTGAAAATGATTGAAGATATAATTTTAGGAAAAAAGCTGACATTAGCCAAGCTTATTATGACCACAAAGGAGAGCAAAGAGTCTCAAAGCACAGAACTTACTTAAAAATAGCTTCCCCACATTTGCAGTGACAGCAGCAGTTCTAGTATTGTCTGCCCAAAACAAAGTGAGAGAGCTATTGATATTTTACCTATAGCAAGGTGCAACAGTTCACATCATGTCAGTAGCTGAGACCCATGGGACCTGTACATGTTGGTTCTTCAGTACCAGCTGCAATATTGTGAATATTTGCTGTCATTACAAATATGTTCTAACGTGCCCTAATTGTCCTCCTTGGGTTTATTCCCCCCATAATTACAATGTTTTGAATAAACATCTCCCAGCCTCTGCTCAAACCCTTTTTCTACTTATCCTTCCTGATGTCAATACAGGCACAAAGAAGGGAGAACATAAATAAAGTATCTGTGTGCTTTGTGCAGACAGTCAGAAGAGATTAACATAATGGTCCTTTACAGCCTTAGTCTGCAAATCAGAACCTCTCGCTGTTAACCTTGGTTTGCTTTTTGCCAACCTGCTATATGAAGTTTACTTCAAGCTGTAAGCATTTTTGAAGCTGTCTGTTTCTGTAAAGCTCTGAGCACAGATAAAGCACAATAGAAACAGTAACCATCACCTTGAAATCACAGCTGTGAGCAGGTCATGAAGAACAACAAAAGGGGATCATGGCACAGTCTCATGCCAAAACAAAGACACTGAAACATCAATAGTGCATTATGAAAGGTACATTGCACACAGGATCTTCAAAAACATGGCTGCTTCGGCTGAAAAGAAGCAAATCAATTTTTTGAATATAAGGGATATAATAATTTTTTGAGTCCATGGCCATACCGTTACTGCTGACCCTTGGAATGCAGTTTAAGTTCAGAGGAGTAAACCCCAAAGATCTACAGCACTCTATAAAGCCTGTCATGTTACAGTCATTTCCTGAACATCTTCCTTCATTTGACATCTTAAATAGTGCTTATTAAAAAGAAACGGTTATGGGAATTACCTCTTAAAGAAACTGCAAATCCAGTGTAGCACCTCTAACAATTATAGCTACTGTAGAGCCAGGGTATCTTTTCATATATTTTTTAATAGTACATCTGACAATTCTGTATGCTGATGGGTATGAAACTGATGTCTCATAATCCATAAAATGGATGAGACTACAGTCACATATAAAGCCTCATATTAGCAGTATTCTCAAGGGCAAACTGAGCACTCCCATGATATGCACAAAAGCCTCAAATTTATTTCCATTTTAACTTTCCACAGTAACAGCTATTTTTACTCTCATCTGCTCATGAGAAATATAAACAAAAACTTTCAGGAATACAAGCACACTTCATAAGTTTTAGCTGATCCTACCTATCCTAGTTGGCTTTAGAAATTCTGTAGCCACATACCCAGCCAGGATGAAAAATGCCCTTTTTTTTCAAGCAGTACTTTGCACCATTGCTGTGTTTAATGAGCACAGGACTCTACCAGGACTGGTGAGACTGAAATGTGGCCACTTGAGGGGCAGCCCCTTAAATGGCTCCAAACTGTCTGTCAAACTGATCTCCCATCCTGTGCCAAAGAAGAATGGAGATAAAATGCCAATCTGTACATGTCAGTGTTTCACAGGTTGGGAAACAGAAAAGAGACATGTCCTCTGAAAACTGACAGATCAGAGTTAAAACTTCTTTGTCCAAACTGCAGGATCTGGACAGCTTAAAACAGTCCTTCTGAAAACACTGCATCAGTTGCACCCACATCTGCTACTGCAGCTCCCTGAAGAGGGGACTGGTTTTGAGAGAGGGCACAGACTGGGGGTTACTGTCACCTTGCTGGGAACCATTTCTGTGAAGAGGGATAAAGTCACATTCCAAGACGTGACAGCAGAGACTGGATTCTACTGATGCCCAGAGCTCATCATGTACATGCACGTCAAACAGAACATTTTGATAAGTACTCAATGAATTGTTCTTAATAGTGTGTAAGAGGAAAAACAGGTCATTCTTTTATTTGCTTTAAAATATACTTTGGTTTCATTTTTTAAAAATGCAAGGAAAGTTGCATGCTTTAATGCATGAACAGGGAAGAAAAGGTGGAGCATGCATGCAAGAGTTCTGGCAAGAAGAAGCTACCAAACACCATTTCAAACATCTCTGGGATGCTGGAACAGGTAAAACTTCCCCTTCTTGGCTTACAGAAAATGTTCATTGTGGTATTTCTAGTATGAAATGGTTAAAAACAAGAACCACACAACTGACTGTTCAGGATCCTCATGCAAGATACCTTTCAATGCATTTAGTTATTCAATCCATTGTATTCAGCTGTAATTGGAAAAATCTAATACTACACTCAGTTCCCCTGTAATGCTTGGTCAGCAACAAAAAGCACTCATGGTTCTTTTCTAGCTCTGCTGAGCAGTGTTGTGTGCAGACAAAGGAAGTGCTCCCCATGCATTAATACTTTGACACTCCAGCCCTAGAGAAATGAAGTTCCTCATAAATGCTGCTAAATTTTTTAAGATTTGGGAGGCAGNTGCTTCCAAGAGGGAAGATCATCACCAGATGAAAAACATAACAAAACAGAAGCAGTCATGTCTTGTCAGTAAAAACAAATGATCAGTAATTTATGCTAACTCCACATCGTGGTATTCTATGACTGGAAAAAACTGATGAGAAAAACAACAACAAATTTTAAAGATTACACTTTCTCTAGATTACAAAAACACTTCATATTGCAGTCACATATGTTGTATTTCAGGAATGTTATGAAATTATTTGTGGCCAATGAGCTATGTAATTTCTGAAGAAAAGAGACAACCTTACTGTTTGTGTCAACTACTGGATTACATTTAAAGGTCCAGAGTACCACTCCTGACTGCAGTAGCTCATTAGACGAAAAAAAACCTGAAAAATCTCTGGCTTAATGGTTTGCCTGTAAAAGATCTGTACCATCTATAACCAAGTCAAGATTGCGTTTGGTGATTTCTTGCAGTGAGTCAGAGAAAGAGGGGACTGTGCCATTCTTAATACATTACATGACTCTTACACACAGCAAGATTCTGCTACTCAACTTTTTAAATCAAACTTAGTATTAGAAGAAATCTTAGGGAGTGAATTTCAAAGCATCTATATGCACCAAGTAGCACAAGGCGTTAGCAGGAATACCTCTGCTGCCCTATGACATATTTGGTTTGGTTGGCAAAAGTGTGCAGTAATAGCTCTTTTTCTTTTGGTCCTTATGAGCACTGAATTTTCTACTAGGTAGCATGCAATTTAAAGAAAGCCCAAAAGATTTAAATAATCTCTAACTCATGTAGCTGTAAGAGAGATTCAGCCTATATAATGATATAATGTTTACAATTTAGGAAAAAGCAAGTTCTTACGTGCTGGAGGATATCCAGTCATGATTCCACTTGAGATCACTTCCATTAGAGTTATAAAATGTAGACAAATCACCTCTAGGTTTAACAATTCACAAATGTATGTTAAATACAGAAAAGCAATGGAAAACCCCCAAATATAGTAGACATTAATTTCTAACTCCCATACATCCCAATGAAGATGAAGAAAGGCTGGTTCAGCAGAAGGGGTACAGTACACCTGGGTTTAGCTCTGCACAGAATGCCTGAGCCCCAAAAACCCCTTCAGGTGAGCTGCTGAGGAAGAGGATGTTAACATATCTCCATGATGTGCATCAGAAACAGCTTTCCTCACCTGTAGTCTGGACCAGACAGATGTGAGCATTGGCAGGACAGGCTGCTGTTCTCCAGACACTCCAAAATGGCCACAAGAAGTGGCCCTGGAGGGGACAACACTGTCTTCAGAACTTTGCTCAGGACTGCAGTGGTAAAAGCCTAACCAGTGACCAGGCAGGTGCCCTAGGGCAGGCTGACATGTCACAAGGCTTTTTGGTGGGAAGCCAAGTGATGTATTTTGTTAAAATAAAACTGGACTCTGAAGTCAGTGAACTTATTAATATTTGGTATGAAAAATACAATTTTCAGTCATCCTGACAAAATCTATTTTTGACAAAGAAAAGCATCCCTGCCTGAGCAGACCTGTGTCTGTGCTAGCAGGTGCAGCAGAACCTGGACCTTTTCGTGAAAGGTTGTATTTTATCTCTGACATCATCCAGCTGAATACCATGACCAGAGTTCTAAAAAGCAAGATATACTTCAAAGTTATTTTCAAACACAGCTACATGAATGGATTTTCAAAGAATGTATAAATAGCTGTGTCTAAAACTTTACACATCAAACCTGAGACATCTAAGTATTACAAGTTGCTTTTGAACCTCTTAGCCTGTAAAGACACAGTAAAATGCAAGTATCACTTATCAAAGTACTTTAAAATTTTTAATAAATTAATATTCATAAACAAAAACCTACTGTCTGCATCAAAAATAAAACCAAAAATCTGGGTTACTGTTGTGCTATTAAACACTTTGCATACTCAACCAAAATTCTGAACACTAATGGCTTTATAAAACATTTATAGGAACCAAGACTCCACCACCAGGACAGAAGCAGACTGGGAGTGATGGGAACTCCTGAAATGTATAAACTGCCAAAGTGCAGCTACAAGGCAATGGGCAAGGCACTGGTGTGATCCCTGAATTTTAAAATTATGTTTTCAAGACTGTATCAGCACATAATGGGTTACTTTTCATATTGAACGTTTCACAAAGATCGTAAGCCACATAAAACCACTTTAATTTAATGATTGTGAAAACATTTTAAGTCTGAGAGCTAAAATTGTTGTGTTATAGATAATAAAAAGATGCTCCAAAAAAAATCTATACAACATAGTGTGTTCTATTTTCTTAATACTGTTTCAACAATTTCTGGCAAATGCTACTAAAGAAAACCTCTGTCAATTAAATCAGCATGAAACCAGAATAACATCAACAAATGCAATAAACTAACAGCCCTCTACAACGTGAGAATGAGGCCCTGAGAATGAACAAAAAATTGATCTTCAAGGAAAAGGATTTTATGGGGGGGAAGCATGGGGTGGGTCATGGCTGCAAACTTGTTACAGAAGCACAGAAACGATGGAAACAAAAGCCTTCCTGCAAGTCTCCCTGCAGAACTGCAGCCCTGCAGTATCCTTTGCCATCAGTCTGTGCGTTTTTAACTCTGGAGGTCCCCCTCCCATCATCTTTCATAACTCTCCTGTTGAATTTCCCTATGGTGGCTGCAGTCAGTGCCCTCAGAGCAGTTCCCTGAGCCTAGTGCTGCTGGGCTGCTCGGCCAGACCCTGGAACAGAGACATTCCCTCGTGGGTTGGCACAGCTTCCCACACACCTCCTGAAATCGCTGAAGGCATTTTCCACTGAGCCTTCTCATGGAGAGGCAACAGAAAACTTCTGCAAATCAAACAAACATATCTCCAAAAGGAAACTCAATCTAATTTAATTGGATATTACATGTAACATTCTCTCCATGAAAAAATACCTAAGGAACTCCTTATTTTTAAGTAAATCTGCAACTGTAAATGATGTCAGATTTCAAGTAAATTGTACAATTTCCACTACAGGCTGCAAGTCACTTTCCTGAAATACTGTCCTGGTTTAACAGCATGTTCCTTTATCTGCTTAATGGTTTGAAATGGACTAAAATAAGTATGCAAGTTGATTGTGGTCTGAATTTGCTGTTCCATTTTGTTTTCAATTATAACATCATCAGGAGATCTGGTGTTTATCTGCTGAAACGTGCCTTTCATCAATAAAACATTCTTCCATCAGAAAGACACCTGTAACAATTTAAGTCTCTTCAATATACTAAATCCTGGTTAGGCCAAATATGTTAACACACAGTAACACTCCAAGCACAAGCACTGGCACTGAAGTTAGGTACTTTTATTAAAATGACTTGCTGAACTGTAAGGCCAGCAATGAATATAATTTATGATCAATGGAAACAATCTTCTCAAATACAGCTTGCCCTGTTCTTCCACCAGACCTGTTTTGACTAAAGACAAGTGCAGAATTAAAGTAATCTCTTCTTTTTCTCCTCTTTCTGCTCTGGGTCTTTTTTGGGGTTTTTTGCCTTATTCTAAGTAGCATAAACGTACTGTAAATAGCAGCACTGTGTGCTTGGCTGTACATAGAGAATCTCATTAAAAAGGTAGTCTCATGTGGGATTACTCTGAAAGCTCAACTTTTACAAGTTTATATTAATGACTGCATCCCTTTACCAAGCACTAGAGGCTTTTTATTTCAGCTAAAAGCACAAGGAGCATTTTAGTAGTGTTCAGGAGAATAAATTTACAGTGAAAGTGGATAGTACTACTGGCCATGTCAGCTAACAAGTATAATTAAAATTTACTTTATACATTATACTGATTTAGGATACCTGTCCACCACTATGAAATTTTAATGTATATTTATGCTATAAATACACAGCACTGATGCTATTATGTATGTCTAGAGTACGTATGTATCCATTTGGATACAGCATCATAACACCACAAACACTATACAATATACTAATACACCATTTTTACTCCTGCCATTTTTTAGTTTCTTAAAATTTCTGTCTTTTTTTCTTAAAAAAACCAACTTTGTTGATATAAACAAGGCCCCTGCACAACTGTCATGGGTTGCAGTGTAAAATATAATCAGGGCTGTGTTATTCTATTCCCATCCATTAGAACTGGGATGAGGGGTAGTGATGTGATCTTCTGTTGATAAGCTAGCTGATAAGAAACCATCAAGAGCAGTTTCTTTATCTCTTCCATG
>VZTB01000566.1:0-25475 GCA_013397245.1 Thryothorus ludovicianus | reverse complement strand
CTTATTGCAGTTGTTTTGTTTCCTTTTGTTTTATTTTCCCTTTTCCTAATAAATTGTATTTCTGACTTGGAGTGTCTCACTGGTTTTCCTTTTCAAACCAGAACAACAACTTATCCCAGTTGTGGCAGGTCCCTCAGAAGGGGTGCAAGGGGCTCTCTGCAGAGCCAATTCAGCATGATGCTGCTGCAGTGATGCTCAGCTGGGCACAGGATCAGACAGGGCATCAGCCTGGCACCCAGTCAGGGCATAGTGCCAAGCTCCCTGCCACCACAGCTAAATAATGCTCCTTTCATTTGCCTTCTCTGCATCCAAGACATTGGCAGCTCTGTTGGGTCTGTTCTGCTGCCCTGTGCAGACCCCAGCTCTGCACTACTGGCAAGTTCAGCAAACAGATAAGAGCACCTAAACCCAGCTTTTTGCCTTTGCAGAGAGCAATATTCTGTTGCAGTGTAACACACAGTAGCCAAACAAACGCTCCGTGGTTATTACCCACCTAATGCTGTAAAAATATTGCTATGACATTTTGTCTGCTCAACCACTTTAAAGGTTAATTCGGTTTCCTATTTGAGATTTTCCTCTAGGTGAGCCATTCCATGCACTTTCTATTTACTGATTTCAAACAACCCCCAAACTGTTTCATTGCTCACTCTCACTGTTAAGAACATATTGACTGGCTGCCTGCTCTGCTGTTTAATTCATTTATTCTGAGAGTCAGGCATGAAGACAGAATTTCCAATGTGACATTTGCAGGCTGTTTGGTCATTTGAAGCTCTGACAACACCAGGGAGTTCCTGACATACAAACTGGTCCTGATTTCCAATTTTCCATGTTCTGAACACATCAGAAATTCTTCCCGAAGGTACAGATTTTAGCCAAAAGTTTTAAAATCCCTTGTGTTTACAACTTGCAGGAAAGGCTTGTACACTTTAATGTTTTAAAATAAAGCTTGTGTTTCCTTTAAGGTAAAACCAGCACTGCCTGCAACATGAGACTCAATGCTTTAAAACACTTACTGACAAAGGTATTTGGGAAGATCTACAAAAATAATTAATACACACAAAGTTGTTTACAAAATTCTATTAAGGGACTTAGTGGACTTTTATTTGTTCCTGTTGATCTTCAAGCATTTAAAAACAGCTGAGTCTGAAATCTAATATTGCCTGTCTGGCTTACTGCTCCTGTGACCAGTACCAAGTCCCAGTTTTCAATAAGTTTTCCCTATCTCAAGGCAGTGAATGAACTGCATTATTCTGCCTCCCAGTATGAACTGTCATTATCTTCCCCAAATTTCAGGCCAATTTTTCAGAGCATACTTGATTACCTGAAAGATTCCATACAGCCAAGAGACCATTAGGAAAACAGAAATGTGACCTCTTTGATCCTGACTTAAGAGAACTATAGTTACTTGTCCCTGAAGCAGGACTTGCATCTACAAAGTTTAACAATTATTTATTTTGAGCAAATTCCAAATGACTGCAACAGAATAGGTCATTTTGCTTCCTTTAAGGCATCCCCAAGAAGGGGGATGCTAAGTCTCCTCAGTCGTGTTTGACACAAGGTTTATGTGTGTTATTTGGCCAGAAGCTTTTCCACACAACAGGCAGAGCCCTCTGTGGCTGACAGCAAAGAATGAGGCGACACCTGAATGCAGACTGAGTACCTGATGTACCAGCAGGATGGATTGAAAACCAGGCCTTGAACTCTGAGCAAAGCGCAAGAAAGGAATATTGAATCTTCTGCACAGAAAAGATCTCTTCTTCCTCCTTACCATGAATTGGCAATAAACGTTACAATAAAAACTTCAGTTCCAGCTTGTATGTCCATATCATCCCTCATTTGTTTACTGAACTCAATAGCACAGAATTGCATTTAAATAAAGACAAAGAAGGCACAATCTAGGAAAAATAGAAACATTTTTTTTTAATTGCGCAAACCAAAAAACCCTGTTCAAAGCAGAAAGAATGATGGCACTGCTATAGTTAGAAATAAAAATAGTGCTAATTCAGAATTGTAATAGGAGGAGAAATTGTTTTCCCTGCTCAACTCATCATGACAATTATTCCACAATAATGACTCCATACTTTGGCTGCTTTTTCAGTAAGGGGAATAGGATTTAGGTCAAGATGCAAATTTGGAGAAATTAATGGATTTTTTTTTCTTTTCTATCAGCAGACACACAACAATTCTAACAAGTAGCTCTGAAGTGTTAACCATGTCATACAACAAGCATCTTTTCATTGCCATGTTAGGAATGAGACTTTTATAATTTAATAGTTGTCATCTGAACAAGAGTATCTTGTTTATACATACTTCCAGCATGAGGACATTAATTCTGTGTGACCTAGAAAAGCAGTTTAAGTATTACAGATGTTCTTTATTTTCAAAGGAATTTTTAAAATAGAAAGACTTACCTGGTGTATTATCTGAGCTACAGGAAGTTGTTCAGCATATTTTAGTGGCTCTGTTGCCAACTCCTCCTCTGGAAACCTGTGAAGAAAGTAAGTTCACATTTGTCAAAGTTAGTACAATGTTTACCAAATTAAATTAATGAAACTAAGTGTTTCAGGATGCTGTTTTGCTTAAGATGAAAAAAGTGTATTTTATGACGGTAATGGAATATATTTCTTCTAAAGTTGAGTAAAAGAACAAATTTATAGTAAACAGAAATGTGCATAATGTTGTGTGTTTTTTCCCCTGACATAAAGCACAAATTTAACACTAGAAACCTAAGAAAACCTTTAAATTTTATTTTATGTGAACAAGGACCGGTGAAAGCTGGATTGAAATCCCCATGGAAAAAAAGAAGTCTTATGCAGATTTAGCACTGTTAACAATACAAGCTTCTTCACTCAATCCTGCCAACACAACTCAAATATGACCATCTCAAAAGGCAGGAGGGATTATTCACCATTTCCCATTTCTCCTGCAAGTGCACAGCTGTGTTTAGATGTGGTAGGAGTTCACCACCACAAATATCCATGCAATTTCTTCCACAGCAGTGTGTACTCCTGGTTACCAAAAAGCCAAAAAGCTAGTGTGAAAAAAAAAAAGAATGAATACTTCACAAAGAATATACATCATAACCCCTCAAACTTTGAATAAACTGTGGCTGCAGATGAAAAATCTGAATCCATAAGCAGTCTCTTAAAAGAATATTTAAATGATAGTAAATTAATATGAAAGCATGTTTTAAACCCTTCAACCATGCTGCTTTCATCTACTGGAACTGCACAGCATGTGCCACATTTTCAAAGTATCACTCAAGTTTTTCATCAGCCATTCTATTTTTCTGAAGAGTTCTGAATATAGGAATTTGAGCACTATGACAAGAAATGGAGGGGGAAAAAAGTCCTGAAAAAAACAAGGCCCTTCTATAAAGCTGATGCAGAATTATTTTCAGACAAAAACTGTAGCCAAGACATTATTTTTTCAAGGCTCAAATTTTACACCTATTCTAGTCAAAAGGGATCCACACCTGCTGGGTTAATTGACCTGCAAATCAGCTGCCAGGTAAGAGTCAGAAACTACAGGCTTAGTGTCTGCACTGAGAGTCAACAGGCTGTGGAAAAAGAGAGGACAAAGTGCACATCTCTTCCCTTTTCCACTACTGAATTTCTGCTGCGGTTTGAAAGGTTTTAAGCTCAAATAAGAGTCTGAAATTAGTAATGAACATAGTATGAAAGTATGAAAGTCTTAATGTATAAGAAATTTAAAAGCAGAGAACAAAAGAAACACAGCAATACTTCAAAGATCATAGTGACAGCCTGCCTAGAACCATTTAATGTGCTTAAGAAAAATTAAATAAGCAGGCTCTGAACTACTGAAGCTGATCTACAGCTAGAGCTCATTTACCGATATGGTTTTTAGAGTTTTTGGATTATTATGACAATGATGAATTCATACTTTTAACATGAAATACATGGCTGTTGTAGTCCAGCATAACCATCAGAGCTTAGAGGGGGCGCAGCAACTCCACCACAGGGTGCAGAAGGAATCTTTCCACTCAATTCCTCCCTACTATCATTGGTCCTGATTGGCAAACACACCCCAGTCAGTGTGAACTGGAGATTACTCCTGTTCTGCTGGGAGCCTGTTAGCTGACAAAGCACCTTGATTTATGGATATCAGCTACCTAGGCCCATTTTTTAGCCATAGTTCTAGATATGAAACAACTGTACTCACAACATAATATTCATCAGTATCTTAAATGCTTATCTCTACAGTTTTTACAGGGACATCAGAGGAATAAAAACAAAAAGAGTATCTCAAGTCCCCAGATTAAACACTTGAAGCTGAAAGTAACAGCTAAAATTACTATAAACTGAATGCTAGCAGAAATTAAAAAAAAAAAGACCTTGTGTGTCTGTTGTGTCAAGGACCTTGTACATTTGGCAATTCTTCTGTCTAGACACAATTGGCATTCCCTTGCATTGTCAAACACACTCCTTGTCAACTGTAGGAAAAAAGACTTTCCTTCAAAATCACAAAGAATTAAAAAATATAAAGAAAAATTAATCAAGATAATTTTAAGCCTTAGGAAGCTTAACTAAAAAAAGACAGGAAGAGGAGAGTAGTATAAACATGTATTTTAAAGTAATTAGATTTAAATTGAAATTATGCTGATAGGAGCCATTCAACATCAAGAAAGACATTTTATTTTTTTTCTAATTTACTTTCTGAAAGAAACCCAAGTCACTTGAACTACACTACATTTTATATATAAATAAATTATAAGATAGATTAGGTAGGTGGACATTTTAATGTATTTAAATAAACACCTACATTTATATACCCACACTATAAAATTTTTACACACACACACACACAGAAGTTGAGAATTGTTTTCTCAAAATTTTTGCTGTAATGCCATGAACTTTTTGTATATGTATTTAGTGATGTACTGACTGTCAAGTCTACAAAAGAGTTTTGATTCTTCTCTCCTGTAGATAAGCCTAAAATCCCCTGTGAGTGGGCACAAAGGGTGTATTTTAACCGGTCATTTGTGTAAGAACAGAGACAGCTCATGGCCAGTGAGAGCAAACCCCAGGATACAGCTCAGAAATGGCTGAATTCTGTCCCCCAAAGCAGGGGCTGCATCCCAAACTGGCTGCTCCAGACAGGTGCTAAGCCTTGAAGCACTCACAGACATTCTCCAGCTGGGATGGGCCACACTGACAGTGACACTGCTGTGACTGCAGGACAGGACATCAGCCTGACTCACAAGCTGCAGCCCCCTCCTGTCTTTAAGGAAGTTATCTTGGTTACCTCGGTCAGCTTTGCCACAGATCAAAGAAAGCCAATTGGGGCACTTTGTACCCAGGAGAAAGAAACTTGCTGCAAAACTGCTCCTTCATTTTAGCCCCAGGAATAGCAGCCCAGCAGCACTCCTAGACTGGCAGAATGTCAGTACTGCCTGGAAAAGGCAGTCCTCTTGAAAAAAGCATAAGGGATAGAAAGGCCTAGAGAGCAGAAACAGGTCAACACAGACGAGGATGTTCTACTTCCTCCTCTTTTGCAGCGTGGAGGAGGAGAACATGTCAGGATAAAGATCATCTCCAATACAATTCTTCTGACCTTGTCTCTCCCTTTCACAGCGGGACACAAGCAAATTGGTTACTTCTACAGATAATTTCCAGATGCCTGGGGAGGCAGTCCCTTTTGCTCAATACTAGTTATGTCAGGAAAAAAATCCAAATACAAAAACCATCTTTGCTGATGGAATTTGTGCTCAAATCACATGGCAATTTGAAGCTGTAATTTCACTAAATTAGTTGGCCTCACTATGTTTAGTTCATTCATATTTGACACTTAAACCTTTATAAAATTAAGGGCTAATTTGCTGTAGTACAGTTTTCTTTGTATGTTTAATTTCTTTCAAAACAATTCTATTACAGAAACAAAGGTAGTTTTTCATGAATTAATTTTCCAGTAAGAAACAGTCCTTTCTGTCTCAATTGAGCATGACAGCAGAGTGCTGCCAACAGTGGCAAAGCAAGCTAACACAGTGGCATATCAGCATAGACAGCATCATGCCTGACAGCTGGTAATGCAAAGCATAAGGAGATCTTGATTTTCAGGGAGAAGGCTAGGAAGAAATGTAAAATCAGAAGAGAAGTGGGAAGCAGTAAGAGATAGCAGAAGAGGAGGATCTCAAAAAATTCAATTTAAAAGCTATTTTTATACTGCCACTGCGACTGCTCTTAGATGAAGGAAAGTGAGCATGAAACAGAAACTGTGGAAAGTGAATCTAAATCCAGTAAAACGTGTCAAGATATTTGGCGAAATATCTTATTTGTTATTTATATTTGCATGCTCACTCTTCAGGGAGAAAGTAAACGTGTGCTAAAGAAAAAAAAAATTCTGAGCATGAGGAGGTGGCACTTTCTCCCACAAGTGCTAACCCAGCCCATGATCTTCTACACAGAATATCTGCAGTGGCTTTAGGGCAAAGATGTGCCCTATCTTGTGCAAGTATTACAAAAATACAGGAGGGAAAAAAGTACAACATGTGACCACAAATTGGTTTGCTCATGGCAGAAATGGGCAGTTAAGACATTTAAAACACAGAAAAGTCTAGGTAACAGAAAACCTGGCTCTCTGGGTTAACATAAACATTCACTAATTATAGCAGGCTAGTATTTCTTCCTTCTGATATGTTCTCTAGACTTGATGGCTCGGACAGGTCACAGAATTTCACACCTGTGACCCATGTATGGATAATACTGCATCTCTCTTGAAACTCTTGATGGTAAGTCCTAATAAGCAACCAACCTTCTACACAAACTGGAATGTCAGAGTGTGAATATGGTACAAAAGGCTATCAGAGACAAAAATGCATGAGGAGAAGGAGTTTGGGGATCACCAACTTTCTTTTCTGTAGACATAAATAATTTGTACTACTCAAACTGGCTTGTTTGAGACATGACTTCTGAATAATGTGAATGAAAATGCTGGAATGGTCTGTCCCACTTGTAGAAGTAGCTCCAAGCAGAAACATTGCAACTGTCTGGACAGTAAGCACTAGCCTAAGGGATGCAAATAACACAGCAGGGCCTAAACCTGATACCCAAGGCTGAGAGGCTGAAATTATTAATCTAAACCTGTGTATAGCACTGATAGCTTTATTGACTGTAAATACGTGAACACACTTGCATCTGGCAATAAAAAGAAAACAAAATACCAGAGCTTTATGCACCACATCAGAAAAAGTTATTAGCTTTCCTATTAAAGAGAGGCTGAAATGGGCTATGTCAGGTTTGAGTGAATAGTTTTTAAAATTGGCCATTGAGAAATTTATCTACCATATCCATGGTACAGAAGATTAAGAATTAGACCTTGGATTGATGCCAGGTACTTAATCTATCTGTTAAATCCTAATTTCATACATATTTAAGAATTGGGTACGTTTAAACAACAGAAGCACTAAGGTACATGGAAAACACCAGTGCTTGAAAAGGTGAGACCATGCTTAACTCTGCTCTTCTCTCAAAAGTGTACTCATCAATGCTTTTCTCATCAAGAAAATGACAGATTTGTCTACATGAATGCTTACTACGTGGATAGTCACAAAGAAAAGCAGCAAACATGTAAGAGCATAATCAATCCAGGGAACTTCCTCACGTCTCCTTCCTGGCACAGTTTCTTCAGTTAAAGGGTCAAAACTCAGTGGTCATTTTGTTGCTGCAACCTTTGCTCAGGTGAGTGTGGATGTCTCCCTCCAAAGACCCAAAATGCAAACAACTTCCTTCACTACCCTAGGCCTGGGCAGCTGGGGGCTGAGCCTGGGGATGGGGCAGGGCTGTCTCACAATGCCAACACTCATCTTTGCCCTTCATTGCTGTGCAGTCTGAACGCCTTTGGATGGCAAAACCACCATTGCACATCCAGAGCTGAGGAGAGCAGGGAGCTGTGGTGGAAATGTAGAGGCATTTCACAGGTACAGCCAAGATTCTCGTCCACAAATCCTGGGACTTCCACTCCGTAATGCTTGCAGCACCTACTGCAGCAGATGGCAGACTATCAAAAGACAGCTTCAAAGGAAGATTGCACAAAAATGAACAATAGAATATGGAGATAAAGGAAAAAATAAATTGACAGCAAAAATATCTTTGGTGCGATGAAAAACTGAATCAGTGTTAGACACAATCAGTTTTATACTTTTTTGAAGAAGGAAGTTACTGACTTGCATTGTGAAGAAAAATTAACTACTTCAGCTTGCTGGCCTTCACAGAGAGATATTCCTGTGGAATAAAGCAGCAAAACATCTTACAGTTCAGAAATGCAAAATACTTTCTGTAATCTTCTCATTTCTTTTCAAATAAATGTGAAAGATTTTGACCCAAACTAGTCACACAGACTTATTCCTGGAGTTTAAAAAATACCTGAGGTCTGTGAATGCACAGCACTTTCTTTTGGACCTGATCACAAAAAGGTCTGCTGACACTCCCAGAGTCTTCCAGACACATTGACTTCATAAACTGAATAAAAATTGACTGCAACAAATGCTTCCTCTGTCTTTCTGTGATCCACACTATTTCTTATGTGAAGAATTTCAGGTGATTAACCTTTGTCAAGCCATCCTAACAACCTAAAAAGAGATAATAGAAATCTATAGTGTTAGTTTTAACACAGGCTGACCAGTATTGCCTCTCTCGTCTTTTCTAGGCAATGACTTTTGTCAAAAAATATTGCTGAAGGGATTCTCTGTTCTGCCTGCTCCTATTTTTATTCTGAGGCAAGACAGAGGGAAGGAATTAAAAAGAATATTAGCTTAAGTAAGCAGAACTGACTTTCCTGCTACTAGAATTCACATGACCTATAGGGCTTCATTTTGTTATCTCAACTATTCCACATTTTAGGTAAATTAGAAAATGTCTTTTGAATTAATTTAGAACTTCCACACGATGATGCTGCTGAAGCACAAAATGCTAATCAAAAGTTGGAGATAAAAAGACCCACTAAGTCTCTCCTCTATCATTGAAAATCACCATTTGAGTCCACAGCTAAAAGTAGGTGCTCATTGCTTAATGCTAATTCATTCTCACAACAAGCAGGTTTTGTGGGAAGGGGAAAAAAAAAGAGTACAAGTGTCAAATTATCCAAACTTGGGGCATGTTTATAAAGATAAGTCCAGCAGTATCAGAGATGCTTCTACCAACGCTTCAAACCAGTCAAAAGAGAACACTGCCCGCCTCACTGAGCACAAGTTTGAAGTGCATATATGTTGTCCTTAAGAACTAAGGCTGCAAATTTGCCCCTAGAATCCATTCCCTCCTAATTGCATGGGAAATGTTTCCAATTAAAAAAAACACACAGGTTATTATTTAGTGCTCTGGGTCTGGAAACCCATGACTGAATTTCACAGGAATCTCAAAGAAGAAAGCCCAAATGCTCCCATGCTACCCCATCACACATCCAGTTTAAATACTGCCACCGGTACACTGGAATTATACTTTCAGATGGATAAAGCACACTTGTTCATTTTTCACAACTGAAAGTTTATCCACAGTGCCTGATCTTTATGTAGATCAATTCAACACCACCTGCCAGTGTACTGTAAGTCAGGAAAATCAGCAGGAAGATGTTTTTAAATCAAAGAATTAACCTGGGAATGGGCCAGGATAGAAGTTCCATTATTTTGTGGCCACAATTGCAAAGTCTTTATAGGGAAGTTCATTTTGTGTTTAATACTACTGTTCCTTCCTGCACATATTCAAATGAAACAATATATCTGTATTGGTTTGTATTGCTACCCTTTTTCAACAGGCACCTTCTAAAAACACCATAATACACATATTTTTAGTCCTAATATTTCTACACCTACAGTATATATTTCTATTTTTTCAGTTCATGAGTCATGTAATGTACTATCCAGCTATAATTTCTCATGAGGCTGCTTAGTTCAAGACACGAATCTGTCAAAGTAACAGTGTTCTATGCCTGTTCTCTACCCAAAACCATCCTCAGACCTTTCACCTTACCCCCTTCATTTCAAGTTTTCTATTTTGTTCTGTTGACCCTTTACTCCAGTCCTTCAAGGGAGGTAACCCCACAGAATTACCGAAGTCTTGTTTCCAAGGTACTTTCAGAGACCATCTGGTTCAGCCTCCCCACACGAGGCCAGGTCAGCCATGGCTTTGCTCAGCTGAATCTTCACAACTTCCACAACCTCTCTGTGCTAACTCACCCTTCTTTGCAAACATTTCTCCTCATGCACAACCTGAACCTCCCAAGCCACAGCCTTACAGCCAATGCCTCTTGCTACCACGCGATGGGTTTAACCACCTTTGTGACTGCATTCCAAACAGCTGCAGCCTGCTATTACATTTCTGCCTTTTAAGGGCAAGCAAGCCCAAATCTCTCAACCACCTCTCTCACAGGATGTATGCCCTTTGCCCTGACCATCTTGGCAACAACTCTCAAAATCTTTATCGAAGGGGAAGGTCAAATGCCAGACACAGTGTTTCAGGTAGGGCTTCAGCTGCACCAAAGAGAAATGCTAACAGTACTGCTCAATCTGCTGATCAGACTCCTCCTCAGGTAGCTCAGTAGGCAGCTTATCTTATTGATGGTGATGGCATTGGTGCCCTGGTATCACCACCTCCTTTACAGGTCCTTTACAGCAGGGCTGCTGATCCACCTGCCAGATCCCAGTCCCTATGGAGGCACCAACTGTACTTCTATCTACAAGTGTATAAAAGCATATACTGGTACCAGTAATAGACCCAGATTGACTTGAAACATGTTATACCCTAGGTGCTCAGAAAATTAATCACAAAAATTACAGTTCTGGGCTTTTGAGAAATGATTTACTGTGCAATCATATCTCTTCTGAATACTAGATGTTGTTTTTGATCTTTTTTGCTACAACATGATCAGTAACATATTTCCATAATGCAGACAACCAAGACACATCAAGAACTGCAGAACACTGTACTACAAAATTTAATCAACCGTTTTCCCCTTTTTCACCAGTGCTGTTCTTCTCTGTAGTCAACTCTAAGGGTCCTCTAAGATTGGCCACAGTAGACAGAATTGAGTAGCATTCCAGTCAGCCAGCAGTAAATGCTTTCTCCTGTCAATGCCTGTACCTATGTAACAATATATAGCTAACCACTTTAGAAGGGCTTTGCTTCATAGAAAGCTGCATAGAATGTATGTAGCCCTCAAGCTTTTTGTCAGTCTTATCTCTGGGACCATGATTTTCTTTTATTTATAGATAACTTGTGCACTACTTTTGTCTGCATTCTGGTTTGTTTGTTCTTGTTAATGGCAGATGAAACCTCCAGTTCAAATACAAACAGACATTATATTCTTTGAGGCCAAGGTACTGCAGGTTACTCAATCTGCTGATGTTGAACAAAGAATCTATTAATGTTTGATTCCTTAAAGCAGTCATCCTTTTTCATCATATTTGTATTTTATGGTCTGCCTGTCTGTCCTCACTTATTTCGTACTATTAGAACCAAAATGGACTTGTCTCCTGTCCACCACAGATTAAAAAAAACTAATCAGAGTGTTCTGTATTAAGTTCAGTGACTTTAGAAACTTCATAGCCTTTAAGCACAATTTAAGTGGTCCCAGGAACAAAAGCAGAAGCAGCAAATCATATTTATCCTGGGTCAAGCACATGGCATGCCACTTGCCAGCCTCCCAACAGGCACACAAATTCGGGAACTCCCCTGCCTATCCAGGCAAGCCACTAGGTCTGAGGCCTGAGGGACAGAGAGAGGGACTTTATGTCCTTGTGTTCAGTTCAGTGCTGTACTAATTCCAGTATCTGTCAGCTATACTTACACAAAACATATATCTGGATTTGCAAGTTATTCCTGACTGCAAAGCCAAGCAATAGGCGGGAGAAGCCAAACTTCTAATATTCACAGGTGGTTTCTAATCCAAATACTTGACACAAAATCTGGCATCTCAGACACCTGCCAAGCCCAGATTTCCGATTACCTCAGCCCTCTTGCTGGGAAGGGACAGATGCAGTAGCTCAGAGCGTGCCACAGGCTATCAGCACCCCCTTCCCTCAGCAGCCTCCCAGGCTGGAGCAGGAACACAAACAGCTCTTAGGGCTACAGGCATGACCCTCACCTTTCCTTCTTTCTTTTTTTCTTCTCAGCTACTTTAAATTCTCTGTACAGATTTGTCTTACTGCAAGAGTAAAGAGATAAAACCATTTTAATAAGGAAGAAGCTTATTTACAAAGTTTGCTTTTATTTACATATCAATTCTGCAGCATGGTATATGCCAAGCATTGTTTAAGCTATCATCAGAGACCTTCTTTATAATGCAATAAAGCAAAAGCTACTTCTATGAAATGTAAGTTCCTAAAAAATCAGCACATTTTTCAACAACACTTATATGAGTTGAACTTAGCTGACAGTAAAAATATGTTAGCAGAATTATTACACTAGCAAAATTGTCTAACGAAGACTAATATTAAATAGTTATTTCTGAAAATGGGACTTAAACTTTTAAAATTAAACCTTCAGTATTCAGTCATGCCCAAACTTAAGCTGACCATGATTTAGAAAGACTGTCTTACAACAGTGGAGTACATACAACAAATGGGTTCACCTGGCTTTAGTTCCAAAAATAAACCAGAAAAAAATAGCAAGTTCACTCTTTTGTCAGAGGATTGTTCCATGTTATTTCTTCTTAAACAAATGCAAGGATTTACACAAAAATGATTTATAACTACAACTAAGATTGGAGGCCTAGTATTTTTAACCTAATCTCAGTCTTTATCTCATTCTTATGGCAGGTTCTTCCATTATTTATAAGTAATTTTCTGCAAACGTTTATAATCAACAGAACATTGCATCAGTAAATCTGAATGTTAAGTGTACATTATCAGTAGATACCAGCACCAAGAGGCTGTGTAAAGCAGAAAAGATCACAATGCCAATCTGTCACTTAGTTTTTAGAATTTCAGCCTCTCAGTTCACCTTATGTAAAATAACAAACTCTGCAGTGCCTTTGCAAGGTCTTTCACAATCCCAAACATACATGTGGCTGTGTGTGCAGACATGTATGCAGCTCTGAAACTAAGGCAAAAATTAAAAGTTCAGTTAGCAGAGACAATGAAATTTCTTTTCTGACACTTTCAGATGGAGTAAGTAACAGAGAAACAACGGAACAACTCCAATTACACAGTAATATGCTTTAAAAAAACCCTTCAAATTATGAGAAGTGTAAAGCGGGCGAGAGCTGAAAGATTTCATTCTAAAGAATTTTACATGCTACATTATCAAATATATGAAGTCTAGTAAAGAGTTTACATTCTGTCTTGTACCCTTTAACTTCATGTTTCACATGTTAGGTGGAAAGTAAACTTTTTAAATCACCCATTTTCTCTCATATTTTCAAGAATGTTCAATGTACCTGTCACCAAAACTGTTAGAGTACTTTGAATGGGAACACCATGGTGTAAGGTGTGTATATTTCTTGTAGATGTTCATTGCTCAGCTAAGTGGATCCTCACTCATGAGTGGGACTCCCATACACTACTACAATATAAATAACCAAAACCATTGGCACTGGATTTTTGTACAGCAGTGATATAAAAGTATTTTGACAGACATACCAGGACACCCTTCTACTTGCATCACCATATAGTTCTACTCTGGCTTTGGAGTTAGTAATAGCCAAAAGTGCATGATGGTAATTGAGTGTGCTGGTCTTCTGCCCAAGGAAACCGATGAAAAAATATTTTCTTTCTGCATTTTATTAGTAATATCTCTGTTGCAATTTTTCTATGTGTACTTAGTAGAGGCTATACAGTACAACAGAATCTTATTGCAAAAGTCAGTGTATGTGTTGACTGTGGTTAGTGTATATATTCTTTATGGCTGCTGGTCAACTGAGATTTCATGGGCATAAGCTTTTTATACTTTAATGTCTTATTTCCTAGAAAAAGAAATCCAGAAAAAAAACCTCCACAAAAACCCCTCAATCAAAACACCAAGCCAAAACCCTGCTTCTGCTGCATTTGTCAACACTCGGATGAATGCAGTAAACATACCCATCCCAACTGATAAATACTAAGTCAGTCTGAAATGAAAAATTTCCATTTCAGTAAATATACTGCACAGTAATACCCTGAACTTTCACTAGAGCGCTGCTCAGTGACTGCAGGTACTGTCTCATCACAGAGTCCTGGAGTGCAAGGTGATAATGCAGCACACAGAGCGAGCGAGGCCTGGCACACAGGTACCGAGGGGAAGCAGCAGCAGCAGGAAAAGTTGTCCCTGAAAAAGGAAAAGCAAAGCTCTGCTGGGCTGACTGCTAAGCAGCCAACAGCACTCACTGCAGCACCTGCCCTTTAGCACAGGCAGGGCTCTGCTCGGCGCTGGGCAGCACCGCAGCGCCACTGCCTTCCCAGAAGAGCTGGCAGCCTGCAGCCCACAGGGAAGCCATATACACTCAGGTAAAATATGATTACTGACAAGAAAATAAGAGTGCTGATGGCTCTCCACAGGTAGAAATTCCTGGGGTCTTCCACTTATCTCAAAAATGTGTGGTTTCTTGTTATTCAAAAACTTTTGCTACTCACCTTATGGCTATAAAAATATGTTGACCCTGTATGGGCCACTGCATCTTCGGTAAAACCACCGTAGCACAACAGAGGAGCAGCAGAGGATATTGAAAGGTTACACAGACTGAATTTAAGACAATGGCATAGCCAAGCACAGCACAAACTGGTAAGGTTTTATTACAGTCACCTCAGGAGTACAATGAAAAAGTACAATGAAGGTCTGGAGTTTGGTTTTGTGGTTTTCTGTTTGTTTGTTTATTTCGAAATAAAACACAGTAGAAGAACTACTGATCTCTTTGACATACAGTTTAACCCTTGCAGACTAACCACATACATGGTATGTGAAAATTATTTTCTACTGAAGCCTTACTCACTCCAATGTAAAATGGCAGTGCCTTACCGTAATGTATGGTTTGAAATCTTTTCCTTGAACACAAAAATAGTTTTGACTGTATGTACACAATAGAGCTATAAAGGTAAGCAAACCCAAAGCGAAACATAGGATAAACTGCAACAAGAGAGATCCTGAGAGGGAATACTCCAAGCTGATGCCAAGTCTAGAAATGCCTCAGCTTGTAGGAAGGCTGTTATGTGGAAAATATCAGGCTAAGACAGCATTAAATATTAAATTTTAATAACTACTGTATAAAATCACTAATGAAAAAAACCCTAACAAACAATCAAATAATATATTTCAATTCTGTGAAAGACATCCTTTCCCCAAGTTTATTCATCTGGAGAGAAGTATTTTGCAAGGTGGTTTATTTACTTGCACCACCTAGTGGGGTTTAGTTTCATCTACCAAAATAGTCAGAGGTCAGTCAGCTGTGTTCCTACCTCACGACATTAGTGACAGCATTTTCTCACAATATAATGTTTCAAGCCTCCACAACCCACTAATAGCACTACACTTCTAAGTTTCCACACATCTATAAAAACATAGCACAAAAAATGCAATACAGCAATACTTATTTTGCTTGTATTAAGTTCTGAAGGAACTTAACAGAGTTGTTACAGAAAACTGTTTAATAAAGTAGTGCTTATGAGTTTCAAATTCAAAGTACATTTCAATAGTACCTTGTCAGAGCAAACCAAACTCCAGAGTCTGAACAAACTGTTAGGTGATAACAAGGCCACACACTGAGATTTGGAAGATTTCTGCAGGACTTTTGAATCAAACCCCTGGCAGAGGCAGGCACACAGTTCAAAGGGCTCTGCCTGCAGGAATGAGGGTTCATCAGAAGCAGCAATCACCTGTGACATAATCCAGCTGCAGCAGCACAAGCACCTCCACTGCCTCTGTCCTGGCTGCAGGTTATTCCACCACAGTTTGAGCTCATTACCTGGCTGCTTCATAATCCACTGCCCCAGCACAAAACTGCTACATGAAGCCACACTGGAAAAGTTTATCAAGTCAAATCCCAACCTGATAATAGACAAGAATTAATTAAATACGCCACGTAAGGTTTGTATTGAAACTAAACTCATCCAGAATGCATCCTTTTCCTAGTTACTCCTAGGGAAGAACTCACATACTGGAATAAGAAGTCTGTAGCATTTGATCTGGAGCAGAAGTTGTGCCACAGAGGCACTACAGAATGTTTTTAGATGAGGCAACTAAACAAGAGATCAGTGCCCAAGTGCCTCTAGATCTTCCATGTAAATTAAGCAATTATAGAAATTCACACCACCTTTCTTTCTTACAAAACTCATTATTTCATTATTTCGACTTAATCAGTTTCAGTTCTCACTCCCATACAGACGTGTATTTGTAACTCTGACAACAGCAGAGGAGAAAAAACACTGTACCCACTTTACAATATGGAACTCATCACAAATGTTTCATCTGGATGCACAGGAAGACTTTGGGGAATGATGCAAGACTTTTTAACCCTTTTTACCCTTCTATAAACTTCTATATGAGACCAGAGGAAAGGAAAATACTTTTGTTTTGCAGTGGTTTATAAAATAACCAAAATCTGTTGTCTCAGAAACAATGCCTTTTTTTCCCAAAGAAACAGATGCCAGTAACAACTGCTCTGACACGCATGCAAAGCCCCAGGCTACAGCTCTGTCTAGGACAGCTAAGTACCATCTCCTGATACACACAGAATCACCTTCTAATAATGGGAGAGGATAACTGTGCTGCAGCCAAGCACACAACACAGTCCTTTGAAGAGAAGGCAAGAATTGAATCATACAGTATTATAAAGAAAGGATAAAGTGTTTGTTGTTTCCCTTTTCGTACTCAAACTTTTTGATTGTTTGAATTCTCATATGAAGCTATTTTTCAGGACAGAATATTAAAGTGGTTTTTTTCATAGTCTTTTTATTTGGTTAAGGTTCCAACATGGGCCATTTTGCTTTATGAGGATTAATATCAAATTCAAGACAACAGCTACATAGGAATTAGGAAAGAAAAGATGCTTGCCATTTTATCCCATGTACACATTTGATGCTCACCCACATAAAATCTAATCCTGCACAACTATGAAGCAATATTTAGGCAAAATCCCAGATTTCTTACTCAATACCAGTGCACTGCAGAATGCTGACTCCATTCAAAAAGACAAAATAAGTATCAAAGCTCAGCCTTTAGGTTAATCACTGATATGAGAATATAGGTTCAGAAACAAAGGCACAGGTGACAGACTGTATCTGTTATTTTAAGTAAGGTGCCATGAATGGGCAGATCATACCCCTACACTTATCAACGTAGCTGTTTCCTGAATTTTTTATGTCTATGAATTTTAAAGCTGCCTTTGCCACTCCTGTCCTGGAGGGCAGTGCTATGTGATCAGCTGACCCCATGAAGAACTCACAGTTGTGTCACTGTGGGGCCACATTTATTAGTAGGACTTTTGGTCATGTTTATACCATAAAGAACATTTTCAGAGCCCGCTCTTCTGCATAGATTAAGACCGCAGTTGCTCAGAAAACCATTTGCAGAGAAAAAAAAAAAAGGTAAGGAAAAAAACCCAACAAACAACAACTCACAAAACTTTCCATCATTTTTAACCAAATTCATAAAAGTATCTCCTTAATAGGGTCTAATGGGGACTAAACACTAAAACTTTATCAACAGTGGTCCTGTTTTTAAATAAAGACAAGCTGCTGCTTATCAGGGATTTCTAAGATAAAAGCTGAGCAGTAATCATATTTGCCTTAAATTTAATTTTTATTTTTAATGCTTTATGAAATGGCCCTCATATTTTCTGTTACATTTCTGCTCTTTTTACTCAGCTATTTTCTAAAGCACTGGTGGTTGCTATGGTAACTTTGGCTTTTTTCCCCTCAATGTTCACACAGGTTTTCATCAAACCCAATGACTTTTTTTTAATCTTATCTGCTCTATAACAATAGTTCTTTGACTAAAGTGCTGGATACTGTACCAGATGAGAATCCTGGTATTTCACAAGAGCAAATGAAAAAATTGTAAGTTTTGCTAAATTCTGAAAACTAGCAATTAAAGTGGGAGTTTTTCGGGGGTTGGTTTGTTTGTTTTCAAATGTCTGAGTACATTTCTTTCTTCTTTTTAATCTGCTTATTATGCAGGTGAAAGATAAAGTCAATTTTTAAAAAGTGCTTGAGGAACAGAAGACCTTGGGTGGAAATTTTTTGAAAGAAAAGTAATCACTGCTGTTTCACACAGCCTAAGCAGGACACAACTTAAATGAATGAGAATTGTGTTATTTACTGCATTTCCACTATGGATTAACATCAAATCTTCCTGCCACAGAAAAAGATATTTCTGGTCACTTTAATCCAGTATTTCTTTAGATCAGCACACAGTCTGTTACCAAGTTGATCTATAACCTACAGGAAACAAACTGCATATACCAACAAACAGATTACATATATGGAAAGGTTTGAGCCATTTCCAAACACTCTTCCCTCAGATTCCAGTTTAAATTTATTTTTCCAAGAATATTTAAGTTTTAGGGCTAAATTTTTCAATGTGGATTTGGCCTTAAAGATTTGATTTTCCTTGTATTAAGGCAAAGGAGATGCAATCTTGATATTTTCTACAGGACAAGGCTATCTTTTTCTGCTCCAGGTAGGAAGAACCTCTCAGGAGAGCTTACCACCAAAAGTAATACACACAGCCACTTAATCAGACTGAGCTGATTAAATGACAGAAAATTAAAAGAACATACAGGACTGAACATTCAAAAAAAATAAATCCACATCAAACTTTTGGCAACAAAGAGATTAACTATTTCAGTCACGAAATGAGGTCCAAAAGTAGCATTAGTGAACTAAAGTTTTATTCCAAGATAATTATCTGACCCTGGCCCCTGACTTTACAATGTTTACAGGCAGAGCCGTGCTGGAGACAGTTTGATGCAGTTCAGCAGAGTGAGCTATTGAAATAACCCTTGCTAAAATTAATTACCTTTAATGGTGTCATTGAAGACAAAGGCTTTACAAGCTAAGAAAATTACCGTTTCATAGAATTCAAGACTAAAAACGATTTTGTATTACTTTCTGTGGGGATGGGTTGCATTCAATACCCATTTGCCTTGACAGTAATAATTCATCTTTTTGTCTTTTATTATGGTTATGGAAATTTGCCTTAATTTCAAGTTTTTTAATCAGAAGCACATTATGTTTTTTGACTTGAGTAGATGACTAACATGCATATTGCTGTTATTTCTGCTTATATTGATTTCCTGATTCCCTCCCCTCCTATTACCTTTTTTCAATTCAGTATGTAAGTAGCATACCTAAAAATTACATTTCTACTTTACAAGGACAGGTGAAAATATATAGTCTACAATTTTCTTCATTTCATTTAATCAATTTTGTTTCTTTTCAAATTTCTGGTGAAGTTAGCTTTATTATATAATTACTCTTTTTACAATTGTAATTACATTTAACAAAATAATCTGATTACTACATGAGCACAGTAGGCATAAAATGCATTAATACCTTAATTATTCCCTGTTTCAATTTACATTACCCTAGTTTTACTGAGACTTCAGTTTGTTACCACGTGCAGGTTGCATAATTATTTGACACATTAAAGATGGTTGGATTTCCTCAGTAGGTGGGATCTCCTTTCCAATGATATCTGTATCAGCCACAATTTCTTCAGCTTTCTCTTATGCTCACAGCAAGATACAGGCAACAGTCACATAGCAATTAGGTCTCTTCCATAGCTGCATTTCATGATATAATTACCAAGATGTAAAATGAGGTTTCCCTCCCCCCACTTTTTTTTCTAGCCTCAATGTATCTTCTAAAGGACTTCATTTTACATCCACAAAAAGCAAAAAGAAACAGCAAGAAACCAGTTAGAAACAATTATCTAGGCTACCTAAAAACTCAACTAAATACCTCCTGGTTGATGTAATACCATAAATAAATACCACACCAAACTACTAATCACTATTATTCCAAGACATTCCTTGCATCTATTATTTTCATCCATAAATGAAAAACTCACATAAATGTACACAAAATTCAATGCAGTGATAATGATAATCTTTTAAGAATTGCACTGTGATTTTAAATGTTTTATATTTACTATTATCTGAATTTAAGAACAGTTATAATGCAGCACAGAATTGCCAACTGGCTCATGCATACTCTCCCATAGTGTTAAAGAAATAATTATGTTTGCACAAAACCTCAAAAGTGCAATATAATAAGAATTCTATGACCAGAATAGAATCCCTCTGTTTACAGAATATGTACAGCTACGTACAAAATCTACATTTTTTTCTCCCACACTCCACCACCAACTGGAAATGTGTCCTCATCCATGACCTTACCACAGCTTCCAGTGTTGCTGGAAGCATCCCCAAGAATGACAACTGGAGAAGCTGTTTTCATGTGACAGCTGCTCATTAGTAACTGAACAGACACATCACATCAGTACAATGATTATTACTATAAAATATCTAGAGTGACACTGATGTAAACCATCTTTGAATCTATGGCATGAGAAGTCTTCCTGCCACAGCTGGCTAATATTTTCTCTTGTTCTTCCTAAATTATTTTACAAACTCACAGATTAATAAAGAGCCTAATACTTTTCAATAGTGCCATTCAATTTGCAAAGCACATAGAACTATTATGATTTAAGGACAATTTTCTATCTAACCACATTTTTTGTGTGCACACACAGTTTCCAGTTTTAAAACATTACAGCAGAGTGCAGATTTATCCATTTTACAGATATGCCATATATTTTTATGGAGACATTCATAAAAGTTCCTAAGCATCTAATAAGATAGAAGTCAGCTCAGAATATTTTGTAATAAAGTACCTGTTAGTAAAAACTATATAAGAGGGAAACCACACACAAAGGAAAAAGGAACTAGGGCACTCTATTTGACAGCTGAGGAAGAAACAGGGGTTACGTCCTCTATGGCTGAGATTTAGAACAGTTTCACTTAGTGGCTGTTCTGCTCCAATTCCCCAGTTAAAATTTAGACCTACAGCAAGAAGTCTTCATTCCTATTTTATTCTAGCAGGAAGTCATGGTTCAGACTCTTAAGTAACCAACAGAAAAAAAAAATACTAGCCACTGGGGAACTGTGCAGCTTAAATATTATGCTACAGTTAAATTGAGATAAATCTAGGAGTAACTACATAGTTCACTATATTCTCCCAAACTAAAAAGAAAGTTATAAATTGTTAACTATTCAGAGGTGTGACTATTGTCCTACTATTACAAATGCAAAACAAAAAAAAGAAATTTTAGAGCATGTCTGTGGTAACATGTCTCACTTGCAGATAACACAGGACCAGGAATCATCTAGGAATACAAGTAACCCTTTCTGGTTTTTGTCTCACTCAAATTATTTAATACAACTATAATATTATAACACTGCACCTGTACGGTTTAAATAACTACTGTGGAACAAGAGGAAAAGCATATTCTTATTGACTCCTTTCACACAGTTTACACTCAGGTAATCTCTCTGATGGCACAGAAGCTCTAACCATTCCTATCCTTCAGAGCACTGTGCTGCTTGGGAAGCAATTCAGATGGATAATCTGCAAGCCAGATTTGGCCCCAGTTTTGGAAAGCTGATGCCAACAGAACAGTGGCCCCAGACTGCAGCTCCAGGAAGGCAGCCACGGGGAAAACACATTGGCACCAAGCAGCTCCAGCCTCCTGTCCCTGGGGGAGCCCAGATGGGGTCTGAGCAAACCGCACGGCCAGCGGGACAGGACAGGAGAGCCACGGATTAACTCTGCCCTCAGAGAGGGCACACTGACCCTCTGCTCCCTCCCTGCAGTGAATCCCCCTCCAGGGAGGGCAGTAGACCCTGCCATGCCAGCCTAGTGCAAGTGCAACAGGAGACCAGAGTGCCTGGGAACAGCCCCGAAATCTGGGAGATGCATTTCAGTGCCTCTGACAGCCAGTTTGGCTGTCCTAAGCAGGATGAATGCTCCCAGCCTTGCCTTAAGAGCGTTCAGTGTCCCAAAAGCAGTGTCCCAGGACAGCAAACCCACTTTCAGTAATGGCTAACTTGATGAGGGTACTCAGATTCCCAATGTTAAATGTGAATTCAAATGTTTTACACAACAAGTACAAGAGGTAATCCATTTCTACAAAGTACAAATCCAAACATCTGTCATTTATCACGGACTGCTGAAACCCCAATAATCTAATGAACATTTTTTAAATATTGAGATACGAAACATAAAAAGAATGAAAACATAACATCAATTTAAAGATTATCATCTGTTGAAGATTAATCTGAACGATTAGCAGAGCTTTTCCTTATCCTTCAATCAGTGTCTAAAATTATACCAATACATTACCAGCATTATTCAGCCTCTTCCTCTGCATCTGGTCCCTCCAGAACTGATTTTTTTTTGTATGTTTTTCACATAGCAATTACACAGAGAATTACAAAGAAAATACCACTGTAAAATTAAAAATCCAGTAACAGAAGGCAGAAGGAAGGTGAAACATTTTTAATTGTTTCAGTTGCTGATAAACCGTTCCCTTAGTAGAGGAGTAAACTGGTACATCAGCTACAATTCAGCTTTTTTTTTTTTTTTAACCAGTAGGAAGAGAAATTTTAAATGGCTATCATATAATTCAAGGAATTTATGCTAAACTGTGAATACCAATGCTCAACAATTGTTCTTCCCTACAGGAAAGGAGATTCTAGGCTTCATTGTGGTCTTGCCTTCTCTTGGGAGCTACTGGACAGAACTAACTATTCTTGTCTCAACACTTGGCTGGGGTGAGAAGAAGACACATTCTCCCTCTCCAAACTTGCTTCTAAATTCTCATTCCTGCCTGTCACCAAAATGCTGTTCAAGTAATGCAGTGCTCTCACTAATTTCATGTAGTATGTACAAAGTGAAAGGGGAATTCCGTAAACAATCTTGTGGTTCAGTCTATATATTTTGGGATTCCGCTGATTAGAACCATTCCTGAATCCATAGGAAACATAAATATATTTTGGTTACTTTAAAAAATAGTAATTTCAGTTTGAAATAAATTCTGGTGCTACATTACAGAATATGAACACATCTTCACACTCATACACAGAGTAGCAACTCCCAGCTCATTCTGTGAAAGAGAAATCCTGCCTGTCTTTATGTTCCAAATTAGCTCTGATCTCTAGGCAGATGGCTAAGGGGGTTTCAACCTCTTCAGTTTTTTTTCAATATCATATAGACTGGAGCTCAATTTAACTGGCAGAGCAGAGGTGGGCTGACACCACTCTCTAAAAGCTGAATATCCCCAGTTGCCACCTCAGGAATCCCCAAATAGTAAACTGGAGCCAAATGAATGGAGTGTACCAGGATTCAAAAGATACAACATACCCAACCCCCGAACAGGTATTCCTCCAGCTCCCTATGTATTCTGNGAGATAATATTTGCCATCACACAAATTTTATAAAATAATCTTAACAGTAGCTTGGGCACATCAGCAGATGTATTCAGCATCTGTTTCTATAGATTTCTGATACTCTTGACCAAACATATAAAACAATCTCATTTTATAAAGTAATATTAAACAGTGTTCAGCAAGCCATCTGTAAATTCAGTGCTTTATGTGATCAGAATTGCCTTTTGTAATCACCTCTAGTCTTCTTTCCATACTTTGATGCAAGTGTGACTTTCCTGCTCCCCTGATATCAGAAATTCACTGGTCTATTCAAAGCCCTAGCTGGATAGAAAAGCCTGGTAATAATGGTTTTTTGGAGTTCTGCTCTTTCACAAATTATATTGCACTTTTTTGCTAAAGAACTAGGTCTCTCAGTATGCCCACTGTGCAGCATAACTTCTCAGAGTGTAGTGCAGCCTTCAGAAACAAGCAGTTCAGGGACACATCTCCATCTTCCAGACCATCTTGCAGCTCACCAAAACCAACAACAGGCCTTCAGGGATATGCATTTCAGTAATAAATGTAACAGCTCCATAATGAGAGCTTTGGTCCAGCAAATGCCTGAGTTGAGAACAGTCCCTCCTCTTGGGAGGGCTGGAAGATGTAGACTGAGATCAGTTTATGGTCTTTTAACCATTGTTATACAAATATGTTATGAAGGCAGACTGCCCCTTTCCCTCCACAGCTTTAGGCAAGATACAAATTTTCAGAGGCAGAAATTTCTGACTATACAGAAGGTCATCCCTCAGGCACTCAAAAAAATCAAGTGTATGCTTTTTCACAGTATGAAAACAGGCAAAAACTAAAATCATTTGCATATGGCTTAAAATCATATTTTTAAAAAGCGGTAATATTGCTTTAACCTTGGAAATTTAATAGTTACATGCTTAGATTAATTTCTAGGGCATAAGGAATGCCAATGTGAGCTTGGTCTCTAATTTCCAAAGACCTAAGAGTCCCACAATCACTGCTTCTCTACACTCCTGTTTTTTTCATTCTGCTTAGAGACCACACAAAAAGAGTATTCTAACAAGCATCAATTGCAGTTCTGGTACTTTTGACAGGAAGCAAATAATAGAAACACAGTTTTATTGAAATTCCCATGTTATCTCACAGTGCTGAAAACATGCCAAAATTACATGAAAATATTTCCTGGTCAGCCTTATGCCAAATAGTACAGCTGTCTTCATGGTCTTCTTCAGTGGTAACAGAGAGCATGCAGCTACAGAAATACTGCTAGGAACAGACATTAATTTTTATTTAGCATCTGGGCAGCAAAGCAAGAAGATCAAGCCATGGCCTCCATATAAATAGCACTAGAAAGAATAACAAGCACTTCAGGAGAGTGCAATTATAAAGCAGCCTGCTCAAGTGCAAAAATAATAGCAGGTAAAGATCATACCAATAGAAGAGATGAAGAAGAAATAATGAAACAAAATAAAAAAAATTTACATAGGAAGGTATAAAAAGGAATGGATAAAGGAAAACAAGATAAAAACCCTAGATTAAATATCCTGTGACATCTAGATATTCACAAGCTATCTAGATGATGTTAAAATTTACTAGATATACTTAAGATCTCCCACTAAGTCTGCCATGTAAAAATTTTAGACATTACCTGTCCAGTGCCTAACACTGTACATGCCCAAGTCAACTGGTTTATCCAAGTCACTTGTGAAGAATGTAAAGGTACTGAACTTGATTCAAAAGCTGAACCCAATAAAATACTGCCATTGGACTGCATGTGCTTCATGGTACCTCTACAGACCAAGAGGTTTCCTTGCCTGTTAAAATTATACACAGAAATAACTAACTATATATAGGTTCAACAAAGCAGTGTAGTACTGAAAATGTGAAATGACAGAAGCACAATCTGACATGAACAGTTGTAGGTTTCTCACAGAAAAAATGCAGGATGCCACACAAAACAAAAATTTGGAGGAAGAGGGGGGAAAAAGTCACCAGAGAAAATCTGAATCAAGAGCTATAGTTTTGAAAGAAAACTTTTTTAACCCCAAAATCTGTCAAAATGCATGGTCAAAAATCCTTTCAAAGGAACAAAAAAAAAA
>VZTB01000565.1:11283-102094 GCA_013397245.1 Thryothorus ludovicianus | reverse complement strand
GTCCTCTCCCCCTTTCAATAAATGGCATAATCCTAGCCACTACAATCATGGCAAGATAAAATCAAATCTTTAATGACAAATAACTAGAATTTTAAAATGGGTGTCCTATAGTGTCCTGTTCTTTCACCTTCCAACCAGACACTTAGGCAGGTGTCCAAATCCATGCCAGCAATCACATGTAGCATGGGAAATTTGCTGATTCAAATTAGCCACCTGATCAATAGCACACAACAAATCACAATCACACAAAAGATATTCTAGGAGGTGTTAATTGAATCAGAAACAATTTAAAAAATCCAAACCACACAATAAGAAAATAAAAGGTAATGTATTTTAATACCTTATATAGAATATAAATACTCAGAGGTTAAGATAGATAAAAAAAGCAAAACAGTTGTGTAAATACTTCTTTTGCCTGAAAATGATATCTGATAACATCTTTTGCTGAATTAAAAAAGTGTTTGGACTACATAAATAGAGACACTGAGACATCTTCAAAAACATAATTCATTTGCATCACAGAGAACTGCTACATTCAGTGAAATGAAACAACAAAATAGAACTGATCTACAAAACATTTTTTAATGAGCTATTCAGAGCTTATAAAAGACCAGAATGAATGCTTCCCACAGCATGGAGATAAGCTCCTGATTAAGATTCAATTAGCATTAACAATAACAAAGGTTGACACAACTAACAGATATAGTACTTGTAATTTCAAAAGTATGTACTATTCAGCACAAGGTTTCAAGGGTAAGTACATATTGAATGGACTCCTATCTCTCCTCAGTCTCCAATTAAACAGGCAAACAAACAAAAAACCACTTCTACACACTCAGATGAATTTTAGGTGGAGGATCAAAAATAAAAATCCTGACCATAGAAGCTATTAGACAACATTGGCACTAAAAAGAAAAAGGAAACAAAAAATATTTCTTTTAAATGAGCTCCACTTGAAGAAAGACACATTCTAAAAGGAAGAATAAATTCCATTTTCTTGATTGCAATAAAATACTAGCCTTTTTATTTCTGAAAGCGTAAAGAAAATATACTGCTCCAATCACTGAAAAAATCTTGCTTCAGCTTCATAATTACAAAGGAACATCTCTAAAGAATCTGTTACTTAAAACAAAGCAAAAAAAAAAAAAATAGGAGAGTATTAGGGTTAAAAATAGCAAGAACTCCAAAGTTAGTCTGTATATTCTGTGCAAAATCCAAAAACTGAAGGCACTGGGTTTCTCCAGAAGAAAAATGAAGAAAAAAATGAAAAAGGCTATCAATGGATTTTCCCATAACTTGATCCTGGAAACAGATTAATTATTTTTAAAGTAACTTTGAAAGTAAATCCCTTTTCTTTTCCATGACATGGAAAATTCAGCCAAAACAGTTAAAACTTTGGCAGTGTTCTAACAAATGAGATTAGAAGTTGACAACAGACATATTAGACAACTTTAGCCATAAACTTCTACAATTATTTTCTTAAGACTTAATTCTCTCTGAAGAAAGACTATTGAAATATTAAATGCATTATGTTCTGTATTTCACACAGTTTTACTAAGTCCAGGCAAAATTCAATTTACAAATTCAATTTTTTTCTGCCACATTGTATTCAGGTTTCTCTAACACTATAACACATTGTGTGTCTTGATTTTCTAGAGCTGAATGATGATGATGATAGAGTTGAGTATACCTGTATTGACTATTGAGTAAGAATCAAGAAGACCAACAGGGCAGACACCTTGCTGGCAGTCTTACAGACCACCCAGCCAGGACAAATGGCAGATGGAATATTCTATGAGCAGCTGGCAGAAGTCTCACAATTACTATCCCTTTTTCTCATGAGGGACTTCAACATACTAGATGTCTTACAAATACAACAAAGAGGTAATAATCTAGGAGGTCTCTGAAAAGTGTGGGAAATTACTTCCTGATGCATTTTGTGAGAGCCAGCTAGGAAAAGAGCCCTCTGAACCTGCTGTTTGTGAAAAGAAGGAGAATTCTGGGTGGGGGTGGAAGGCTGTCATTAGCATCATGAAATGATAAAATTATTAATTCTTGCAGAAGGAAGAACAGTTACCTTGGAATTCCAGAGGGAAGACTTTGGCCTGTTTATGAGACTGGTTAAGAGAGTCCCTTGGGAAGAAATCCTGTAGGACAAAGAAATCCAGAAAGGCTGCATATTCTACAGGAAGCAACACCTAAAGGTTCAGGGATAGGATCATCATGCCGCACTTAACCAAGAACCAGGGCATCAGGCCAGTATAGGTTTATGAAAGGTAGGCCCTATTTGACCAGCCTGATCTTCTATGGCAAGGCAACTCACTTAGTAGATGAGGGAAATGCTGTGGCTGTTGTCTACCTGGACTTTAGTAAAGCCTTTGACATTTTCTCAGTCTTCTTCTGCTCATGGCTTGGACAAGTGCACTCTTTGCTGGATAAAAAAACTGGCTGGATGGCTGGACCTATAGGTGGTGGTGAATGGTGCTACTTCCAGCTGGTCACTAGTTCCCCAGAGCTCAGTATCTGGGCCAGTTTGGTTTAACATCTTTAACAGCACACTGGACAAGGGGACTGAATGCACCCTCAGTCAGTTTGCAGACAACACCAAGCTGGGTGGCAATGACGATCTGCTGGAGATTAGGAAGGCTCTGCAGAGGGACCAGGACAGGCTGAATCAATGGGCCAAAGCCACTGGTATGAGGTTCAACAAGAAGTGCTGGACCCTACACTTAGTCACAACAACCCCAGGCAGCACTAGAGGCTGCAGGCAGAGTGGCTGAAAAGCTGCCCAGTAGAAAAGGACCTGAGGATGTTGGTTGACAGCAGCTGAACATGAGCCAGTGTGCGCCAAGGTGGCCAAGAAGGTCAATGGCATCCTGGCCTGGATCAAGAACAGTGTGGCCAACGGTACCAGGGCAGTGCTCTATAACCAGAACTGGTGCAGCTCAAATCCTGTGCTCAGTTTTGAGTCCCTCACTACCAGAAAGATTTTGAGGTGCTGAAGCAGGTCTGGAGAAGGGCAATGAAGCTGGTGAAGGATCTGGACCACAAGTCTTGTAAGAAGCAGCTGTGAGAGCCTGCATTGGTCAAACTGGAGAAAAGGAGGATCAGAGATGACCCTTATTGCTCTCTACAACTTCTTGGAAGGAGGCTGTAGTGAAGTGGGGGGGGGGGGCAGCCTCTTCTCCCAGGAAACAAGGGATAGGACAAGAGGAAAAGGCCTCTGAACCCAGGAGGTTTAGATTAGATAACAGGAAACATTTTTTTCACAGAAAAGGTTGTCAGCCATTGAACCAAGCAGCCCAGGGAAGTGGCAGAGTCACTGTATCAGGGGTATTTAAAAGATGGTATGCTTTAGTGGTGGATTTTGCTGAGTAACTTGATGATCCTTAAGTTCTTTTCCAACCTAAATGATTCTTTTCTATTCTAAAAATAATAGCTATATTTGATAGCTGAGAATGGAAACCAAAAAGCATAAATATATTATAAAGACAATCAGATTTTGCTCCTATAAAATTTACTTACCTGTGAAGACAGACATCAGAATAACTATAGTCATTTTTATTCTTGTTTGCAATAGTGCAGTATCCAGAAACTCCAAATTGGATGCTATATACACTTTGTGAAGAATATTATTTTTTATTTAATTAGTAATAAGGATGCTTATCCATGGAAAGCCGTCAACATTCAAAACAAGTTGTATTAAGGCACTTTTCCCTTTTGATCTTTTGATAGGAACAGTGCCATTTACAATGAAAATATGCACACATCTAGCCATTTACAGCACTCATATTTTTTGTCTCCACATTTATCAGCATTAAAACTTGCATGGTAAAAAGAATCTCAGGTGTGTTTGTCTACTTACACTGTCATTTTCATCTTACCTATAATGTACAAATAAAAAAATATAATAGTAATTTCAACAGCTTGTGCTGCAGCAGTGGAAACAGGTAGATTTTTAGACTTTTCATTTGATACCTAGAGAAGCACATACAGAAACAAGTCATGTCTCTTTGGTTGCGTGAGAAATGTGCAAATGTTGTCTCCCTGTTATCACAGCAAAATCTCCCATTCGTTACAGTATTATCTCAGCAGAACAACAATGGCTTTAGTTGTAACTCTGAAAATGTCCATTCACAGCCCTTTAATTACTTAGGTGCTAATGCACTACAGGGATGTCACAAGAATCAAAACCATGCAATTGAATGAAATGTTTGAAATAGGATGTTTTACAAGATTCTAATTTCTGTGTCTCTACAGCATTAAGCAATGCCTGTAACACTCTTTTGAGTATTTTAATGCTGTTCACATTGCAGATGCATCTACTAAGCTTTTACACAGCATGCAAGTCAGAGAAATGTGGTCCAAAGTTCTATTGGACTTGAGTATTACCTATGAGTCTGGAGTCACAATATGGCACATCTACATAATGCTTTTAAAGTAGTGGCAACATTGTAAATGATACCCTGAAGAAGAAAGTTATTCTTTAATAAATCTACAAAAATATTTAAGTAATATCGCAAAAAAACCAAAACGTTTCATCATAGAGAACACTAGAATAAAAATAACTTCAAATATATTTATTAGAGAAATCTAGTACTACCAAATTCATTCAAAGCAAGGCAAGGCATTATTACAAATAACTGAATGACCAGCCACTCACATTGAGGGTCACATTGATCCACCCCAGAGTAATGAAGGAAGGAAAAGAACCTCTTAAACCACTCTCAATCCTCTACCAGCAGCCCCTGTTAACTGGAGAAGTTCCAGCTGACTGGAAATTAGCAAATGTAAAGCCAATCTACAAGAAGCGTCTGAACGAGGATTCAGGCAAGTACAAGCCTCTCAGCCTGACGTCAGTTCCAACCAAAGTTATGGAAGAGATAATCCTGACTGCCATTGCATGGCACATGCTGGACAATCAGGGATCAGGCCCAGCCAACATGCATTTATGAAAGTTAGGTTCTGCTTGACCAAATTGATCTTCTATGACCAAGTGACCCACACAGTAGATGAAGGAAAGGCTGTGGAGGTACTCTATCTAGGAAAAAAAGTATTCAACAGAGTCTCCCACAGCCACTCCCACAGTCACCCTCCCTCCTAGGTGGGTGAACATCTTGGTAAATAAAAACTGGGCTGCATAGCCAGGCCTGGAGAGTTGTGGTGAATGGAACTAAATCCACCTGGTGTACCCCAGGGCTAAGTTTTGGGGCTGGTCCTTATTTAACATCTTTTTTCATGATCTGGACCTGGGGATTCAGGGCACCCTCAGTAAATTTGCAGAAAACACTAAGTTGGGTGGGAGTGTTGATCTGCTCAAGAGTAGGAAGGCTCTGCAGGGAAAACTGGACAGACTCGATCTGAGTCTGAGGACAACATCATGAGGACAAAGGGCAATTTCTGGGTCCTGCATTTGAGTCTCAGCAACCCCTTGCAGCCCTACAAGCTTGGAGAGGAGTGGCTCAGGAGAGCTGGTCAGCAGAAAGGGACCTGGGGGTGCTCAGTATGAGCCAGCAGTGTGCCCAGGTGGCCAAGAAGATGAATGGCATCCTGACCTCTATGAAGAACAGTGCGGCCCGCAGGACTGGGGCAGTGATGGTGCTCCTGCACTTGGCGCTGGTGAATCTACACCTCAAGTACTGTGGTTCAGTTATGGGCCTCTCACTTTAGAAAGGACACTGAGGTGCTGGAGTGTGGCCAAAGAAGGGCAACAAGGCTTGTGAAAGGTCTGGAAAACCTGTCTTATGAGGAATGACTGAGGGAGTTGGAATTTATTCTCAAGAAGAGGGGACTCAGGAGGGACCTCACTGCTCTCTACAACTACCTGAAAGGAGGTTGTAGTGAGGTGAGAGCCATGAGTAGTCTCTTCTACTGTGCCTGCAGTGAGAGGACCGGATGAAACAGCCTTAAGATGAGATACGGGAGATTTAGGTACTAGGAAAAAAAAAATCAGTGTTAGAGTGGTCAGGCATTGGAATAGGTTGCCCAGGGTGAAGCCACCATCCCAGGACAACCAGGGTTCTCTAAGAGGTGGCTGGATCTGGATAATGTGATTTAGTGGTTTAGGGGTTACAGTGGTAGCTCTGGGTTGGCAACTGGACTTCATGATCTTAAGGGTCTCTTTCAACCTTGATGATTTTATGACTTCTAGACAGTTTAATGGATACCTGTTTTAGAAGTCTGAGAGTCTGAACACATTTCTTTATAGCTGTCACTATAACATAATAAGTAAATTTATTATGACTTTTGGCCAAATTACATGTCACTTTTCAAAAGAGTTTGCAATCTAACTGATTAACCAGAACCAATACTGAACACAGAAACAATACTTTGCTGAATAGACAGAGAAATTCTGGCAGCAGGACTTCATCAGACCAAAGGAAGTCATTATGTCAAATGTGTTTCAGCATCATCCTTTACATCACCTTTTTTTTAAAAATAAATTATAATGTACAGAGAAATTTTAATGAGAGTTAATCAAACTGAAGTAATCAAACTAAGCAGTGTTGAAACCTTAGCTGGAGTTCTATTACCATACCCAAAAATGTCACACCTGTGAAGGTTTATTAGATTTCCAGAGGTTCAACAGCACATAAAAATCATCTGTCTTGCTAACTTAAAATTTTCCATGGCATAAAACTAAAACTTCTTCCATCAAGTTACAATCCTTTTACTTGTTATTTACATAAATAAATGGAGCACAATGTGTTAAAAGCTCTATCCTAATTTTATGAACTTCTAGAATGACTTCTGAAAACTTTTAATAGTTTAGAGGGGCAGGTGAGCTTTTGGAGTACACTGTGTTTATTCTGCCACTAGTTACTTAAATCATGCCCGTTTCTTTTCATTTACCCAGGTTATCCATCTCATAATACTCCGTATGATTCTGAAATCAGATCTACTGATAATAAACATCTTGATTCAATTTCCAAGATTACCCCCTTATTTAAAGGTCATCTAAATTAAAAACTCATTAAAAGAAATGTATTCCTTTGTCTTCAAACTCTCTCCCCTACCCACTCCAGGCAGCTATTTTTATTTTTATTTAGTAATAAAGGGGCATATTTTTTCTCCTTTCTAGTCTTTCTGTAATTAATGACAGAGGCAGATGAACACAGGAAAATGAAGGTGCAACTCATTCATGCTTGGGTTTCTTTAGCACAAGAACAATGGTAGCAAAGACAAAAACACACAGAATTTACAGTTAGGTAGCATTTAAAGAAGAAATTCCCTAGCAATTTGAAAATGTAATCTGTTTACAGAGTAAAGAAAGCCTCTAAATAAAACCAAGATCCAGTTGGAGGATGTTCTACCAATGACTGCATAACTAATCATTAGAAATCATAACACATTCCACAGAGGCCAATATTAAATTGAGTTACTGTCATGTGTGTATGGTTTTCTGGTCTATTCAATCAAATTCTGGCTGCTTAAAACCCAGAGGGATATGTTCTGTTCTTAGTTATACAGCTGCCCTCAATGGAAATTGTCAAGAATATAGGCCAAGAAGTGTGTAAAGTGCAGTATATGTTTAAAGATCTTTTCACATCAATTCAGATTTTGTTATTTTTCCATATGAGAGCTATGTAGCAGAAAAGATGACATCTCCATCCAGCACATGCTCAATTTTTTATTATGATGGAGATTAAGAATACTGTATTTTGCAAAGACAATGCTTTATAAGCTTATAACAAAACACTTATTCAAACCGTACCCAAAAACAAGACAACTGTGTAACAGTCCTCATAGCTGGTCTCCAAAATCACCAGAAGCAGTAATCTCTAAAAAAGATTATTTTCTTTTGGTATTCAGTCAACTCATGACTCTCAGAAAGCAGAGAAGGAACAAGATACAGTTAAGACATTGAGCAGTATTTAAGTTCCAAGATTGATATTTCCACACAACTTACTGCTCACGGAGTCTATGATGCCTTGTATGTCCTACAGGCAGTATAAAACTGTTACCAGTTTCACCTATACTCAATAATTGCTAAAAGACATGTCATGAAAGCCCTGAATAGATAGCACTGAAAGCACCTTAAATAGATAAGCCTTACACAGAATCTTCTTGGGAAAATGTGATGTAGAAACAAAAACTAATAGCTTCTAACCCTCATCATTCCCTCATTAAACTAACTGTTCAATTAAGCACAAAAATGAAATAAAGAAAATAGCTTATATCAATTTTCTAGGTTTTTCTAGAGTCACTTCAACATTTTAAGAAGATTAAGTGTTTGCTATGGCAAATACAAAATAAAATATAGTAATTAGAAGCAGAGAAGTGTCTGAGGAACAATCATATTATACAAACAATATTAACCACATTATTCTGTCTGTGGAATCTGGGAAAAAATATACTTCAAAGTTGCAGAAATGTTAAACGTACAATATTTCTTGCAGATTTTTAATCCAAACAAAACCAACTTATTACAGTATTTGTTAGAGCCTGGTCATAATTAAATACAGGAAGGACATTAAAACTTCCAAGAGATTTTTTTAAGCCACAACAGAAGAAAAGGCACAATTGCATAATTGGAACCAAACCCAAACCCCAGTTCCTTCTTATTTACCAGTATCATCTAAAGGACACTATTTAGATGCTGAAAGGTCTGCAGCTTACAACTGTGAATCATCTAAAAGTCAAAAATTTCAAAGGAATCATATGACATGGGATAAAAGTTTATAAATGAAAGATATAGAAAGTTTCTGCTCACTGCAAAACCACATCCTAAGAGTTACCATATCTCTCGTTCAAAAAAATCCATGTTGTTGTGAGGAATTAAATCTTCTTTGATAGTAGTAAGTGTTTAAAAAACAGAATTTGAAAGAAAGATACATATTTTAAGATATTCTGAAAATAATATTTCTTCAGAGAACAGGATCTCTCTCATAATTTGGTTCTACACAGGTCACGAATACGAAACTAACTTGCCAGTCAGTGGGACAGTTTTTTAAAAAGTTTCAGATCAGTTTTATTGGCAGTTGGATTCAGTTCAGCACTCTCTGTTATTTGCATGTCTCTGCAGGAAATTAGTATCAAAAGCATTCTCCAACCCTCCCCTCCACAAAAAAAAAAAAATTAAATCCTCTTGCATTTCTGCAAGGCATGCCAAAAAGTGATAGCACAGACACAGATGGACATTTAGATGCTAAGTTTTCTGTTATAAAACAAACCAAGCAGTTTTGAAGATTTTCTAATTACCTGAGTGATTTAACTCCTGGGGTTTTTATTCCTTTCTGACATAGCCAAAGTCATCAACACTGAACAGTGAAAACATATGTATTGGCCAGGTTAACAATTTTCAGTTCAGATGAAGGGATGAAGAAAAGATGCAGCCACACTGCTGCATTAGCTCAGTGCATGAAATGCCGTCAAAACCAAGAAGTTTCATACAAGACCCTGCTGTCACAACACTATAAATAGGATGGTTCAATACACATAGAAGATTCCTTTTTTTCTCATTAAAAATAACTACACTTCAGAGACACTCACACTGAAGGAAAAATTATCATGATGTCTCTTTTTGACCTCTAGATCCTACCATTAGTCAACACCAAAAAGAACCTAACAAACTGACAGTCTAAAACTTTAGGTTCCTTATTTTTTTGGCAGCATACATGAGAAAATTCACAAAGTCCTTCTTTTTAAACATTCATCACATCAGGAAAAGCTAGCTTTAGATACCTAGTTGGGAGGCAAACCCAAAATCTCCTTGGAAACATGTATCTTTAAAGATGCTGATCATACCACGTAATTGTCTAACTGCCTTTAAAAAAACTCATTACCATCAGAAGTATTGCAAGAGTTATTTATTTATTTACAATAATTTTCAGATTTTTACTACTCTTTCTCAGTAGAGACACTCACCCTTAAAGACTTAAAATACCACCAGTCTTACAAAAGGAAAGGAAATAAACCATGAAACTAAATGTTCTGAGAAAGACTCAGCTGCCACTTACGTTTTTGTTCATTCATTTTAACACACCTTTTTAATGGGATTAATCACATGGTTTTATATTTTTTTTACTTTAGAACCTCATCGATAAACACTTCTTCCAATTAAATAGATACTCATTACAGTCTTTGGCCAACATCCTAAAATTAATTTCAACTGAAGCAACAGAGTCATCTAAAACAAAAGAGGGTTTTCTGAATAACATCTTTTATCCATACTCTGTTAATATACCAAATTTTTTGAATTTCATTTATCCAGCACTGAAGAAAACAAAAACATTTCTTTTTCAATGAGAGCGCACATTTATGAAATTACTGCTTAATACCTTTTAGATATAATTTGATAATGAGTACGGAAGAGGTTTAAAAAAACCCAAAAAATCTACTAAGCTTTTCCTTGACCATTTAGCACTGCTTCAACTACTCATGTAGAAGACAAACACCATGTCACATGCTTTGTTCACTGACATCTATCCAGGTTTTCAATCTCTTCTTCGTGTATGCCTAAAGGCCAACAATGTGGAAGTTTAGAGGGAAACTTTGCAATATAAGAACACTTCTGTGTATAGACAAATTTACCCTGATCAAGGAAAAAGTTTATAATGAGGTAAAAAAATAAGCTGAAATAAGAGAGCTACAGAAACACCTAACTTCAACTCTTCTTGCTTTCAGCAATTGATAAAATATTGAATAATAGTCAAGAAATTTCACTTAAAAAAAAACCAAAACAAAAACCAGTGGAACAAGGAATTAAACATATACACTCCTCCTAGAATTACTCTGGAAATTAATAAAAATTATTAGAAGCATTTTTATAAAATTAGAAATTAAAAAGCTCAAGGAGCAGCTGCCACAATATACAACACTACAGTACCTTTAACAAAAAACCCCCCTAAATCCATATATATATAAAGTATTTAATATTCACTTAATACTCATGTAAAATATTTTTATTAACTATTTTTTTCTTACTATTTTTCCAATATAAATACAACATTTGCAAATATATTTAAGTATAATTAAGTTCAGATCTTACAAACCTCTGTTCCAAAACAAATTAAAAGTTCTTTATTGATTTAAGCAAGGATTTCACCTCCTTTCTGACTTCAGTAGTTATTCAGACAAAAGCAGTAGGCATTAAAACAATTAAATTAATTAACAAATTAAAACAAGATCAACCTCAATCATTAGTCTCAATCATTGTTGTCATACAACAATATAGGTGTCCAACCTCTTGCTCACACCTGGGCCAACTTTTAGCACAATGGGCACTGTCATTTCTCAGCTATACTGACAGGCATAATATGAAGAAATATACAATTGAATAATGATGAAAACAATGGAGCACTTTAGTTGCTTTAATTAGGACTGCATACAATTTTGACTTGCATTTTAAAAGTAAACAAAAATTCCTCTATACCATGTGCCTAGCTGGTACCAGCAAGTGCCTACATCAGCAAGACAACATAGCATCTGATCATATGCAGCTCATATCAATGTCACTTGATTTTTAGAAATTATAAATCATTGCACCAATGGTTTTCATATATTCAAAGAAGATTTAAAGTTCTCATTATTTGTAGTACATATTATATCTTTCATGATCAAAACAACTTTGCCTTTAATGCCTAGGAAAAATGCTGCATCTTCAGCTTACTTATTCTTTAACTCCTAGAGTCACAAGGCAAACCTCCTGGATTACATTACTTTGAAACTTGGGTGATTCTTTATTACTCTGGGTGATTTTGCACAAGTCATTCAGTTGCTCTAGAAGTAACTTTACCTGAGGCCAAAGCCTTCCTTTCAACATTGGTTTCACTACTTAGATTTGTCTGTCGCCAATTACTCACGACAACTGTTACAATCTCAGTGATATGATAAACCTTGATTAACCTGTGTTTTCAAAGAACATGGCAGTCCTTTGCAAAAAGTAAAAACCAAACTTAGTGCAGTAGTAATGATAACAATGTAATATAAAATGGTCACTACCAGAGTGCCATGTTAAGAGAACGATCACTAATGTCATTAGTTATGTTAACGCAACATTAATTTATATGCAAATGGTATTCTTAGGTTCAAACATCTACACAACAAAAAGCAATTTCTTTACAACTCCTACCTGAGTCGACAAGAGATTGCAATCAATGTGTAGTCCTTTTCCCGTCTTATACCTCTGAAGTAAACCAGCCATAATTGCTCCATATGTATACAATCCAGTAGCAAGGTCTGTCATTGCTACTCCTGGTCTAACTGGCTCACCATCCTAAAGAAAAAGAAAACACCCCAAAATGAAACAAGACAAACAAACAAAACAATAAGGAAAGAAAAAAGCAGGAAAACAAGCAGGGACAATACAATTGTCTCTGCTTGATTCCAGCAGGGCTGGGATCTTATTGGCATGACAGAGACATGGTGGGATGACTCCTGTGACTGGAGTGTTGGAATGGAGGGATATAGGCTCTTTAGGAAAGATAGGCAGAGGAGAGACAAGGAGGCAGTGTTTCCCTCTATGCCAATGACCAGCTGGAGCACGTAGAGTTTCACTGGGGATGGATGAAGAGCTGACTGAGAGCACAGAGAGGGCAATTGCAGGTAACATTATATTCCTGTTACACGTGCCCATCTATGGAGACAGAGTGGATGGGGCCCTCAATAGTGGCCTCATATTCACAAGTCCTAGTCCTCATGAGGGGCTTCAACCACTCCAATATCTGTTGGAGAGACAACAACATAGAATCACATGCTGTAGGAAAAAATCAGGTTCAAGACCATCTAGGCAATCTGAAGATGCATAAGCCCATTAGACTCGATAACAAACATCCACAGGACCCGAGGGATTTGGCAATGGGAATGGCTAAGCCACTATCCATCATATTTGAGAAGTCATGGTAGTCCCAGGAAGTTCCCACTGACTGGAAAAAGGGAAACATAACCCCTATATTCAAAAAGGGTTAAAAAGAAGACCCATGGAACTATGGGCCCACCAGTCTCCTGTTCCTATGCAGCAGGATAATGGGGCAGATTATCCTGGAACCTATGCTAAGGCACATGGAAAATAAGCACGTGATTTTTGACAGTCAACACAGCTACACTATGGGCAAATTGCACCTGACAAATTTAGTGGCTTTCTATGATGAGGTTACAGAGGTAGTAGATCTGGAAGAGTGATTGATGTCATCTACTTGGACTTGTGCAAAGCACTTGACACTGCTACATGACATGCTTGTTTCTAAACTGGCCACTCGGTAGATAAGGAATTGGTTGGATGGTTGCACTCAGTTGCAATTAGTGCAAGAAATTAGTATCTTTGAGTGAATTGATGTATAAAAACTACCACTAAAAATCAGGTATTCTTGCAGCATGTACACACTGCCACTTTGTGATGCCACATGCTGCAAATCATGAAGAATTTATTATGCAACATTTTGTCCCTAATAACATAATGCTTCAACTCACCAGAGCAAAAAGAAAAGAGATAAAGTTAGAGACAAGAGAAGCTAGTGAAGACTGAATTTTATTATGTCTGGAAGCCAAAAGCCTAAACAATTTGTACAATACGCTGACACAAGTGCCTGTTTGAATGGCAGAACCATATTGCTTCATTCTTCTCATTCCCTTTTTCTCCCTCCTCTTCAGTCCCTCCCCAAATCAAAGCTCAGTTTTGTATTTTCCACTATACACTCCAGGCTTCTAGTAAGAAAACAAAAACAAACTTTTGTTTACACATGTAAATATTACACATGCAAATGCATGCAAATTCGTGACCTTCTGAATGAAGTCACTGAAAAGTTGTTTGTTCAAATATCAGTTTTCTGTATGTCACCCCTTTTCTAGCATCAAGGGAAGAATATTTATATTACATAATGTGTTTCAGAACTTCTGTAATCATTGGCATGATATACATCCCCTCTGAAATCAATGGCAAAATGAACTAATTTCAGCCTAGCTAGGCTTTTATCATAGTGCTTTTGAAATGTTCTCTATTTCCTACTCTGAAAAGTTTGAAATCAGGTGATCAGATTATTCACAGCAGTTCCTTATTTTGAAGTTTTACTTTTTGTCTGCTGGGTTTTTTTAAGTTTTCAAGATTTGAAGAAAAATAGAAGTGCAAAGCTAATGAGACTCTTCCAGAATTCTGGCATCCAAATAAGTGTAAGACAACTTAAAGTAATTACAATTGATAAATAATAACTGTTTGTCAAGTAACCATAAATGTATTTAAACTAATGTGGCATAAATTCAATAAAATTGAATTTACAGAATTATTTTAATTAGCTATGTCTAAACCACTAATTGTAATTATGGTAACAATAATCTTCTAAATAAGACTGCAAGAATTGTTTCCTGATAATTATTAAAAAAAGACCGTCTTGGCTTCATATAAGAAAATCTTCACCATTGTTTTTCTTTTGCACTCCAATAGGATTTACACAAGTCTGCTATCAAAGTCATATGCATAATATTTTTCTTTGAAAATTTTTATTTTATTATCAATTGCATTAATAGAGCAATTCTGAAATAAATGACAGTAGGACAATATTTTCTACATGATAAGGAAAAGGCTACTATTTTATTTATAACATGAAATTGCCTAAAAATAACAAAATCTGTAAAAAATATAACAATTTTTTTAAAAATTAGTTACTGTCATTCAAACCACTGTAAGGATTAGTCTGTGACTATCTATAGCCTAGATATCCATAGGATGATATATAAACTACACAATATTATGGTTAACACTGCTTTAGGAAGTAGTACTTTTTTGAAGAATCTCTTATTTCTTCTTTCTCCAGACTCTACACTAAACTACTTCAAATTCCCAATAGAAAACACAACTCCAAGGTTCCAGCTATTTACCACTCTCGTTGTACCTAACTCTGGGGAAAAACAGGGAAGTTCATTGTTCACTTGTATATGCACAGGCAAACCAAGGAAACTAATTAGCCCATGAGAAGGTTTTTGCTTCTCAGAGCTACCACAGAGAAATAAAAGAAAAAAACCAAACAAAAATCCCAAACAAACAAAAACCAAAACCAAAACAAATCCCACACAGAAAAAAACGTACACACATAGAAAACCACCTAACCAAAAAAAAAAAAAAACCCAAAAAAAAACAAAAAAAAAAAACCCAACTTCCTTTAAGAAATAAGTTTTTTAANNNTAAGTAATCAGTTTGTTAAATTGTTCTTCCTTTACTATAGCCACTTCATTACATTTACTGGGTTTAGAAGAAACCAAAAAGACTTGATATTTTGCCAACAGATGTGCTGCAACATTCTTAGTTTGAAAACACTTTCCACTGTTTTTAGAGTGTCATTAATTTCACCCTTGAAGGAGAACAATACATTTTGAAGATGCAGAAATTGGGATTATTTTAATAGGTTGTTATATATGAATTCCAGAACCTTCCTCATCAAATACTAGATTACCTAATGTTTAAAAGCTAACACTTCCTTTGCTCCGCAGAAAGTTATCCTTTATTTCTAAAAATACTTTCACAATTTCCCCTTACAGAACACTCCTATAAACTACTAGCATTATACTGCTATGTTATTTTTAACATGTTGGCTTTGCTTTATCCTAACACTCCACAACCTATAATTCTGAACCAGTCCACACAATTTCTAGCCATCCTTGGTCTTTCTATGAAGATTCCTGACTAGCTGCCATGTCTCACCATTTAATCAGCTTTAATCAGCTCCTACGCCATAAACCTGTCTTTCTGTGGAAGGATGCACAGGTATAAGTACTGTGAAATGGATTCATTCAGGCTTTTATTCCTATCCTGCAGGATAAAGAAGGATAAAGCTACACACACACAGAAATCCCTTCCTTAAGACAGAGCTTCTGCCAGCACAGCAGCACTATTGTGTAGCTAACATTATACCAGCTACTCGGGCAAAGTAAGGATCTATGCATTATATTTTATTCAAGAAAGTTATTTCAAAAGTGACAAACACCACCACCCCTGCCAGACAAAAATGATATTATTGTTCTGGTAGGATGACTAAAGGTAGCCCTAGCCAGGGAGAATGTGTCTTAAGCAAACAAAGCTGCCATCCAGCCTCAAGGGCTGGCGTGAACCCTAAATTAGGTGCAGCATCAGGACTTGCCTCTTTCCTCATTTGAAAGGATAAAGATTCATACCAGTAGAGCAGACCTTTTGTTTTTAAATCACTGTGCTTTGCAATTGCTCAATCTTATAGTTTACACTGTTATTCCTAATTTTTGCTGTTTGCTAAATTCCTTACAATTTGTCAACATATTCTGGCTCAGATATAGTCACGTGTTTCAGAAGCTTCCTTTCCTGAGGTTGTTTTTATCTTGCCCTTTGACATAATTTCTCTTCCCAAACTTACATCAATAATAGAAAAATCATCCATTTAAAATTAAAATTGTTTTGAAATTACATGCTTAATAAAAGCATTCTAAGTCCAGTAGTCTTTACAGATGTGAAATAATTGCTGAAGCTAATACAAACCAGCAATGGCTGAATTTTTCAACAGCTCTGAGCTATATATATCATGTGTATTCTTTTGTAACAGTTTGTTTGGTTCTAAACCCAAGAATGGCCTCTCTGGATTGCAGATTAAATGCTACCTCATATCCAGTAAAACAAAAAAGTTTTTTCAAAAAGAATACACCACCATAAAGGTATTTGAAATATTGAAGACGACATGCAATAATCCACTAGGAGATGGAAGGGGATTTTAACCAAATTGAGCTTTATTTAATTAATTTCAAGTTATTGCCTTGATGAGTCATAGAAATTTTCATCAAATGAATATTCATCTGGCATATATATCTGAACATATTAAGTAAATTTTTTCTGTTCAACAAATATGAAACTTGAAAGTGGTGTTTAACCAGGAAATATCTATAAATTATGTCATCCAGGACAATAAAAGTGTCATCAGTGCAAACTTCGTCCTTTAATGTATTTTAATTTATGTAAAAAAAACCTGAATATGTCCTGAAGCAACTAGTTTAATTCAAAATGGGTTTGTGTTAGTGATTTACACAAAACAGATTCCCCTCATAAACATATTAGAAATTGAAATTTCACAGGTGTGATACACTTCTAATACAGAAGTAATCAAGCACATGTGTAAGAGCTTGAATCACATGCAGGTTTCTGCACATAAAACCATAATTTAAAGACACTATTCTACTGTGCTTGAGTTTGTACAATCAGCAAAAACAACACTAGCATAAATGCAGGTGTTTGTGCCAATAATTTTGCAATATTGCAGAAGTTATAGCTTGATTCCAAGGTTCAGAATATCAGAAATGCAGATTCATTTCTAAGTTATTACCATTAAGTGACACCAGAAAGAAAACTGAAAAATAAAAGGAAGCTGTTCTCTTTTTTGTTGTTTTTTCTTAATAGGCAGGAATATATATTGCTATTGGATTATACATTTTTGTATATGTCAGATACAGGACAAAATTTTAGTACCCTATTATTAAAGGGTTCTTTCTAAAGAACTGTAAATATATATACCTTGATATAAATATGCATACTTCAAACATTAAACACCTCAGTCATGTATGCAGATGCTTTTTTGCTGCTGCTCTGATTCCTTACAATTTGTCTACCACATCAGCTGATGCCTCTAAGACCATCCTGCAAGAATATTCAATTTTTTTTTACCAAAGGGACATTTTCAAATAGCACTGTTGCACTGATAATGTTATGCTGATTATCTATAGCTACTGCAATTAAATTTTTAAAAAATGCAATCTGTTATAATTTTTCCTTTTTTTCATTTACAATCTATAAGAGTGGCCTTTTCTGTTTTATTCTAAAAAAAATCAGACCCTAGTCTACCCATTTAAATGAAGTTATTGCTTGTAGCTTATTAATTCTGCTATCTAGTCAACAAATAATTTAAGCTTTATTTAAAAAAAAAAATCATGAGATCCTGTTTTCTTTTTTCTTCTTTTTCTTTTTCTACATGTTGGATGAAACAACTTTGTTCAGACTTAATTTTGTGAAATTTTAAACACAATCCTGTCACATGAACATAAATGTATAAAAAACATGGAAAAATTACTATTAATAATACTCTGCTATTTTAAATTTACTTTCAAACAAGCATACAATGTGATTTTAACGCCACTTGAGTACGTTTTCACTATAACAATAAAAAGCACATTTGTTTCTTTGGAGTCATTGACTACTTAAATCTTTGAAACAATATTGTCACCATCAAAAACCGGTCTCGAGAAACTGAGGAAATAGTACATAAACAACTTCAAATCAAGAAAAATAACCAAATTTTAGCATGTTAATTTAATCATGTAAAAGAGACTAAGTTTGAATGAATTGTAAGAAGCCCCCAATGAACAGACAAAGCTGTTACTGACAATCACTAAATGATTCCTATTATTACATTACCTCAAGTCTTGGTGAGGTGATGTGAACATATGGTTTTCCAGTGTGGATCTTAACACAATTTTTAATAAAATCCATCTTCATAACAGCCACTGAGGACTATTATTTTCATAATATAACTTGCATGCAATTATTCAATACAACAGTTATTTACTTTGGCATTTATATATCATTGAAAAGCTGTACAAAAGTACTGTGTTTTTCAATCTTTCTATCTACTATCCTTTATTCATGTTGTACTAACAACATCTGCCTCTTCCTAATAGTTTTTACACCATATTAATTTTGAATTGGTATATTTTGAGGTGTGCATGAAGTTTCTGGCATTGTATTGGAAGTGTTAACCTCCATTCTACAGAAATAATGTTAAATTTACTTACACTACAATTACTGTGATCAGTCATTGTTTACTCCATATGTGCATTAAATGTTTGAAGAGAAGTGCCTGTAAGGACTGCACTCAATTTCATATCTTCTCATGTTTTGAGATGGGACATCCCATGATTATACACCAATAACACAGCACAAATGTACAGTCTCAGGAAACTAGGCACAAAATGTTTCAGCTTACTCAGTCCAAAAATGCTTGATTTTGACTTTTTTCCCCCTATAAAAAGTACAACTCTGGTAACAACAGTTGCCAGAAGTACAAACTTCTGATGTTTGCCATTGTTCTCAGTAGAAAACAAGTCTATTGGCAGAATATCAATCCTACAATAGAGTTGTGTCCAGATCATGTGTGGTTAGCTTTCAACAATCTACTCAAACATGAACAGCTGACCCTTAGTACAGAAACTTCATTAATTCCTTGTTTATCTAGAAAATGCAAGTATTCACAAGATCTGCCCTACTGCTTCCAGAGTATCAGGAGCACTCCCACAGAACAGTATCTAGCATTTATAATGTATAGAACAGACTTGTAACACTACCTCACTTGGAAAGGGATATTTGGGGACCACATTCCCTGCATCTGTAGGTGATTCAACACAGCTTAATTACATGCTTATTTGACCAGCATTTTTCTGAGGTGAAGACACACCTTCTGTGTACCTCTAGAATCCAGATACTAAACTACTCTTATGCTTCCTGCACTACCACAATTACCAAAGATCTCAGTTGTTAGTGGGGATAGGGAGCATATAAGGCTTTTACAGAAATGCATGGCATCTGTCTGCCTATTTGCAGACAGAATGATTGAAAAACACCCAGGTTTTGTCAGATTTATCTAGATAACTTCAAAATTCCTGCTTTTACAAAGGGAATATCAATATTCAAGCATCAGTGAGACTTCACACTTGTAGGTATAGTTCTATCATCCAGGTGTCAACAATGTGTCTACTACAGCTCTTGAAGTGACTACAAGTGGCCATTAACGCCCATTCATTCACTGGTGATTTAGGATTTTTCTTTTTTCTTTAATTTTCTGTTTCTTAAGAATTTTTATTTACAAACCTGGAGTAAGATACTTGAAGTATATAAGTACTATAATTTTCTTAGATTCCCAAATATGAGACCTCTGGTTGGACTCAGAGGTCCATAACAGATGTTTTAGCATAGGCTGACTTGTTCCATGCAGCAGCAAGTTTTGGTATATAGCACAAGGATTCTGTGAAACTTGTAAGTTATGCACTATACCTCATGCCCTGTGATATGCATGAGACCAGAAACAGCAGCAGCAATGGAGTCATATCCACCTCTCCGAATCACAGGACCAGTCTGACCATAACCTAAAAGAGAAACACAACAATTAGTAATTCAATCAAGGACAAGTACAATGTAAACTACTACTGCTCCTCAGCTTTTGTTAACAAGTTGTCCAGATTGTACAACCAATGAATGCTATTCTATTCTATTTATTCCTGCACATTTTTAAGAGTAAAGTTGGATTTATCCTCTGTAGGTTGAGGATGTGTTTGATCTTAATTCTAGACAAACTTCTATCCCTGCTACGTTTCACTCCTTTCAGATAAAATTTCCCTTTTAATTCACTGTGTCAGCTGAGGTTGGATTCATATGTTATTTCAGAGAATCTACAGTATCTCTACAGGTCTGCAATTGTTGTCCAACAGGGCCCATCTTGCCTGTGCATCTCCACTCTGCTGTAAGAATACCTTGAATACCCCAAACAATACTCAAATCATGACACTATGGTTTGGGCACATGAATTGTTCCCCCCTTAGGTCTGTTACTTTATTCTGTATCTAAACAGAGCTACCTCCAAAACAAAACATTGTTTACAAGAGATGGCAAGGCTTTAGCAGGTACGTACAATCTGTTTGCCAAGAGTTAGCACCAATGGAATCCAAAATACTGAGAATTTTTACTGAATTACCTAAATACAGTTTTGTTCAGCTGTATGATTAACTTAAAAGAAACAGGTGTAGCCAGAAGATACTGTCTTACTTTTCTTTGCTATAGTCATCATATTCGTACAACAACCACTAAATCTTTCAATTGAGAAGGACTTGCACAAGCAGCTGAGGAGGTCACTGGAACCAGTGACCACCATCATAGAGGGCAGAAGACAACTGGGAAGGAGCAACATATGTTACTGATGGTTTCTACTAGTTCTAGTAATGGCAGAGCCCTCAATAATCAGATTCAAGCACTCGTCCTCCTCAAAGAGGAAGCACATTCAAAGCTATTATCGTGCTTTCTTTTCTGATATCTCTAAGAGAAATCCCTTGGAGTTAGAAGACACTTGTCACAGTAAAGACTCCTAATTTAACTGCAGTTCTAAAACAACAATTCTGTTTAATTCTTAACTGTGAGAACGGTATTAGAATTATATTATATCAACATATACTGTAAGGTAAAAAATTCTGAATCTCCTGGATTCCTTTTGATAATTTGCCTGGAAAAATCTTCTCTATATACAGACAGTCTGTTCAGTAGACATAACAGTCTAAACATTGGTTTTGTGAATTAAATCAGACAATTAAAAATTTTTCACTGACGTAACCTACCTCAGTTCCTCCACTTGGATGGATGCTGTTATGTGCATATTTCATAAATTATTCCTTATATATAGTACAAGAAGATTATGATGACTGAAAACTGGAGTTAAAGCACTTTGTTTCTCCAATTGATAAATCATACCAAGTAAAACAATATCCACATACCACACAGATTTCCCATTATACCACATACTACCTCAACTGTCTAATCTCTTTCTGGAGACATGAGATTGACGTTGTGCAAAGCTGTAGAGGAACTCAACTTCTACACTCAGTGTCACAGAGAATATCAGAATACTACAGTCAAATCACTGATTCATCAATGTAGCTTCAAACCAAACATTTTGCAGGAAAAACATCAATACTTTTCTTGTGACCAAGCCTGTGTCACTACTTACAACAGAGAAGCAAAAACCTACAAATTATCCCAGCTTTATTTGACAACAGCTGACTTTGAGGTCCCAAAGAGAGCTCATGGCATTTCCTTTCCTATTTACACTCTTAAGATGACAGCTAAGAACAGTGTATTCAAATATACAAGTACTAGCAAATAAAATATACTGGATCCACTCAGAAATGTTCCAAAGAGCTTTAACTAGGCATATACCATTATCTCATTGGAATGAACTGCAGAATTAAAACCAGTTAAGTGTGGGGGGCCACTTCAAAAACAAAATCTTGCTCAATAAAAAAAATACTCAAAACAACTTTAATTGAATAGTGAAAAGCATATTGAAGCGAGAAACTACGTACTGGCCTCAATTACTAACAAAGAAAAGGCATCTCAACACATCTACTCACACAAATGTTTTCATAAACAGCAAACATCTGAAAATTAAACATTTAGTATGTAGATAGAACAACTATACAACTCTTTGCAATGCTCTTCAGGTAAGGACAAACATCCATACTTCAAACACTGAATTCAGGAGAGGTGACAGGCAACAAGATCCGCATCTTTCTAGAGGAGTTTCACAAATAAAAATTCTAACTCTTTTTCACACATTGTAACAACCATGTTTCAAAATAAAAGTTATTATTTAATGGCTTTTTGGTTAATATTAGAACTTGTATGAAGTCTTTAACTAGTTTTCATAGGTCACAATAGATTAAAAAGAAAAAATAAATAATTCTGCTTTTGATCTGAATTCTGAGTTGATAGAGTTAGGGTGGGGACAAAATCTGTTGTCACTGGATATGGTTTGCCCCAGGAACTACGGATATACAAAATTCCTGGAGGAAAAAGTAGAGTTAAGCAAGAAAAAGCTATTGCTAAAAATGAAAGATCTCATTATCCAGACAAAAATCAAAGGCTGAACATTATTTTCATGGTGAATGGAGCAACCCAGTGCAGATGTTTTAGAAATAACTATGAACACAAACACAAAAACTTTGAAGAGGAGTCCAAAATTACATTCAAAAAATATTCAGCCTGGTACACAGATTTTACAGTAAGAGTAATATATACACATACATATATGTGTATATACATATATACACATATATATGTGTACATATACATGTACACATATATATACAAATATACAAAATAACTCCCTAAAGATAAAAATGCCACCCAAAGTTTATATTTGTCTGAATACCCTGCATTGTCGCATACGTAATTCAGTGTGAAAAGTGTAGATTTGCAATTACATCTTCCTGTTAAATAAAATGTAGCTAATGATTTAAAGTTTAGATACAATGAAAAATACTTCAGGGTAAAAAGATAATCCCAGTTGAATACAGAGAGAATACATTTAACAGTGATGGTCTCAGAAGGTAAGTTAAGGCAGCTGATTACACTCCTGCTCCCCTTTAGCGGATCTTATCACCGTAATCTACAGTCAATATTTAAATAATCTTTATCAGTAAAGACTTTTTTTTTTTAGATCTTTAAGTCCAGTGTAGGTATTTTTATTTTGGGGAATAGATTTCAGAATGACAGAAGAATTCATATTTTAATTTAATAAAACTAAGTGTTTTCTGAGTAATTTCAGCTTGACAGACAGCTGCCTAGATCCTAAATCTTATGTAAAGCTTTAGGTTTTTGTGTAAAACAGAATCTGCAAGGAACAAAAGAATGTTGCACCACACTAAACCCCTATTCAACTCCCAAAATGCCCATCCTATACTTTAAAGTAGGAAGACATGATTTCTTCTGATACCTGCCACATCCTCACGTGTCTAGAATTCAAAATTATCACAATGTGAGCCTGTGTTCTCTACTGCAAAATGTACATCAGTTTCACAATCAAACCAAGTACAAGACAATAACCCCCAGTCAGATCTCCAAGTGCTTCCTAAAAATTGCCATTGTCAAAGCATTATTTAATCTGCATAGCAAGCTTTTGAAATTGCCAGAAACAGAATCACACAGAAGAGCAGAATGGGTGGGGTTGGAAGGGACAATAATGGGTCATATGGTCCAACTATCCTGCTGAAGCAGAGTCATCAGAGGGCACATGGCACAGAATTGTATCCAGATGGTTTTTGCGTATCTGCAGTGAGGGACACTCAACACCCTTTCTGGGCAATTTTTTCCAGTGCTTGGTCACCAGCACAGTAAAGAACTTGCTCCTCATATTCAAGGGGAACTTCCTACATATCAATTTCTTCCCATTGCCTCATGTCCTGTTGCTTAGCTCCATCAAGACCCTGGTTCCATCCTCTTGGCACCCTTCCCTCAGGTGCTTAGAGACATTGATGAAATCCCCTTTCAGTCATCTCTTCTTGAGGCTGAACGGGCCCAGTTCCTCCAGCTTGTCCTTGTAAGAGAAATGCTCCAGTCCCTTAATCAGCCCTCCAGTGGCCCCACTCCAGCACCCTATTGCTGAGGAGCCCAGAACTGGATGCAACACTCCATGTCTGGCCTCATGTGGGCTGAGTAGAGGGGCAGGATCACCTCCCTCCACCTGCTGGCAATGCTCTTCCTAATGCACCTGTGCTGCCTTGGCCACAAGGGCTCACTGCTGGCTCATGGACAGCTTGTTGTCCACTAGGACCCATAGGTCCTTCTCCACAGAGCTGCTTTCCAGTGGTTTGGCCCCTAGATTGTACTGGTGCAGGGGGTTATTCTTCCCCAGGTGCAGGACTTGCCATTGCCTTTGTTGAATTTCAGGCACTGCTTTCTGTCCATCTCTCAGTCTTCCAGTTCTTCTCTTCCATCTCTCTCAAGGCCCCTTGGAAGACCATTTTGAAGTGGTATCTGCCACTCCTCCCAGCTTTGTGTCACCAGTGAACTTGTTGAGGAGGCATCTGCCCCTTCACCTGAGCAAGTTAAACAATGCTGGGCCCAGTACCAAACCTTGGGGGACACCACTTGTGACAGGCCTCCAGCTAGACCCTGTGCCATTGATTGCAACCTCTACAGAACTATTTGCTTATTCACCATAGTCACACCTAAATCTCCCTGTTCTGACCCTGCAGCCAAGTCTACCTTCTACTCAAGAAAGTGTAGAAACCATTACTCTTTAACGCTTTTTCTGAGCAAGAAAAATTAACTGGGCATGAGAAGTATGAATGAACTGGAACTGGGTACTTTGTGCCAGCTTAAGGGAAATACGGGCCGTTCCTGGAGGCATTTCCAAAGCAAATGCCACAGGTTTCCAGCAGCAATCCTTTACCCTTAGCTCAAACAAGAAGGAAGAAAGAGACTTTAACCAATTGGAAAGTTCTGAAAAACAGAGTATGCTAACTAGAGACAGTAAAGATAAATTTGCACATGAAAAGTTTTAAAAAATTTTCTCAACCAAGATCTCCACTATCATTTTTTGTTGGTCTGCAGCATTACAATAGTGTATGAATATTCAAAATGAGACATGTCTAACATAAAACAATTCATATTTCTCTGTTCTTGCATTTACTTTTCACTTAATATTTGGGTAAATATGACAATTACAATATTATAAAATAAGGTGACAAATATGTAATAATGTAGCTCAAAGCTGTTCTATAAAGTCTCCGGCTGTCTGATGGCCAAACCTTTGATATGGACCACAAGGGAAGACTTAATATGCCTAAAAATATTTATCTAGTAAAACTGAAAAATGATCATGTCAAGATAAACAGTAAATTATAATAGCACTAAGACACTCATCGTTAGCTGAGGCATTGCAGAAGTAACTTTATGCAAGACACTAATTGCAGCTGATTGAAGATTTATTTAGTAATATGAATTGAAGCATATAAATTTCCTGTGAATATCAGCAATATATACACATTCCAGTTAAATCTAAGAGTGAGATTGCTGATATTATGTGATGAAATTACACTGATATTAATAGGCGACAATTCCTGACAAATGGGAAGACTTTCTCCCAGATTTTTCTAGTTAAATCAGACACACACATTTTTTTAAACAAAAAACCACATTCTTCAATGGGAAATAAATTAGCTACTTTTCTAGGGTTGGTGTGACATTCTTCCATGATGAAAGGGGGCCAATTATTCTGAAACATGGAAGTTACTTCTAACACAACAAAACTTATAGTTCTGTGCTTAACACATAGGAGCCAGGTGATGGCACTCAAGGTTTGGAACATAGCACAGGAAAAATTATAATATTTTCAGGCATCAAATGGGACAAAAGTTTGGGAAAAAAAATAACATGTCATAACAAACTACTGTTAGTTTATCCACTTTTAAATGGTCAATATATTTATCACATAAGAGAGACAAAATTTGCTTTACAATCTGCTCTAAATGATTCTGTTCTGAGACACAGAAATAAATATTATGGCTTGAAAAAGGTCAGGCTGAAGATTACGAAAAAGGTAGCAACAGTAAAAGTTGCTGGACTGCACAAAAGTGTTACTACCCAATTGCCAAATGTTAAAAAATGTCACACTAAATTTAAAAATGTTAGCAGAAAAAATCCAAATCAAACCTGTTTCCAGAAAGAACTCTGTTAGAAAAACAGACTAATGTGTTCTTACAGGTTTAGCTTTCTAATATAATGTCATCTACAACATAGCTTGATTTCATTTTTGCCAGACAACAGTGGGATTTTTACATACATTTAGGCAGATACTCTTCATAAATTTTTAGAAGCAAGCAAACGGATTAAACAACTTTTTCTCAGACAGAGTTTCATGTGTCTGTAGATTTTATGCTATTCCAAGATGTATAGAGAACACACATTTGGACACCCTATTTCCTTGCCTAGGATGTACTGATGATACGATGACAGAATTCCTAACATGTATAAAAACAACTCATTTTGGCTAGGAGCTGCCTGAAAGCATCTGGGATAAACAGGCACTACTGTGTCGCAATATCATCACTTTAGGGACAATCACGCTAAAAGAAGTATTTTTACGTAGGTTAGTTTAGATTCATTTGGGATTTTTATGGAGATTAACCAAAATGTTTCTACATTTCTCAGCTTGTTGTGCATTTCATTTGTATTTAATGAAATTTAACAGCCCAGGATAGCAGGTCACAAGCAATTTGCAACTTTAAAAAAACAACTGAGAAAGAAATAAATCTCACAAACTTACAAACGCACAGAAACTGAAAAGGGGGAACGAACACTCATTCAGCACCTGAAATTGCTATTCTTCTTTCTTCAATACAATGTTCTTTCAAGCTAATGATGGCCTCATAACTAAATCTACAAGACAGCCTGAGTATGATTATCTGTGTCATAAAAAGAAAGGTCAGCATTTCTCATTATGGCCTCTGTTCAAAATATTTGTATCACATGCAAGAAAAAACCAAAAGCCATAATTTCTGCACTTCTTCATGATTTGATAGCATGATAAAACTTTATAAGGCCAAATATAAAACACATTGTACTAAAAACACAGGAAAAACCAACATGGAGACATGTTGTCAACACAGACCAACTCCCTTGTAGTTCAATTCCCAGATGACAAATGACACTACAAAGTCAGGCTGTATACGATATTCTGAGCAAAACATAGAAAAATATGTTTAACATAGGCATTTCTACAAAGAGGAGCTAAACATTGTCACAAATTCATTCCAGATAGATGGCTATCCCTGCTGAATAACAAATTAATGAGAAACACCTTTTGGCTTGTTCTACTGCCAAAAGAAAATATTCAGTTAAAGACAGCTTACATCTTTACTTAATAAAGATTAATGAAACAAGCAGAAGAACACAAGCAATTCTCTGTGATGACAAAAGCCAAAGTCTAACAGACGCATTATATGAAACTTTGCAGTGTCAGAGCTGCCAAATGCATTAGCAAAACGAGTAACAACTTTCAGAAAATGCTTGCCATGTGTTGGTCAGAAGGAAAGGAAGTACAGCTTCCTGAATAGGCAAGCTTACAGGAGATCAGAACAGATAAAAGAAAGGTGAAGTCAGAGCAAACCATCAAGAGAGATGAAAGGATGTTTAAAAAAAAAAAACAAACAACAAGTCTTAAGTCAGCAAGCATAAAATCTGCTAAAAACATTTCATTTCCCAACTGATGATCACAAATCCATACAATATTTATTTTACACATGTTGATTTTACACACGTTGATTTAGACATTCTAACCCTGTCTTTTGAACAAAATCAGGTGTTATAAGTTGGAAGGCATAGATAAAACAAAACTGTTAAATCAAACACAAAACTCTATGCTAAGATTTAGCTACTGAAAGACTAGAAGAGGAAAACAACAGCCTCTGCCAGTTGGTCAATTCCATTCAATTTTCATGTCATCTGGGTACCCAGCCCCACACAACTCCTCTTAAGGCACCAACCATACTTATGGGACACAGCCACAGACCATTTCAAACAACACAGGCTTGGTTTTCAAAAGGCCTTTCATTAGCCTGCAAACTTCTAGGCCATATTTTCTAGCTTTATAACATGCCAAATATAAGTTACAAGAAAGCAGTCCCTCCCTCCATAGCTCAAACTGTAATTACTCAAGAGATGCTATCACTTTCTTTTGCTCAGCCAGCAAAAGTTTAAGTTGTCACTCTGAATTTCAAGGCAGAAGCAGCTTCACAGTCTAAGTGAGGTCACTCTTCTACACGATCTAAGAAATTAAATGTGTCATGATGATCATTTCTGAAAACAAAATTTCAATTAAAAGCTTTCAGATTACACTGAGATTACGTACTCAAACTTTACTCCCCACCTTAAAGGAGGCTGATAGACACCCAAATTCCCCATCACTATTTTACACAAATATTCCCAGTTGAACACGCTGAACACGCTTAAAAGTAATAAATCATTCCTTGTTCCATGCTTTGTACAGATACAGCTGATATTAAGACTTCAAATATCTATATAGTGAAAGCTAATATTAAAACAGTGAAATTAATTACTCCCAGCAATGTAGCAATGTGTAGCAATGGCATTTCCCCAGAACATCTATGCTGCAAAACTTGTACAGAAATTAGTTAAATACTGAGGCAAGCTGTCTGTCCTTAACTCCACGTATCCTCATCTGCTTTGCTATGACTGCTTTACCCACCCAACTCTGCCACACTGTTACGACTACAGTAAGGTAATGGAACAAATATTTGTGAGATGTATCTGGCTAAAGTCAACAGAAAGACACCACATTTCAGCTCAACAGATATTAATAATCTTACTATTTCTTATAGTGAAAAAAAATAATGTAAAATTAAGAAGTACCTGCAAGGTGTATTTTCTATGAAAATTTATGACGCTATAGCCAAGCAGTGTAGCGTTAGGATAGCCTCAGAGAAGTCTTCTGATAAGGACATGATTATCTATGACCCCATGAGAGAAATGTAAGCTAATTACATAATAACATAATTTTTTCTTATCTCAAACAGGTGATGTACGTTCAAGTGGATGTTACCTGAACAGACATCCATTTGTTGTGACTGTACATAGTTATGTTGACAGACAAATTTGTGCAGCAGTGTCCAATGAAAGAACTGACCTTGACCAAACACTTCCTCCAGGGGTTGAATGTCCATGCCTGACTTCTCCCTCTAGGATCAAATACATACTGCCTCAGGGACAGAAGTTGAAAAAGGATATCAAATGAACTCAAAATCAGTATGCAATTGTTTTTTGAACCTTACAGAAATTTCCTCAAAATTTTCAAAACAAATTATAAAGTTTTATTCCCGAAGAGGATTAAGTTATATGGAATGCAACATAGTCTTGGAATTTCAAGCTGTCGTTTCAACCCTTTCAATAACTTCAGTGATATTTTTTGAGTCTGATTTTAGTTCTCTTTAGTCTACACACACATAATATGTAAACAGAGGATATATGATAAAATATATGGTCTGCAAATAAAGATATTTACTCCTTTCAGTTTTAATCTTAAAAGAAGTTCAATTCATTAATAAATTCATTCCCATATATTTAAGAACATTATTTTAAGATCATTATTTTAATTTGACAGAAATAAAAGAAACTGACAATCATGTATTATATGTTCTGAGCAGGTACATGATATATAGCACCCCCTCTTATTGTACAAAGAATATAGTTTTATATGAATAAGCAACTTGTAGTTGCAGTTCCATAAAATAATTTTGGAAGACGCAGTCTCTTTAAAGAGGTTACAAAATTTTGGCCCCCTATTTTCCTCATGAAATGATGGTCAGGTAATTGCAAGACACAATCACAATGGCATTAGGTACCCTTATCCTGACTTTTCAATACTCACAAAGATTAGATTGGAAAAGAAAACCATCCTCTCTATTAGAAAGCTTTTCTAAAAGTTTAATATGAATCTTTTCTTTTGCAGAAATTTTAACAGTTACTTCTTGTCCTATGTATAACAGATTATTCTTTTCTCTTTACAAGAGCTTTTACTTACAAGAAGACTGTTAGCCAGAAACCTATTCTCATTACAGCCTTACTTCACAGTAACATTAGCTACTCCTATGTCTAAGTTTTCTCTACAAGACAACTCACAGATCAGTGGGTTTAGCTGTTGGCATAAACACTAGGATAAAAAATGCTGTTAATGATCAGGTACACGGAAAAGCACCAGACACTGACACCATTTTGGTTTCTAAAAACTATAAAAACCAGGATACTTTTCAATAGTTTGTGTCTTCTACACCCAAAACTATTTTCTTTCTGTTTGCCAGCTACTAACAGTGCTTTATTTTATAACAGTATTCTAAAAGCACAAGTAATGAAAACCATATGCCTACTTGGAAAACATTTTCCGGTCAACAGCAGCCACTTGCAGTCTTCCTACAAATCTAACAACACACACAGACAATATCGTGAAAGGGCACAACAAAGACCCTGGATCTTTTTACCATTTCAATTAATAATACTTGCTTCTTTGGTGAAGTCACAAAACCTCATCATTTGAAACAATGAAACAAACCAAACAAAGAAAAACTCCTGCAATCTTCATGAAGAAAGTTCATCACGCAAAGAAAAAAGATTAACAAAACAAGTTAAAGCAGATAAGAATGCTATTAGACAGGAGATTCCCTAAAAAACAATTCCTTTGGAAACAAGCAGAGAAATTTTTAGTAATAGCAAAATATTTCATGATCTTTTCATGATCAAAGTCTTCTCTTTAGACTATTAAAACTCAAACGCAATAAATACTGCTTTACAAAAGCCTGCTGCATGCTTCTGAAGATGCCTAAAATCTTCCAGCTTGATTTCTGTTAACTTAGCTAGGCACCAGTTCAAGCAAAATAGCTACTGAAAAATAAACATTAAATCATCAGTGTCTTCACAGTCATATGGTGCTGTTCATATCCAGGATTTTCAGTGTCTAATCTGGTTTCATTCACTGTAAACTAACCCAGTGTTAAATCTTACAGCTCACAGGCTCTGTCTGAGATTGTATTCTTCATTGGGAGAGAATCTAAAATTCTGTAGTTTTCAATTTTATACAAAATACTTAGATGGAAGAACAAGCAATAGAGTGAGAAGGCATAGGAAAAACATTAATGCTGAAAGTCAATACTTAATATTAAAGCGAGGAAGAACTATGACTGGTTCATTAAACTTTTTATATGCTTTGTATTGAACAAAGACTGGGAACAGTGTTTCAGAAAAGCACTCATTTTCGAGTATTTCTTGTTCCTAAACTCACAGTATTTTGGACATTTAGGCTATGTGTGACTGAAAAAATAATAGTGGAGAAAAACAGCTAAGCCCTCCTGCTAGGATACTAAATGCCAGTACAAAAGAATAGCTCAATCATTTACAGGGAAAAAAAAATTAATGCACTCTAGCTGCTGCTGGTGTGTTGATAGCAGAAGCAGCAAAAAGTCAAAGACTTAGTGTCACTCAGCTAAAATGCCCACCTTCTTGAAGGTGTACAGCAGATCTGAATCCTGCAAGGATATCAATCCAACCAACTGAAAAGGGATTCTGTCAGCTCCCATGTACTTCCCAGTAACCTTTTTTTCTATTTGTCACCTCTCAGTCTCTATCTTTTTCATACTTGTTTGTGTTACTGACACATTTCAAACGTTTGGTCTGTGTCAATGCCAAGAGCCCTTTATTTTAGAAGTACCGGCAAAGCCCCGCAGATAAAGGGCAAATGCAGCTTTCCAGAACAAATTGCACTTCATACTAGAATGCAAAACCATTCACAAAGAAACATCTCCAGGAAAAACAATTTTACCAGCAAAATAAATGTTTTGTCAATATAATAAGGTATTTGTTAATGGCTTCTGCCAAAATAACTAAACCAGTCAGCGTTAGCAGCTCTTCACAACCCTGTCCAGCACAGCTGTGCTGACAGAAGCCTGTTGTATAGAAAATAGCCTCTTGCTCAATTCCAAAAAGTTTGTCAACCAACCGAATTTTACAAAACCCCCTTTTGAACAGGCTTGTTTCAGCCTATGCTAATTTTGCAAGCAGTAGAGAAAAACATGTAAACCCACCAGCAACAGTAATGTGCTTTAAGTATGAAAACTAACCTTTACTTCTGCATTTTGACACAGCATAACTACATTAATCCCATAGAATGAAATACCTTGAAGTTTGGTAATATGGTTTTTGTAGTACTTATATTTCAGTCACTCTAGAATTGAGTACACATTTTTGTGTATGGTACAGGTTAGAAAACATTGTTTCCATCACCATTAGAAAATCATAAATACTTCAAATTCATGCCCATTTTGTTTCTCCTACAATTAAGATATTAACTGCTCTGCAACACACCTCAGTCAAATCTTGCTTGTTCATATTTTCACTTCAACCTCTTGGCAAGTCCTATTGTCCAATGGGGCTGTAAAAGTGTATTTGAAGAGGTTTAAGCATAAAGGACCACAGAAATACGAAAAAAAATGGAGACTCAAGACCAGCTAGCTGCATATTCCGTCTCCAGAAATGGAGAAAGATAGATAAGAAGATGAAGAGTCTAAGCCTAATACTACTCTTGAGTACTAACCAGGTTCCAACAGTTTACAGCTCATAGTCTTCCTGATTAAGTAGAAAAAGTTAATCAAAATTTCCCAAATCAACTGCTTAGTTGCAAGATACACAGAAAAACTTTGGAACTTTCAGGCACTTTAGGTAGGCAGACACTTCAAACTTACCTAATCACAACATAAGCAAAAAAATAAACCAAAAGAAAACTGAATATTTTGAAAAACATTACAGTACTTTTAACACAAAGTCCCAAAAAATTAAAATCCTATGAATCAGGTTTTTAAAATATATGGTTCTTAAAAAGAAGTACGAAAAATATGTGAACAATAAAAGCAAAAGTAATTCAAAGTAGTCCCACTATTTGTCATCTGTTTGCAAGTCTGATTAGCAGTAGGGTCATTGTTTCCCAGTTTTCATCACAATGATTAGGATTTTTTTTTTCAGTAAAAGTAGATATCAACACAAAATAAACCAACTCCTTATTAAGAAAAAACAGCAAATACGTTACTAATCACAGTAAATAGAAAAATTAATCCAGGTCTAATACACATATTTAACACTTTTCATTTTTTTCTAAAAAGGCATGAGGTAAACACCCCCTTGCAAATGGATCACCTTCAATACAAAACAGCCAGAAAGATTCAGGAGATTTTCAAAAAGAAGAAGCAGCAGAAATTAAGATCAAATTCTTCATACACCATCAAATACTGATGATCACATATACATCCTACCTGCTTGTGTAGCTGTGTTTCAGTAGATAAGTAATTGACATCATGAACTAAGAATATAAATTAAAAGCTTCCATTGGTCCTCCTCATTTAACTTTGAATAAAGCAGTCAATTGTGAAAGGCTATAGCAATATTTGCTTTATTTTAAGTAAAAAGAAAACTCACAAAAATTAAATTTCATGTGTTTAGGACTGCAGTTTATACTCCATATACTGAGTACTTTACGCTGGGAAGAAATTCTGGCCATAAAGTGCCAATCCTAAGGCATCAGACTGTTTTGGAATGGATCTCATGCCAAGCATGAGGAGGTTTGGGACTGCACAGGTTACCTTCTATAAGACAGAGTAAAGGAGAGGCACAAAACTATCTAAACACGTACTGCCAAAATGAAGTAAGTCCTTAAAACATGACATTAAAGGGCAGTTTTCTGAAGCATCCGCTATAGTGCTGCCTCACTTTAAACCAATGGACATCTATTTCCAGAATTACCTTCCTAAAATTTTGTAGGTACAAGTTATCTTTCTTAAAAAAAGGACTGAGAGTAAATCAACACTACATATTGCTATACCATGATAAATAGCTTGATCAGTTTGGCCACAAAGGCAATGCAAGTATAACACTTGAGGTTCAATTTACCATGCTGGTTTAGAGAGAGCTCTTGTTTTTGTTTCTATACAACATTATTAAGTGATGTAAATGTATTCTGATTGGCCTTAAAAGTTCTCTTTTATAAAGGAAAGAACATACATAAACAGATCAAAGTAGTTCTCTCTGGGAATTTACCTACCAGAACCATGTACCACCTGAAACCACCACTGATACACCAATGTGCTGCTATGGTGATTGATTCCTTTCTTAGAAAAAAAGAACTGTTTCTTCATTCACAGGACTAAGTGACTTCTTTTTTTTTCTAAGTTCTAGTGAAAAAGTATTTTGAAATCATCAAAGTACTATTTGGATATATGCATTTCTGCCAATTAATTTCCACACACAAGTAATCACTTTGTCTCTTTAAACTGAAGTTTTCTAGTTTGATGTCTCAGCCAAAAGGAAAAATTAACACAACTTAAACACTCAAATGGCATAGAATTAGTCTTTCAGGCCAAGGCACAAATCTGTTTAGATGTCTAGAAAGAAATCAGGTATCTTGAACTTATGAAATAATACAAAACTCTACCTCTTCCACATTAGGTTTTTTTAAATATTAAATTGTAGAAATTCTGCTTGCAAACACTGTATAATACAAAGAGAGATTAAAACTGTCTCATCAGTTTCTTTAGTGGCTTTATTCACATGGTGAAGGTGGGAAGAAAGGAATCATAGTTTGAAAACTGTCCTACTGACTGAAAGCATAAGGGGAACAAGCTCCTTGGCTTTGATTTGCATCAAACGAACTTTCAGTCGTAACAATTAACTTCCTTATGAGGCTATGGCTTTACAATATTTAACATTCGTACTATGTAAGTTTAAGCTGTTCCCAATTCTTGCAGAAATTTGTATTTAGAATTAATAGTTCTAAAAGCCCCAGTCCATTTGTTCACATATTGATTGCCACCTCAGGTATCAGAGTAATTACACATGAGATGAAGAGTCAATTCTTAGAGCTCCTGCTGTATGCCATACAGCTGGTCCTTTACTGCACAAGGAACCAGTTACCAATCTGCACAAATATGCAGTTTGAACTGAGAATTACAAAGCAAATATTGATGCATTGCAGAAAAGAACCAAAGTATGCAAAACTGTGTTATTTTTTTTTTTATTTTGTATGCTGCACATGTAGTCCCAGTTACTTAAATCTCTGGAAACAGAGACCATCTACTTCTCCAGCTGTCGTTGCCCCACTGCTCCAACTGAGCCCTTATTTTAATTACTATCTCCCAAAATTTTTTCTTGAGATTTTGTTTTCTCAACACACTCATTCTTTGAATTCCAAGAAGTGTTCTGACTGATTTTATGCATCAAGCAAAGGTTTTTGATGCTTTCACATACTATCAGAATCTTCATTTCAGAACTGCTGTGTGCAAATGTACAGGATGCTTTAGGAAGAGATGGTTAGATGGCCAACCACAGTACTTCCTTCTGATCACAGCAGCACTTCTTTTAAGAAAAAACCTGATGTTCCAAGCCACCCTTCATACACAATGTTTTCTACTTATAGATTGTTCTTCTCTCAACTCTCTTCAGTTTTCCACAGTTTTTGAAATATGGTACCCAGAAGCAGACTTCACCTTCCAACATTACCAATGTGGAGCATAGAAGAGAAATAGTCCTTTAGGACATATTCATTTTTATGCAATCCAGTATGACACTAGTCCTTCATCTAATGATATCATCATCGACTCATGTTCAACTTTGGTTATTCCCCATCCTTACAACCAATTCTTCTGAGAACCCTCTTCTAACCCAGTGTTCCCCATACTATATTAAAATTACTTGATTATTTTTGATTAAGCACAGTACATTGTATTTGTTCCAATCTTTAATTCTACCCTTCCTCTTTTATTTATGCAAACAATTTGGTCAAGGTAATCTTTAATTCTAATCCTGCTGTATAAATTGATTCCCTTCAGCTTTGTGGGCTTTCAGAGATGCATAGATCTCTCAGGCCATTCAAAATGGACTTTTTACATTAGGACTTCATCACATGACTGTGCATGGGGCTGTGTTGACACAGAGACTGTTAGGAAGGGTACCAATTCCAGGCTTCAGTAAGAAAAACTGACCAGAGGCCAGCCCTCCATGACTCTTCTGAGAGTTAGCCAGACCCCCAGAAAATATTCTAAAGGACAGTATAAGGTTGTAAGAGAAGTGATGCCTTCTACCTGTAAATCAGCTCCAAGTTCTTCCTGCCTCTCAAATCTAAACCCCACAAGCCTCCAGAAGCACATCAGAATTTTAGATTCATCCATATTGTAATCCATCATCTATATTAAGAAGAAAATAAAAAAAAATCCGGCAACATCAGTTCTGAAGCATTTTTTTCCTTTAAGTCATGAAGTATCTATAGTAAACTATGAGAGAGCTTCTCATCCCTCTTGAACCAAGCTTGGTTTTTCTCTTGTACATCACGTTTTCCTAACTTCTCTATGAAAGCACTACTCAGAAGTGTCAAAAACTTTACTACAGTCAAAATATATATCACAAGTTTTATTATTCTTATATAGACAACCAATTATATTGTCCTAAAAATAATTTGTGTATCTGCTAATTAACTTATCAGAAAATGGTTTCAGACTATTTTATCTCTAGACCCTGATAAACTTCTCTTAACTGATCATACAGATAACTTCAAGCTATAAAAAAATGGAAGATCAACTATTTAATCCAGCCATCCTCCAACTGCATAATGTCAAAACTAACTGATTAGAGTAGCTTAATTTTCTTTTCCAACACTGGAAGGCTCTATTTTTATCAAATCAAGTTCAGGTAAAAGATTCATATTTTTCCCCTCCAAATGCATTATTCAATCATTGTGAGCACTTAAGTTCATACTTCAAGCCTTGCAAACTTGTGATTTTTATGTTTGCTTAAGAGCTGTATAATGTTCACAATTTTCTAGACCTCCCTCCTTATTCTTTAAACACATTAAGAAGAACTACAGGAAGCACGATACCCAGTTTGTTCTGACAATGCCTCTTTTACACAACAGACAATGCACTATTTTCCATTAAAAGAAAACAATACATTTATTGAAAAATACTCCATGAACATCTTTTACTGAATACTGGTACCACAATACTCAATATTTTTGTACTTTTCAAATTCCTTAACTAACATATTCTCCAAATTTTTGCTGCTTTTAATATACATAAAACTCAGTGATAACTGTAATTATCAGTTGATTCTCCTAATTTCCAATTAATTCTGCATATCATCCTGCTTGAATTGGCTATTTGACTCAACCAGATATTTTGCAGTGCAAGTTTTTTTTTAACCTCCCTTTTTGTTGGTTTTTTTTTTCTTTTCTTTCCCCCAAATTGTTGTGCCTAGAAGTTTTTTTTGTAATTAAAAAAAAAACCCCGAAAGAACTTTTTTATTTGCAATTTTGGGTCACAAATTTTAAAAACCGTTGAACAGATTAATACTCAGGACTATTTATATAGCTACTATTATTTAGTTACAACTACAACCATTGCCTCAGTCAGCTTCTGAATATCTGATTTTTCACTAGTATGCTATCAACAAATAATTTACACCATCAAGAAACTATTTTGCTCAATTATTTCTTTAAACTGATGCTATCATTTTTTGGCAGGTAATCTACCCATTTGTATCAGGTAACTATATCTAGACTTAGACCATATAGAAGCCACAAAAACATCAATTATCAGGGGAATGAGTGGGCATGAATATAGACACACTCAAAGTCATGTGTAATTTTATGGGTCAGAAACATTTGGTAAGACAGAGTCTAGGAACTGTACCTAATCCAGGCAATTCCATGTTTTACCACAGTTAGTTCACAAATTAGAGGATCAGAAGAACACTTTGGCTAGCCTTTGCCCAGCAAAGCACATTGCGGTTGTCTTTTCTTTCCTGTTGTGAAAATACTAGAGACAAAAAAGGATATGCATCAAAACCATAACATTACATCTTCTCATGGAAAGCCACTACAAATCATCTGTAGAAAACAAGATACTGGGAAGTATCAAATGCTTGTTTTTTTAAGTTATTACTAAACCTTATGTAAATGGATGAAGAACTATTTTCCTTCTCATAGGTTAACCAGAATCACTCAAGGAACACAGAGGACTTAATTACCGCTTTGAAATGTGTCCATTTATGTACCTTTACAACTTTGTGTACATTAAATAAAAGCTACATATACAACAATTCCAGATTCAGACTCAGAGAAAGCTCAGGTGACCCACAACAGTTCTATAAAACTTGTTACTCTTTCCACCTAATTTTTGCCTTTTTAGAAATATACTGTTTGCCAGCATATATATACAACGTTTAGTGTAGTCAAAGCGTATGTTAATTCAGAGCTAAGACTAAGTTTTGTTAGGTAGAGAGTGCAAATCCCCAAGAAATATAAACTGCTACAGTAACACAAAGTTAATAAAAAATCAGTTCCAAAAACTTACCTTCATAGTTAGCCTTAATTGAAACTAAGTGCATTTTCATGGCAGATTTTCTACAGTTATGGCTATATGTAATGACAGATCCCAAAGAGTCATGATCAATGGCACAGGGTTTAGCTGGAGGCCTGTCACAAGTGGTGTCCCCCAAGGTTTGGTACTGGGCCCAGCATTATTTAACTTGCTCATCAGTGACTCAGGTGAAGGGGCAGATGCCTCCTCAACAAGTTCACTGGTGACACAAAGCTGGGAGGAGTGGTAGATACCACTTCAAAATGGTCTTCCAAGGGGCCTTGAGAGAGATGGAAGAGAAGAACTGGAAGACTGAGAGATGGACAGAAAGCAGTGCCTGAAATTCAACAAAGGCAATGGCAAGTCCTGCACCTGGGGAAGAATAACCCCCTGCACAAGTACAATCTAGGGGCCAAACCACTGGAAAGCAGCTCTGGGAAGAAGGACCTGTGGGTCCTAGTGGACAACAAGCTGTCCATGAGCCAGCAGTGAGCCCTTGTGGCCAAGGCAGCACAGGTGCATTAGGAAGAGCATTGCCAGCAGGTGGAGGGAGGTGATCCTGCCCCTCTACTCAGCCCACGTGAGGCCAGACATGGAGTGTTGTGTCCAGTTCTGGGCTCCTCAGTAATAGGGTGACACGGAGCTCCTGGAGTGGGGCCACTGGAGGTTGGCGGAGAGGAATAAGGGACAGGAACACCTCCCTCACAAGGACAGACTGAGAGAGCTGGGCCGGTTTAGCCTTGAAAACAGGTAACTGAGAGGAGACCTCATTAATGTGTATAGATATCTAACGGGAGGTGCCAAGAGGATGGAGCCAGGCCCTTCTCAGTGATGTGAAGGAATAGGACAAGAGGCAATGGACAGAGACTGATGCACTGGAAGATGCACCAAGTGGCCAAGCACTGGAACAGATTGCCTGGAGAGGTTATTGTGTCTCCCTCACTGGAGAGATTCAAGAGCCATCTGGACACAATCCTATGCCACGTGCTCTAGGATGACCCTGCTTGAGCCAGGAGGTTGGACCATATGACACACTTTCAACCTTACTTATTCCGTGATTCTGTAATTCTGTATTCAATTTCTTTCATGCATAAATACACTAATAAGCCTTTATAGGAGTAAAATTTGTGTAAAAGGCAGAGAACTAAGAATCACATTTATATTCTAGGAAATAAAAGGACAAAAAATATTAAAACAAGATTTTTTAATACCACCAGCAACATACAAAGCAACCTGCCTGTGATATAAAGTATTACTTCCTAAAGACCAAGGAGTAAAAAAACCTGCACAAAAAGAAGAGTAATCGCAATTCACATAGATTGGCAGTGCAAAGGGCTGGGGTAGAGAGCCTGAGAAGAGTATCTTTCATAATTTATAACTGTAAAATTCTTTGGAAACATATTACCTTATGCAGCTTTAAGAAAAAAAAATTGGTTTTGATTTGGAGACCATGTTGTCCTTTTAAACAGTGCCCCCTCCCGTTCAGGAATAAATTGTGACTTTCCTAGTGAGAGCGTCGTGCAGACCACACAGAAAAGATCACTTCCTTGTGATATTTACATTATTTTCTTTAATCATCTTATTTTCTAGAACTTAAGCCAATCTCAACCACAGAATAACCGAAATATATTATATTTAAATTAGTTCTAGCCAAACAAAGCCAGTTTGTGAGCGAGAACAGGCAATTTGGAGCTCAAGTGAACTCAAAGCTGCAGGAACATTGGGAAATGACCCAGACATCCTCAAAACTCTGCAGCACTCACTGCAAAGCTATATAGATTCAATCAGAGCTGTTTGGATAAGAAATTCAGTTTGCAAATCACAACTTCCAAAATGCCATAAAAGAGACAACATCTGGCACACTTATGTCTAAACTCTTCACTTACGTATGACCCTGAACTTACTGAAAAAAATACACTATATTTTATTATCACTGCATATAATTTTACTATTTGCAATTGCCCAAAATTTAGAGAGGCAACTCCACACAAAAATTATTCCTGTATTAAAGAAAAATGGCTTAACACTGTTTAAGTTATAAAGTAGTACTTTTTCTGATTTCTAAGAAACGTATCTCCTATAGAGATTTTATATTCTGCTACATTATGTGACAATTCAGCAGAAGCAGCCACCTCCATATATGTTTCATTAACAAAAAGTATTTTAACAGAGTTCAATTTTGAATTTTAAGTTGTATAAGAATAAGTTTGAATGCTTTCAAAATTTCTCACAGAATGTTTCATCTGTTCTTAAAGACAAAACCAAAAAAGGAAGCAAGTTTGTTTTGCTACATTAAAAAAAAACACAAATTACAGCTGCTTTCTTAAAATACCAAGAACTTCCGTTCTTTAAAATGAAAACTGGAAACAGTGGGAGACGTTTTCATCACAGCTCTGCTTTTTTTTAGTGTTGTTATTTGTTGGCCATCAGAACTTATGAGAAAAGAAGGATAGAAGGAACATATACTACTAGAACTGGGATTGATTAGACTTCATGGTGATACCATAGCTTAGAGCAAGGAGGGCAAAGTAAATAATAAGCTGATAAAAAAGTAAGCTGATAACATCTCTATGATAATTTATATACCTGAAAGAGAAATAATGAAATGCATACAAGTATTGTTATATTACAGATGACACATATGAACCATACACAGCCACGGGACCAACGTGATATATTCCGAAAACAGCCCAGCCTAATCTGGCTCACATCAAGCAGTACAAAATAGTAATTCCGACACAACAGGAGTCACAAAAATATCACAAGGAGTTCAGCCCCCCAGCATCTAAACCACTTCAAGGATCTGGCAAATACCCTAATCCATAATAGGGTAATGGCTACTATCACTGTAACCACAAACACAAAATGCCAGCAGGCACTGAACTAGTCAGTGCTGAGTACAGAGGGACAATCATTGTTTTTGATACAGACCAGGATGCCATTGGCCTTCTTGGTACCTGGGCACACTGCTGGCCCAAGTTCAGCTCCTGTCAATCAGCATGCTCAGGTCCCTTTCTGCCGGGCAGCTTTCCAGCTGCACTTCCTCCAGCCTGTAGTGATGCAGGGAGTTGTGGCAACCCAAGGGAAGAACCTGGTCCTTCACCTTACTGAACTTCACACCATTGGCCTCAGCCTATCAGTCTAGCCTGGTCAAAACCCTCTACAGAGATTTCTACCCTCCAGCAGACCAACACTCCCTCCCAACTTGGTGTCGTCCTCAAACTTACTGCGTGTGGACCTGATCCCCTTGCCCACATCATCAATAACTTTACTAAAGAGGACTGGGTCTTGGGGAGCCCCACTTAAAACTAGCCAAAAATTGGATGTGACACCATCCACCACCATGCTGTGGGCCCAGCCATCCTGCCAGTTCTTCACTGAGCAAAGTATGCCTCTGCCCAAGCCCTGGGCTGCCAGCTTCTCAAGGAGAATGCTGCAGGAGATATCAAAGGCTTTGCTGAAGTCCAGGTAGACACATCCACAGCCTTTCCTCCATCCACTAGGTGGGCACTGGTCGTAAAAGGAGATCAGGTTGTTCACAAACTGGGCTGGCAGGGCCTGATTCCCCTAGCTATCCTGCATATTCAGTGTAATGCACTCAAGATAATCTGTTCCACAACTTTCCTGAGCACCAAGGTCAGGCTGACAGGCATGTAGTTCCCTGAATCCTCCTTCTGGCCCTTCTTGTGGATGGGCATCACATTGATCAACCTCCTTTGATCTAGGACCTCCCTGGGTACCCAGGACTGATGATAAATGATGGAGAGCAGCTTAGTGAGCTCTTCTGTCAGCTCTCTCACTACCCTTGGGTAAATCCCCTCTCCCTCTATGAACTTGTGAGTGTCTAACTGGCACAGAAAGTTAATACAAGTAACACAAACTAATTATTCCTGGATTACAGGGGTTATATTCTGCTCCCCATCCCCATCTACCAGCTCAAGGAGCTGGTTGATAAACCATCTTTCTGTTGAAGACTGAGGCAAAGAGGAATTAACTGCTCAGCCTTATCCTTGGTTGCAATATTCCTCTTTACATCCAATAGAGGCTGGAAATTTTCCCTGGCTGTTCTTCTGTTGTTAATGTATTTATAAAAGCACTTTCTATAATCTTTCACAGAGGTGGCCAGATTGAGTTCTAGAACAGCTTTTGTCTTTCTAATTTTCTTTCTATGTGACCTAACAACAGCCTTGTACTCCTCCTGAGTTGCCTGCCACTTCTTCCTAAGTTAATAAACTATGGTTTTTTTCCCAAAAAAGCTCTTTTCCAGCAAAAGCTCCTAATTTAGTCAGATCAGTCTTCTTCCCCAATAGCTTGTCTTTTGGAACACAGCCTTGGGTAAATCCCCTCTCCCTCTATGAACCCTCTTGAAGCATGTCTAGCCTTTCTGGACCCCTTTGTTTTTAAGGGCTGTTTCCTAGGCAACTCTCTGAACCAGTGTCCTGGACAGGCCAAATTCCACCCTCCTGAAGTCCAAGGTAAAGGTTTTGTTGACCCTTTCCTTACTTCACTAAGAATAGAAAACTCTGTTATGTCATGGTCACTGTGACAAAGATGGTGGTCACCTGTCCACCACATTTCCCACTAGCCCTTCTCTGTTTGTAAAGAACACGTCTAGAGAGGCACTCCCCTTGCTAAGCTCACTTACCAGTTGTGTCAGGAAGTTGTCCACACTCTCAAGAAACCTCCTAAACTGCCTCCTCTCCACTGTGTTGAGTTTCTAGCAGATATCCCACAAGTTAGTCTCCCACAAGAACAAGGGCTCGCAATTGTGAAACATTAGCCAGATGCTTACAGAATAGTTCATCCATCCCTTCATCCTTGTTGAGTTGTCTATAACAGACTCCCACCAGGATCTCTGCCTTGTTGGCCTTCCCGTTCACCCATAGATATTCAACTTTGTCATCATTATCCTTGATAGACAGCTGAAAGACTCTCTGGTGTACAGAGCCACATCATCACCTCTCCTTCCTTGCTTGCTCCTTCTGGAGTGCTTGTAGCCATGAATTGCAGCACTCCATTTACATGCCTCATCTCATTTCATTTCCCTAATGGCAGCTACATCACAGCTTTCCTGCTGCACGATGGCCTTCAGCTCCTCCTGTTTGTTACCTACACTGACGTAGATGCACTTCAGCTTGCCTATCAGTTTCACCCCTGGTACAAGCTTGCCACCCCAGGCTTATTTCTAGTGAGTCTGGTCTTACCTGCTTCCCCCTTCAAACTAAATTTAAAGCCCTCTTAATCATCCCTGCCAAGTCACAGGCCTAGAGTCCTTTTCACTCTTCTAGACAGGCAAGCCTCATTTGCCTGCAGCCAGCTTAGTGCTGTATAAACTATCCCATGAGGGAAAAAGCCAAAATTGCACCAATGGCACCAGCCTTTAAACCATGTGTTGATCAGAGTTCTCCTGTTTCCTTCTCTGCTACTGAAAGCATTGAGGGGAGCACCACCTCTGCCCTTATCGCTTCATCCCAATGCCCTGAAGTCCTTTTTGTCCCTAGGAGTTGTCACTGCTGATTTGGAAACCCAAAACTAGGTAACAATCAGAGGCCTTAATCAGTCCAAGGAGTCTTCTAGTAATATCTCTTACTTCAGCCCCAAGGACGCAGCAGATTTCCCTGTGGGACAGGGCCAGTCAGTATAAGGGGCCCTCAGTTTCCCTCAGAAGGGAGTCCTACAACAATCACCCATCCTTCTTTTTTTACAGCTGTAGTTGTAATGTGTGTGGTTGACTGACTTGCCTCAGACAGACCTTCACTATCACTTGCCTGACCCTCAAGTCCCAGAGCACCATACCTAATCCCATCTCTCTTCACAAAAACAAACAAAAAAAAACCTCCACAAAAGACCTCAAAAAAAAAAAACCAAAGCATTTTTGAATGCAGCAAAGTCAACCACAGCAGAAAATAGTTGGAATTTTAACATCTAGAATCACATCACAGAGATTTTAGAAATCAATCAGGAATTCTTAAATCAGTTTTCTGCCTGATTGTGCCAAAAAACTCTTCTCGCATGTCACAGATGTGCACTTGGTCTTAGTCTGGTTGCTTCTTTTAATATGCTTATATTGAGGCTTTGCTATTTCCTGTTTTAACTCAATGGATTTATAAGTTGATTTTTTTTGTAAGGGCACTGGAGCTTATGTCTTTACTCCTAAAAGAGGCATCATCCTTTAATAGACATTGCTTATCACCTATTAAGTATCCCAAGACTTAAACAACCAAGCTTTTGAGTTGCTTTATGGATGCCTGACAAACATCACTTAGCTCTTACCTCCCAAACACTTTCAACTTCAAGCTGTCATAGTCTATGAATAAGGCTCATGTGTTTTCCATTACAGAACATAACTGTAAGTAATGCATTACACAAAGCTCTAAACAGCAAGATTATGTGATTTTTGTCCAACTTGTCTTCCAAGCAGTCAAAGCAGAAGCAAGTGATCTAGAAATATAGAAGCGCTGTTTGATCATGCAAGTATATGGTTAGAAAAGCACAGGCTGACATGGAGTTGAACTTGGCAAAAGACACAAAATGCAGCAGGGAAGGATTCTGCAAGCAAATCAGTAGCAGAAGGAAGACTAGGGAATATATAGACCTATGGCAAAATGAACAAAGGCCAGGAAGGTAGATGCATTTAATGTTTTTTTGCCTCAGTATTTAGCAAAAAAGGATGGAACTCTGAAGACCTAAGTATCTGAGACTAGAGGAGAAGTCTGCAGCAAGGAAGAGGTACCCTCAGTTGAGGGAGCACTTAAAATATATAAAAGTATGCATCCTTGTAGCAGGGGACGACAGAATTTTGCTGTGCACTGCGAAGTGTCAAGCAGGCCAAGGGGGCAGATCCCTCCCCTCTTCTCAGCACTCTTGAGGCCATGGCTGTAGTCCTGTGCCCAGGTCTGGGCTACCCGGTGCAAGACAGACATTGACGTACTGAGGCAAGCACAGAGTCACAAACTTGATTAAGAGACTGCAGCATCTGACACAAAAATCAGAGGGTGTTTTACCTCACATAGATTGTTTGAATGTAATTTTAATCATTTTTCACCATTATGGGTACAACAAAACAAAAAAAAGCAAACAAAAAACTGCAAACCCAATTGACAAATTCCAGTTGGGAGATTAAATGCACGAGCAAATGTGAAAAACATTGTAGTAACTAGCCACTGACCAACCTAAACAGATATTGAAACAAAGATTCTCAGCAAGCCCTGAATGTAATTGCCCATACGCTCCTGACATTTTCAGACATTTGCAACACAAATATGATAAATGTCACAATGTCACAAAAGACTAAAAAGCTATTAGATTTCTATTAAATGACATCCATACCCAGTAACCAAAAAGCCAAAGCCATTTATTCTGTAGAAATTGAAGAGCAAAGCAGGTTTGTAACTAAGATTTTAAATCAGTCTAAAAATAAGTGTAACTTCTGCTGTTATTTAATTGCATTTTAACATTAGACTTTTCATTTTAATGCTTGATCAAGATTTTGGGGGGAGTTTTTGTTGGAGTTTTTTAAAGCAGTTTTTCAGACTTACTTCTATATAACTACATGACTTTTATAACATTTTGACTGAAATAAGGAAATAATGATCACAAAAATTGAAAATAAAATACCTGTTATTGAACAGTACACTATGTGAGGAGCAATCTTTTTAATGTCTTCATAACCTAGACCCATTTCAGCCAGCTTCCCGGGGATAAAGTTTTCCACAAATACATCAGATATTGCTGCAAGCTTTAGAAAAGAAAAGGACGAATAAAATGTATTAATTAGCTACCAAAAGCTGAATAAATTCCTATGTTACTTAATTTTAAAATCTTGCTAATCAAAATGGCTCCAGTCTTCCTGATAAAAGAAAATGGACAAGCCTACAGAGATACTTTTTGCATGTCAGACTGTGCATTTCTGCCAACTACATATTAGAGATGCTGCATATCTAGAGAGATGATTGTCAAAACCTAAAGTGATTAGACAAAACTGTGATATTATCAGTATCACATCCATTTCCTAAGGCTCGACAATAGTTTACAGAACTATCTTCACATATGTTCTTTCTACTTCATTCTTCTCAAGAAAAGTGAAGTGATATATCTCCACTAATCATGTTTTCTCCATAATAAAAATCACTTTTAATTTTTTTTTGTTTTCAAATCATTGATTACAATCACCATAATAAGGCCATATATCCAACTTCCCATATGTAGAAGTAGAATAGGGAGCCAAACAACACTTGAAATTAAAAAATTAAAATTAAGATCTTAAAGTCATATTAAATACAATAGTGCTGTCAAGCTCTTCAATATGACTTTTTTTCATCGCTTTCAAATTAATGACCTAGTCCAAAAATTTATGGATGTTAGGATTAACATACATCCTTAATTTGCTTTAAATTCCATCTTCTTATAAAAATTTCACTTAGACTAACACAAGTTGACTCCTGAAGCATGAGAACTACATGTTAAAAGACAGATGTATGCCTTGAGGGACTTATAGGCTTTCTGGTGGAAGGGTGTGAGTACATAGGAATTTAAGAAATGTTCCCTGACAGGTACACATGTTTGTGCACCCATTTTTAAGCATAACTGATACATTAACTGCTTAATGTTATTTGCAGTCAATCAAGGAGTCACAGTCTCTGGAACTGCCACATTAATTAGATATCACTCAAAATTAAGCAAAATGATGAATGACTCCACAAGTAGTGTGACAAATAGAGCCTCGTCAGTTCTCAGTGTTGCTATATCACAGATAGGGATGGCATTGATTTAAGGAACAGAAAGCTACAGTGATTAATAACACTTTTTGTAAAAAGGATAGAAAATATAATAAATTACTTTGTCACAGTCCTTATTTTCACAGCTACTGTGGTAAATATTTAACAGGTGATGTCATTTTTTCCTCCACCTCATCTTGACTCATAGGCCCAGGTGCCTTTAACTCTTCAAACACCTTCAGCCCACATATGTGGAATCAGTGGACACTTTGAGTAGCTTTTATTCCATCTTTTTTAAAGGTCAAATAATAAATTAGTCTTCTTCCATGAGAGGAAAGATTTTTATAGCACTTCATTAGAATATGACTAGTTTATCCAAAAAGATGTCTGTGTTATATCATGCAAAATTTTTCCAACTGAAAATTTCTGCTTCTAAATTTTTTAGAAGATGAACATACAGCTCCATAACAAATCAACAAAAATGAAAGAATCCTTGGTTTATAATCTCCAAAGATTTCCATATGAAGTACCTTTGCATAGCTAATGAGTCAAAAACATTAGAAAATTTGTTCTATTTCCATTTTATGCAATATTTCCAACGAAAAACACTACCAGACAAATTCCACCTACTGCATGACACATAGTGTCACTGTGAAAAAGAGATTGGAACTGATACTGAAACAGTTACCTAAGTCAGCTGGTACTACTGCAGGGCTTAAAACACAGCACTAGCAAGTAGCAGACCTCACATTTCTCAACAAATAATGCATAAAGGAATGACAAAACACAAATTTGACAAAATGTGAAATTTGATGCTTTTATTTTATTTTAAATAGAGAAATGGATCACCTTAAAAGATCTTGAAGTCAAATACTGAAAAAGAAACAAATACAGTTTCACCTACAGGAGAATGTTTTTTAGGCAGATGTACAGCAAATGAAGTCATGAAGACACTGTAACATTCAAAAAATTCCCATTTACTAGAGTGCAGCATCTCCTCTTAACTGCTCACTTACTTCATCTGATCATCTTGAATCTTTCTAGTACAGTAGTACAGCAAGATCAGCAGTAGTACAGCAGCACCCACGGGAAAGGAATAGGCTCTTAGACCACTTCCTCACAATATTTAATTTGAAGATTTTGATAACTTTTTCATGTAAATTTAAATCTAAAGTCATTACAAGCTACACAGAGCATTGAGTCCAAAAGCATGGAGTACAAAAGCTATATACTGTAATTTACAAAATTACAAAGTTAGATTTTCTAAATTATCAAATTAATATTTGAAATGCAGAGTTTAATCCTTATTACTTAGGATCACAACAATACAAAATAAGGACACCTCATGTGCTATCAAAACCTACCTCTTTGATTAGCTTTACTCCTTTTGAATCCTTCATGTTGATGGCTATACTCTGGGAATTAAAAATAAATACAACAGTAATTTATGTGGAAAATTATGTGAAAGGGATTATCAGCCTATTCTTAACATAATCAACAGTCAAATTTCACACTATAGCTAATTTGGATAAATAAATTTTAACACATAGCCTACCTCCTCTTGAAAAAAAAACCCACAAAAAAAAACCCCCAAAAAATTACCACACTTCTCTCAGCAAAGAAACCTGGACCGTATCTCATTAATGAATCAGACAAGCACCAAAACCAGTCTGACAGATGTGCAGCCTGTCCACTATATATTTACACAGGATCCACTACTGCAAGTACACAGGGCAACACCAGACACATTTATTTCAATGGTAACAAGCCATTAAACAATTCAGGTATGTCATGAAACTGATTCAAAAGCTAGATTTAGCCAACCTCACCACAGTATAATGGCAGCACTCTTCCTGCCAGTTGGTCAACTGAGCTGATGGACATGAAAAAAATGATTACTCAAATAAAATACCCCTTACTTTCAGCAGGTTTCATTTTCAGTTAATTAGCACCAGCAACTGAAGACAAGCAGGAGTACTCAGTTTTTCATTTTGCTTCCACTGCCCATTTTGCCTCCAGAGATGTGCAATCTTTTTTGTTCTAAAAATCTACGGGTTTTCTACTGAAATTTATTCATTATAATATTAGGTCAATGTAAGTATTGCTCCACTGCATATGTTAAGAATCAAACTAAGTGTTATATATTCAGTTATAATTACAGAAAACATAGGCTCATGTTCAGTTCCACATTCCATTTACCTTTTTATTTCTGTTGACACTGAGAAAATAAACACTTTCTGTCCCAGCAAAAGGTGGGCCCCAGGCTCTTGTGTCATCACCAGCTCCTGAAATAAATATCATCACATATTCATGGCTGCCCAATATCACATACCCAACAAATAAGAATAGAAAGCTTTCCTCTAATATGACATTTAAGTGACCTAAGATTCACCTAGCAGGCAGGACAAACATTAGTTTAACATATATATTTTAAGATACTTATATCAAAAACCACCTAAATATGAAAGTAATTAAGCAAAGTGAACAAAGTTTTTGCTAGAGTTCAAATTCTACTTAATCTTTAAAATACTAATACAGCCACACACCACTAATGTATTTGCAGGTTTTTGGGTGTTTTTCACTTGTGGGTTGGTATTTTGGTTGTTTTCTTGGGGATGCTGGGGAAAGGGGAATTGGATTTTGTTTTTTTTTTTGTAGTCTGTTTGTTTTAACTTAAATGTAATTCATTTAGTCAATCCTGAAGAATTTAGTAGAGGCTCTTGCCTGCACCAAGTCACACAGTTTATCTAGTCAGTAAGCTATTTCTGAAACACTCCAGAGACAACATCAAGATAACACTGATAGACAGCAACTGATTAAGTTGCATGCTGCACAACACCACCTAAAAGAAGTGCTTGCTATAGCTGGTGCAGTGCCCCATCTTCAGCTCTTCCAGAAGTCCTGCCTTAAATATGCTGCAGACACTGATATCACCACATTTTTTATGCTTAATAACCTTTCTTAAACATCATGAAGACTAGCAATCTATTTCAAATAGAATTAAAGCTAAATTCAAATTCAGATACAATCACTGTCCTGAGTGTTAGGAAGCATGTGCATTTCTGTATCTATCTCAATATCTAGACTTCAGGTACTTGCTAACTTCACAAAACTGAAAACTTTCCTTAGTGAGGCAGCACGGAAGACTGATACTGGCACAGATACAGAAACAAGCAGAAGAACCTTAGGTGTCCTCTGACACAGCCGCTGCCATAACTATGCTACACACAATAGTAACACAAAAGCCTACAGTCATTTAAGATCTACAGTGGCAGAAGTCATGCAAACATATAAATTGCTTATTAACATTTGTAGTGTTTAATATCTCAAAAGATTATTTTGGTTCAAGCAGGATGCTAACGGGGCAGGAGTAATCTCTTCTCTGTGTGAGAACTTCAGGCAATTCAAAGCAAAACATTTCAGTAATATTTTTCCTGTGGAACACTAGTGGGGCTACTGTTCTTTTTAAATTAATACTCCTGTGAAAGTAGACATCCTCTCACAGAAAGAGAGGATTACTCAGATGTCACTCTCATGCCTCAGGTTTTTCTGAGGCACCTCCTAACTTGTTGTTTTCACAGTTCCTAGTTTCTTTCTCATGCACACGGTGTCCTTATCAAAAGTCTGTTTTCATAAGATGAAGTTGTTTTCATACTTTCTCTTGCTGTGAAAAACAACTGATGGACAGTTGTCTTGACCAATGGGATGGGAGAGGTGTCAGCCTTCTTCTCCAATCCCTGGTCTGTGTAGAAATACTATAAATGTGGAGTTGGATGTTTTAATAAATAGTTTTCAGCCTTCTCAAGAGAAAGTGTCCAGGTGTGTCCTTGCATCTCCCACAGTGACACTCACGCTCTAAAATGTTCGAAATTTAGAATTCTGAAGCTGCCCTTCTCCTTTGATCACAAAAAAATGCAAAGCTCCAAAACCATTACTTTATACTTAAATTGCTGACATTGCTCTGCTCCTACTACCTAGATGTTTGTAATACCACCAATGTCAGTCTAATCTGGTATTAGAAAATTTATGTACCTTTGCCTGGTCACAAAAGTGAAAACCTTTATAACAATGGTCAGTAAATAAGGATGACCTATAGATTGATGTGGCAAAACCTTTGTCAGACATTCAGTGTTTCATTAAATGTCCAAACACTCCATATTTTCTACTACAAATAAAATACAGAGAATAGAGTATGTTTAGCATCTCAATTGATGTTATAGATTATTATAAACTATTATATTATAAAATATAGGAGTGTAATATTGTTTAGTATCTCAATTATTTTCACCAATTAGTTTCAAGACTAGTAATAACAAAAGAGAGAAACTTAAAACATGGAAACTTAAAACAAAAAATACATTACATAATGTGCAGCTGCTATGGCATAATTACACACCTCAAATGTGTAATGATGTATAAAACATAGAGCCAAGTGAGGGGACTATTCTAAAAAAAGACCCAAATGCCATGCAATTTGTTATTCTTATATGGTCTTACAAACTAAAAAGTGTAGCTATACCATAAGAATGAAGCAATTTTTTACCATTACCCAGTCCTTAGCAACTCTGGAAACGAAGTGCATGTGCTGAGTAGAAGAAAACCATTGCGTTAAGCTACAAATACACAACATTTCATTAGAAGCTAAATACCCAATGTCCTTACTTTACATATAAATACATACACTTAATATCCAGTTTTTATTATATCTAAAAATAAACAAATAAAAATCTGACCTGGTCTTTCTACTTTGATAACTTCAGCCCCTAGATCTCCCAAATTCATTGTGGCAAATGGTCCTGCAAGAACCCTTTAATATGAAAAAAAAAATAATATTATTTTCTTAGTTTTTCCAATCAGGATACTTGCATTTAGACACACTGTTACAAATTACAGACAAAACACAAACCTTGTTAAATCAAGAATTTTCACACCATCCAATGGCTTTACATTACTAGCACCTGACAGGAAACAAAAAACAGTGACTTAGATCTCAAAAAACCAAACACATTGTTTTTATGACACTCATCATCCTCCCTCATCTCCCTCCCCTAATAAATGATAATAAAACTTTGTGAACAAGTTGGTTGTTAGGTGCTTACTACATTAGTAAAGTCTTTCAAAGTTAAAAAACATTATGTATGACAATTCAGAACCTATTCTAACTCCCCAGCAAGTCTACAATAAAGCTACTTTATAGCAATACTTTATATATGCCTTCCACAAACACTCCAACAGACTTATCTGAAGAAAGACACAGCAAAAGCATTTTAGCAAGCAACGTCAAAATGACACAAGCTAAAAGTGAGGGTAGCAGACCAATGGGAAGCACAGTAGAACTCACTGTTTTGACCTGTGTAGACCTATCCACTTGCATCACACACACACAAAACTTAAGGCAGAATATATGAGCCAAAAAAATACTCTTTCAATGGCAGCTGCACATGCAAGAAAATTATTAAAAAATCACAATGTTTTCTTCCTTTCCCTCATCCTTTCCAAACTGGCCAGATCTAAGAAACAACAGTAATGGCAATAAACATCACAGACATAGCAAGTAATTTCACAATCTAGACCACAGGTTTGCCAACTATTTCTTGGTAGCCTTGGGTTATCTTCTTCTTCCTGAGTCTTTAATTGTAGGCTAGGGACACAAACACTTAATCACCCTGCGTGGACAGTCATTCAGTTACTATTTGGAAGGTGGTCTCATATCACACGCAAAACAAAAGCACCTGGCCAGTAACATCACTAAAATGACACATACCAACTTGTGGCAGGCATGTCTTTTTTGTGCTTGTCCTGTTAAGAGAAAGATATAAAACACGGCGAGGGAGTGGGAATCAAAGAAATCACATTCATTCGAAGCCTGCAGGGCAGTCTGGTTGCATCTCCCATATCACGCAGCAGTGCATGCCTGTATCACCTGCTCCATGTTCACTCCATTAGACTTGAACCATCCTTCAGTCGCCCTTACATCTCCCTTCCTACATACAGGGAGAAGGAGATCTATATGAAGACAGAGATAAAAAAAGCTACAGAGAAGCAGCATTAGAAATTCAAGGCTTCTGCTAAAATATTTTCATTAACTGTACTGCTCTCAATGAGGACACTTGAATCTCATTGTTCATCTTTAAGAAATTTTCCTCCATATTACCACTTACTCCAGGGAGAATTCCATTTAACAGGTTTTGTGCTTTAATACAATATGCAGACCAAGTAGCATGTTGAAAGCATGCCCATCTAGGAATGGCCATGTGTTTTGCACTTTCAAAGCCTTCAGGAAAATCTCAGGCTGCTACTTTTCTTCAGTGCTCCACACCTCCGTGAGTTCCAGATGTTGGAAAACAATTGTGGCAGGTAAACACCACAGACTCTCCAGTATAACTTCAGTCCTATCAAGCTCGGTGCACAATTTGCTTCACAAAAACACTACTCTTTTTTCCAAAAATATGCAAATAGCTTTACTGAAGCTCCCCAAAAATTAAAAACATGTCATTTCAGTTTAAAAAGGTCCACCTTCCTCTATTACTTCCACACCTTTTAGAGCTGCACTCCAATAGCTCACCTATTCTCATCCTGAGCCAATATTTAGGGCTGCTCAGAGATACACTACCAGAACAATAGCAACTTTTCAGAATCAACAGGTTCTCTACCAGCAGCCAAGTTGTAAGAATCCATAAAGATATTTCTCAAAAAAAGCCAGTATAATGTTAATATTAGGCTGTAAATATGTACTTATGCATAACTAAAATTGATGAATCCTTACTAATTATCATCTCACTAATTTTATGATATCATCTAACACTCCATTCGGGGATTAGGACTCTTCCATAGCTGGAACAGAATAGGAGAACACAACTGTTGCTCTGAATACAAACAGACCATTGTGATTTGTTTTTTTTTAATGCCAGTAAATAACAGATTACTGTGATGATGAAGAAATGCAAGAAAGAAGAGAGATCAAAAGTTTTCTTTTGAAAATTGAGGAATAGACCTGTTAGTCTCTTCAGAATAGAAGAACACAGATGTTCACAAAAAAAAAATATTAGCTAGATTATATATGCAGCATGACACTAATTTGCTGAAATAACTGTAGAAAGCAGAAGAAAGCCTTTTGACATCAGCAGTTCTGATACATGAATCCTGAATAAGGGAGTACTATCTATTATAGGAACAAAAAGAAACAAAACTATATCATAAACAAACGCAAGAGACCAGAACTGATCAGCATAAACTAGAAACATCTCCTGGATTTTTTACTTTCATCACTAGCTTCCTCTGCAGGCACATATCCAAGGTTAGACTTTGTTAGAATTCCAACTTAACAGTCTAAATGCAAACTCGCATTTTCTCTTGTATTTTTGCTTTTATTTCTCCCAGTAGCTTGATGACTCAATGAAAAATCACTCTCACAGCTCTAACTATATCCTCTGTGTAAACTCTTGATTCCCATGATGCTTGAATTTATTGTGAATTAGATTGCCACATGTATCTTTCACAAATAACTTCTTTAAGAACAAATAGACCTGCTCACTCTCAATATGATTTGCACTCTTTAGTTAAGCTCAATAGCTTGTCCCAAGGTTGGCCTAGCCTAACAATACAAATAAGCAACCAACAGAGAAATCGTTACATAAAACAGAAATTAATTCTTGTGTCATATTCAAAAAATATTTCCTTTATACTTGTGACAGAAGAGGGCACCTAGAAGAGAGCCAATTAATTTTTGTAACACTGCAAATTAAGAGATTCCATTCCAATTACTTTCAATTCCAGAAGACATGACTGCTCAAGACTATTATCTTTACTTGGACTGCACAATCAGTATTTACTCACTCTATCCATGCAGTAAGTTACAATCAAGTCCATCACTACCGTGGATTAATTCACAATCAGTGGGTACACTCCAGCCCGGCACACACTTGGTATATTCATAGTGGGACGCAGAACTACAAACTTCCTTCAATTTTAGCACCACCAACGCTACGGTTACTATTTTGCTGTGTCATGTAATAACAGAGAAACTTGAAGCAAGAGAACGATCACTTTGTTGCAGCTTGGGTTTCTTTCATTTCATTTAAAAAAAAGAAATTTAAAAGCACAACTGTGCGCAGTTAAGACTTTGGTAGCCTTACAAAAACCTCGGGCCCGGAACGCCGAATGCCATTTGCCAAGGCTGCCTGGAGAGCCGACACGCTCCGTGTCACAAGCGACGCGCTCCTGCGGGCAGCGCGCACGGCCGCTGGGCAAAGTCCGAGCCCCCGCGGCTGCTCGGGGGCTGCGCAGGGACCCCTTCGCCATCCCCTCGCAGGCATCTCCCGCAGGTGTTTCACGCCCGCCCCCCAGCGAAGTGGCTCCGACTCCCGCCCCAGCGGCATCAACTCGGAGCCTGGCGGGATTACACAGACAGAGGGACACGACGCGGCGGGAGAGGGGAGGAGGAGGAGGAGGAGGGCGCGGCACGGCTCCGTACCTGCCGGGGGAGCGCTTCCGCTCCGCGCCCCGCCGCCGCTGCCCGGGGAAGGGGAGGCAGAGGCAGCGCTCAGGGCTCTGGCGCCACCGCCGGCAGCTGCGGGGCACGGGCTCCTCCAGAGCCCATCGCAACATCGGCTCCTTCTTCCCAGTCCGGCGCGCAGCATCCTCGCTGCTCGAGAGAGCCCTGCGCTCTCGGCGCAGGCGCCGCTGCCACCGCCCCCTTCCCGTCCCGCTCCCGGGACAGCCTCGGATCTCCGGGACGGGGGGGCGCACGCGCGGGCATTCCCGAGCCCGGTGCCGGTCCCTGCGGGTTGCCGCGTCCCCCCTTCCGCGGCAGCAGCGGGACGGTGCGCTTCTCCTGTCCCGTGAAGTACTTCTGCCTGAATTTCATAAAGCAGAGCGGCGTCCTGCAGATATTTGCGGCGGGAATTCCGCTCTTTGATAGCTGGAAATTTGTACTTCCAGTTCGGCGTATAGACCGTGACATACAACATTGCCAAGGTGGAATAAAAGTAGAAACCGCGCCCCCCCACCACCACTGCGAAGCATTTTCCGCCCTCACGAAGGCAGCCAGCCGCACTGGATGCCAGTACATCCTCTCAGCGGCACGAGGGAGAGCCTTCATCCCAGTCTGCCGTCACTGAAGGTGCAATTTTACTTACACTGTAAGCTGTAACTTCAGTTGGGTGTAGTTATTGCTAGAAATACTGCTCTATAATATAGAAATACTGCTCTATAATACTGCTCTTTAATAATAATTAAAGAAATTTATTAAATAATCAAAATATGAAATTTGGAAAAAGCCACAAGCAATTCGATTCTGAGCCGAGCGATCAGAACCGGGGAAACCCAAGATTTTGGTCTCTATCGCACCAAAGTTCTCCCGGGTTTTCCGAAGGTCATTTCCAACGGGTTCATTTTATACAGTTTTTTTGGCTCTGGAAGGGGGACTTTTCATTAGTATATTATCATATTTTCCTTTCTTGCTGCTGCATTTCTTGGAACTCTTGAAATCCTGCCAGGTGAAAATATTCTGAGATAAACTTCTGGCATAAAATATTATCTGGCTGATGTCTATCAAGTGTCTCCTGCTGAAATCTTGTCAGATGGAAAAATTCCTTTGAATATACATCTCTGAGGACAGTGTTCCCTTGGTATTTGAATCTTCAATCTTATCACTTTGCTTGTTACTGCTTGTTGCTTGACAAATGCTGTGATTTTTCTTATAGCATGAATTATTTTATAACATATATTACATTATGGAAGGGTTAGCTTGGACTGATCTTTGAGCAACTCTTCCCTGAATGAACTATCCTCAGATTCTTGGTATGTGTTAGGACAGCAGAAGGCTTGTTACAGGAACACCATGGTGTCTTCTTGCCTCTCTCACAGGATGAAAAAGCCTGCACAGAGGCTTGGCATTTATTTAGAAGAAATATGTGAGGATAAGACAACTGCTGTATCTCAAAAGCAGCTGAAACTTCTGGCTGCTTGAAAACGAGCGTGACAAATAGCACAGGCTTAAAACATCACATGTCAGGCTGCCTAAATGCTGAGGAAGAACATAGAGAACATCTACATGGCAGGTTTGTTGACTGGACATGCTGTGTGTAATCGAAGGTATTACATGGATGCTTAAAGATTTGTCAACAGGAAGAAATTAATCAGCACAATTACCCCAGTATAACTCAACATTTTCATAACAATATGTATTTCTAATTCGTGCAGTGTGAAAAGGGTTTAAATTAAACTGTGCTTTTTTGGAATGAGATCAGATAATTTGGTAACTTACATTGATAAACTGTCTTGTGTAGACATGGCATTCCTTGTATGCACAATAAAAACAGATAGTCTTCCAGACTAAAGGATTATAAAAAAATTTAAATGAGCAGCTTTAGTTTCTTTCCATTTTAGAATTTAAAAGATATTGGCCTCATTTTTCTCAAAGATTGTATAACAGTGGCGAGATATGTTCCCTGTGAATATGAAGTTAATTGTTGTCATTGGAAAAAAAAAATAAACAAACCAAAACCTGTTTAAAGCCAAAGAAATGCAAGAAACTTTCTGTTTATCTTAATAGTTAACTTTTGTTCACTGCTGTTCTGAAAGCCCTTTTTTAATTTTCCTGCATTGCAATGTCCTAAGACCGAGTAGTGCTTTGTTGTACTGACAGAAATAAAGAATTTAATTTTTATTTTTTTTACAGAGCTGTTGAGGATTTGAATATGTACCTGAGAACAGAGAAGGAGAATGGTAATAAATAACGTTGTTAAATTGACTTCGTGCTAAATATGAAGTTCTCCTACAAAATAGCATTTTTGCCACGAGTTTGTATGAGTAAGCCTTTGCCTGAGCTAACACTCACTTAATTGCTGACAGTTCAAACTGACTCTGAGGAAAAGTTTCCATTAAAGTACTCTTTAAATGTACCTCTGTGGTTTTTTTAATCAGGACTGCCGTAACTCGTACCATTTGCAGGCTCAGACATTAAAAGACTCGAGAACAAAGAGGCACAAGAAGCGTATCTGAAGTGACACGAAATGTGAGGTAAACACTCGTTTTGCTTTTCGGGAGTTCATTTCGTTGTTTTTCAGCAGCTGCAGAACCGCGGGCATTCGCTGACAGCCACGCTGAGCCCACGAGCACCGTGAGCCCCATCGTCTGAGTTACCAGGCATTTTCTGAGACTCCTACTTCAGGTTACTCCCCTTCAGCTGAAAGCTGAAACCCCTCGGGCTCGGCGCGTCAGGCCCTGTGCGAGGCTGCCGGGCCCTCTCTCCCGCCTCCCGCTTCCAGGCTGGATGGGATGAGCGGCGTCTCGTCCGCCCCGCCGCGGAACGTTTAGAGGCCGGAACCTTCCTTCCGCCTGGCGGGGAAGAGGCGGGGGAAAGAGAAGAGCGCACGCGGTGCTGCCGCCATTGCACAGCTCCTGCTCTTGCCGCCATTCCCGGCCTGAGCCGGCCATGTATCGGCCGGGATTCCGTGCACCGACACCTCCCTACGCGGGCGGCGGCTTCCGGAGCCCTCCCTCGGGCGGAGGGCCCCTGCCGCCCTCTCCGCGGGGCTACAGGAGCCCCCACCACACGCCGCCCTACGGCCACCGGCCAGGGCCGNGGAGCCCCTCGCCGGGGGCGCAGACCCCGCGCAGGCCGCAGAGCGTCAGTCCCCGGTACCCGGCTCCGTACGGCGGCTCGTCCCCGGCCGGAGCGCCTCTGCATCCGCCGCCGCAGCACAAGCACTCGCCCGGCGGCTTCCAGAGGCACTTCCAGGTATGGGGCAAGGCGAAGAGGGACACGGGGAGGGGGGAAGGGAGGGAGGTAGCTGATGCTGCTGAATTTGAGCGAGGCTCGTAGCCCGCTGGGGGAAGGCACGCCGAGGGCTTGTGCCAGCGGAGCATCTGCCCGCCAACAAGATTTTCAGGGGAGAGCGAGGCACTGGGCAACATCGGCTTTTCCTCCGCCCATTCCCCCGAACTGGAGAGGACGGACAGAGCACAGACAGCTGTGAGATGAGGAAAGGGAAAAAGGAAAGAAGGCCTCGGGTCTGGCGGGTTGTGAAGACGCAAAAGTGCAACTTTGATTTTTATATTCTGGCGTATGAAAGTAGAGAATCAAGCCCCAGCAGGAAACATCTGTTTCTCCTTTACATGCCTCCCTGTGATCAGTTTTCTTTAACGCAGTGGTGAAGCGCGGTGTGCTTTTACTTTTCCCGTGTTGTCCTCCATGGTGGGAGCTGCCCTATCCACATTCGGAGTTTTCAGGGACACAGAGAAAAGGAGAGCTCTGTTAAAGAGATTTAAGCTGAGGCTCCTTGAAGCAGATATAAGAGCATCCGTTGTGATAATAAACTCTCATTATAAAGTCTTTGCTTTGCACTGAAAGCATTATATAGTTTTCCCAAAAGCCATCAACAACAGGTTTCATGAATTAAGCTTTTTTTCAGCGATCGTAGTTCTAGCATGTGACTGGCAATGCACACAGGGATGACAGTTCTCAGGATAACAACTTTATGTATATAACTGAATTTATGCAATATTAGAGAAACCTTAAAAATGTGACAAATGACAGATGCAGTACAATGATAATTTTTTGTGCCCTTATTGATACCTGAAGGATTAAAGTATGATAATGAAGTTACATCTTAATAGAGGTTAGTAAAATCTTAATGTGCCTGCACTGCATTTTCGCATGTGCATTGAAGACTATTATTTTGTTATTTTCTTACGATGCAGTTAACTCAGGAATCTCATAGCTGGTGGAAGGTGATCATAAATTTTATACATTTTCTTCAGCACAACAGCAGAAACTCTCCTGGTGTGGAAGCCAACAGATTGCATAACATCAGTGCCTCTTGAAAAAGCCAGGCATGTGGCATTTCTGCTGCAGATTATGGAGGGACAGTTTATGTCATTGATGTCTCATTTGCCTTTGAAAGATCACTCTTTGGCTGATTTTTTTTCAAAGCCTGCCTTAGAATTAATTGAGCAGAAGAATATGCAGGAATCCTTTTGTCTTTAGTTTTAGTCAGAACTGTTTGGTGTCAGGACTTGAGGACAGGAACCCTCCCAGAGGCTCCATTCTTGATGTAAGAAACCTAACATAAAGTCATGTTACATTCTGAGGTAAGAAATGTGACAAGGAAGGTACAAGTTTGAATCCAGTCTCAGACTCACAGCATCTTCCCTTCTCCCTTTCCCTTCTTTAGACCTTGTGAGTAGTTTAGGAGCACGGGCCTGATGGCAGTCCCTTCAGAGACTCCGAGGATATTGAATGTCTGTAGCTCTGCCCAAAACTGAAGAAATGTGAGTCTGCACTTTTATGTGCATACACATGAGCTGTTCTGCATGGGAGGGCAGTAGAGGGAATCTCAGAGGGAGTTACTCTCATAAACCATGAGTTCTCATCTGCTTTGGTGTGAACAAGGATGTCTGCCCATGAGGCCATAAATAGATTGAGGTAGAAGGCCTTTCTGCATTTTCTAAGCATCAGATTTCTCTTGAGGCATATGCATTGTCCCCTCTCCTCTGTAGATCCTGTTAATTGAACTCAAATGTCTTTGACATTTATCATGCTACAGTCACTTTTGAGATGAAAGCCTTAAGTGTCCCTTAAAAATTGCATTGGAAAATTCAAAAGACAGTTTGTGTTTACTTTAGTGTTATATTAATGTCATGCCATTAGCATTCTGTACTCATTTTGTGCTCACAGACTTTCATTCCTTGAAACAAACAGAAAACTTGAAGATAAACATCCTGAGCTTGTTTTTCCTGAAACGGTAACTCAACTTTTATGTGGCCAGTAGTTTACAACACTTTCTATTTTTCTTGCAGAGGTGCTTCTGCTTTATATTTTATGAAAATATGTTTCTGGAAACAAGGGCCTGTAGTGACAGGACAAGGGAGAATGCCTTTAAACTCTAAGAGAGTAAGTTTACATTGGATATTAGGGAGAAGTTCTTTATTGTGGGGATGGTGAGGCACTGGAAGAGGTTGCCCAAAGAAGTTGTGGATGCACCATCCCAGGCATTGTTCAACGCCAGGCTGAAGGGGGCTTTGAACAACCTGGACTAGTGGGAGGTGTCTGTGCCATCAGGAGGAGCGTTGGAACTAGATGGTCTTTAAGGTCCCTTCCAACCCAAACCATTCTGTGATTTGTCTTCATTGCATCTCCACCTAGAATTCACTTAGCAGTAATGTTTCATTCCCCACACTCAGCAGGAATTACTGAACTAGCTGCTAGCAGCAGCTATGGAGTGGTGTGGAACAAAAATTATTACAGAAAGTAAAGGAAATGCCACTCTTTACAAATGGTACAGTTGTGATCTTTGCGTTTTGTGCATATGCCAGCAGCTGGAATTACGTCAGGAGAAACAAGCTGATAAAGGGAGTGACTGTCCCCAGTTTCAAGGCAGTAGTACTCCACTCAGTAACTTTTTAATGACTAGCACCCAAAGATGTTTTCTACTCTAAAGAGAGATTTGTTATCTGGAGAAAAAGTACTGAGAATACATTGACTGTTGTTTTGTTTTTTTTAAGGAAAGTCCATTGAGAAAAGGCTGTTAGCATTAGTGACAACTAATAGGTTTTTTTTAAGCTATCTTCAGTACCAAATAGTGCCTCTTGCACTGACTGGGTTTCACTTATACAGGTAAGGCTGATTTCGTTTTCCTCAGGCCTATAATGTGAATAATCACATTTTGATTTTCTTCCCTAAAAAAAAATTCAGAGGGGAAAAAGCATATAATGACACTTCAATAATCTACATGCTTAAATTTAACATGTACTGAAGGCTGTCAATTTTGTATTACATAATAATTAATTTCCTAGATTTCGAAAATGCTAAAATGTCAGTGTAATATCAGTGTTACTGATAACTGGCATCATATTGTAGTGAAATTTAAGATTGTTAAATAAATCCATATAAATGAGCCTTACCATTGAATTATTTTGTTCCTTCACTGAATACTGCAGATCACTCTATCAGCTCATATATCTTTTGCCTTCTGAAGATTAAACACAACACTAAATGAGCTCCCCATTCAATCTGGTTTACAATGTCAAAGTTAAAAGGTCTTCATTAAATATAGTGGTTTAGAGATGGTGGGGTTTTGTGTTTATTTAGGACAGAATGCACTGAGTACTTCTGTTTCACTACAAAATGTGAGCACTTAACATAAATATCACCATTGCTAGAGCATGTCAGCTTACTGTAGTAAACTCCGTGCCCCTTAGAATACATCTAAAACACTTTCTGAGGTGATTGTCTGACCCTCACGGAGTTTGATAGAGTGTAGTAATACACCACCTTTTAGAAATTCTTCTGTTTTGAGATCATCCTCTTAGCTACATAACTTAACTGCAAAGAATCATTAGGAAGAAGTGCCCTATAAATAAGACACGGATGTTCCCACATTTGATCATGTATCCATTATCATCAAACTTCAGGAATTCCTGAAAAGTTCTTGCTGGAAGCACATAAACATGTTCATGCCACAGCACATTAGCAGAAATAGGTTCAAGCTGTTTGAGTGAAGTCTATTCTTCTGGCTAAACGTTGGGTCTTTCACTTTATGGCACCATTTCTCAGTTTTGCTCAGAAATTGTTTCATGCAATCTATTTATGTAGGTGCTGTTAGGGCATACTAGTCAAATTCAAGTACCAACACTGCTCATCCAGAATTTATGGGGTGATGGGGTTGTGGGGGAAAGCCACCATTAATGAAGTGCTATTACCCTGCTTTACAAAATCTGATAACCAATCTCAAAGCATCCTGTTGCTCTAACTATACAGAATGCAGTGGGCATGCTTGGAGATTACTGTGTATCAGTAGTATGAGTTGCTTAACTTTGGTTTAAACAAATTAATTTAAATAAATACAGCTTTAGATAGAATTTCACCTTTTAGAGGAGTGAATCTGAGGGGAACAATGGATGATGCTAACAGGAGAAAATGATTATAGGAGTTCCTTTATGTCACAGCATTCTAAGCTGCAGACTTGTATCAGCTTTACAGAAGCAATTGTTGTGATCCTTGATCTTAAAAAAAAATCTCAAATATTAAAAGCTTCCTGCAAAAATCAATACCCATTAAATCACTGATTACCACTGAGATTGTATATAAAAGAAAGTCATCTGTTCTCAAATTTCACAGAACACTGGTTTGGTTAAAAGAGGATTTCTTTTTCCAATGAATTCTTTGTAGCTATTTGTGTTACACAATGCTGTGTTCAATCTGTAAGTACTCAATATTTGACTTCTGCTCTTGTTAATATTGTCAACTCTTCCTCAGCATCTAACTCCTCGTTTTGTTGTTTAGCTTTTGTTAGACATGTTGTTGACAGATTATGAAAAACAGCAAGAGCTGCTTTTCTGCAGCTATGTGCCAGAGTGATGTAAACAAGTATTTGGGAGAAAACTGTGGTGGTGCTTTTTTATTTTCCTGGTAAATCATCACTCATAAGTAAAATACATTAAATTGAAGTTAATATTTCCTGAGGAAGATGCAAGTGAGGTGTAGTAATTACAATTAATAATCTGCTTCAGGGCTCGACTACAGTAGAAGGAAACGTTTTATATTTTTTTTTTTTTAATTTTTTTAACATCTTTTTTTCTTAGTTTGAATTAGACTATTAAATGTTTCTTTACCTGATGGTTTTCTTCCAAAGGGATCACCCAGGACATCTACTCCATTTGGTACAGCGCATGGCAGAGAGAAAAGAGTGTCTAATGATGTGGAAAACTATTACAGACCTTCAATGCTTGAGGACCCATGGGCTGGCCTAGAGCCAGTTTCTGTTACAGACATAAACCAGCAATACAGCAGTGAGCAAACAACATGTACTGGTAAAAAAGGGAGGTATTTCAGCTAACAGTTTTAAAGGCCAAATAACTCCATCTTGTCAGGAAAACTTTGGGACAGAATCTTTACACTTACACAAGATTGAACTATAATCAAGACCTTAGATAATATGTTTATTTCATCACATGTCCACTCTTTTATCATATATTTTTTTATTGCATTGGATATTTTTATGTATGGGAGACAAAAGGAGTGGTAGGAAAACTTATTTCTGGTTATGTGGAAGTGCCTACCAGCTCTGAAGAACAAAGCGTTCTTTAATCACCAGCGGCTGATTTGTGACTGTTAAAACAAGTTTCCATATACTTAACCTCTTCCCTGCCAGAATGTTAGTTTTTATTGTAAAGTCTCTTAGGGAGTGGTATTTTTTATGTTTTGACATTTTTAGAATGAAATAAAATAAAAGTTTTGTAAATCCTTGTTTCGTAACGTATAAAGAATATTTTAGGAGCTTTGTTAAGGTGTACACATTAAGACAGTAGTTCACAACACTGAAATTAGGTGACTTCTGTAAACATGCTTGTATGCTGTAGTTAACATATGGTTTTGTGCATAGTACTTTTTGTCAATTGCAGTGTAATGTGAAGTTGAAACATGATTTGTAGCCGTCTCAGGAAACAAATGTATCGGTTTTGGGAAGTTTAATTTGTTGAACAAACTCTAGAGTCACAAAACTAATTCGGGAATTATTTGCTTTTATGTTTAAAAAATGTGTATTTGGATCAATATTAGAAATTCTGGATTATAATAAGAAGTCTGTTCAGTGACAGTTTAAGTCTAAAGAACACATAAAACATCAAGCTTAAATAAATGCAAATGTTTTTTCTGGATCCACCTGCTAGAATAGTACAGAATTAATGACAGTTTTTGTTACACAGTTGACATTAGTACACGCATAGCATCTTTTTTAACCTGTTTTATATTTTTCAATTATTTTTTATTTTTACTTACAGCAGACATCATTGCCAGGACAATTGTTTTGTGTGTGTACATGCTATATTTTTATACTGAAGAGGAAAGGAGTGAGTTGTGTTTTTTTAGAGCATATCTTTACATGGAAGATCCATTCTTAAACCCAGGAGTGAATATCATAATCTAGAATAAAAAAATAAATAGTTCCAGCTGCAGGCATGTTCTGAACTTGCCATGTTAAGCCTGCAGTAGTTAGATAAATTTTCATTGAACATACCACTATTTGTTTTTTGATCTTGGCTTCTAAGCCAAGGTAGAGTGTAAAAACTTTGTTAAATAAAGGCCTTAGTTTAGTTTTCAAAATTCATGTGTTCATGTAAGCTTCTTACATACTCAAAAACATATTTTTGTAGTCCTGAGGCATGGCTATGTAGTAAAGCACAGGAAAGCCCATTAAATTGTCCTTAGTAACTTGTCTTTTGCTGGGGTAGAATACTCCTCTGTACTCTTTATCTGTTTCAGCATAAGATGTATTAGGTTAATATTGCCTTCAGAAACAACTTCAGACTGTAAGGGGCGGGGAGTAGTATGTTGAAATGTGCTGTGTCTCTTGTGCTCTTAGGACCAAAATCTAAAGTAAGTCACTTCTGTCTTCCCCTGGTTGGCACTGTTATTTTAGTATTATATCCAAAAAGGCTGCCTCAAGAACTGACAACATAATGCCTGCTGGGTATCAAGAATGGTTAAGTCTTCATCCCAGAATCAAAAAATAGTGCATTAAATGGCAGCTATCAATATTGTTATCTGTAATAGGTACCAGCAAAACTGAGATGACTTGACAAATTGTAGTCTTTAGAATTTATATATAAGTTAATACCCTTGTGAAAATTGAACTGTAAAGTTTTCTTTCCTTTTTTTTTTATACCTTGTCAGATGCTGTAAAGCTCACCGAAAAAAAAAAAAGTTGTAGTGTGCTTAACCAAATGCCTTATTTTGTTGCAGTTTCTCATGTGATTGAAATGCAGTTTATTTTTTGCAATATTTAGTGATCTTGGAGAAACAAATATGATTTTATTTACAAGAGTGAAGCCATGATGTGTTCTCAGACATGAGAAGAGTCTGGGTTTGGAAGGGAAAAAGCAAAGGTAAGGGATACCTGAGAGCAAAGAGACTGTTAGAGGTGGGACTTCTAACAGAGTAGCCAGTATGAGCTGCCCTTGCACATTGCAAAGATGGATTTTTCCACTTTGGCAATGCCGTTAGCCCAGACATCAAAGCCAGACTCCTCTGGTAATAACTCCTGAAACCAGGTGTCAGACATCAGTGAAGGTAAATGTTCCAGAAAGAGAACCGAGGAAATAATCCTGTAGCACTCTTTAATCCATGTATTCCTTCCATAATGCCGTCCATTAAACTGCTGCTTCAATGCACTTCAGGATATGACTCAACAATTTCAAGTACATCATACTTCTAAAGGCTACAGTCATTTGGTCAAGAATCAGCACCAAAAACTTAAAAATTATTCACCTTTCTGGCTTCTGGAGAAATTCTGTAATTACAGTAAAATTTAAATATGTCCTTGTTGAAGAGTTGTGAAATGTATGAGCACATGTTCAGAACTATAAATATAATGTACATAAAATCAATTTAAGCTTTGCCTTTTTTTGCCATAATATCCAGGAAGATTAAGCACATACCTCCTCATCAGTTTTTCTTTCTTTTTACCATTTGGCAAACATCTGATGGAGAGAGGATCTATCACTTCCTCATTTGTTAGTGAAGCCACTTCATAGTACCAGTATGACTCTGGAAATAGGATTTGATGATAAAATGTAAAGCATGAAATATATCCTTTTTTCATGAGCCCATGAAACAAAATAGTGCTTATGTCTTAATGAAGAGATTCCTCTGTAATGAACACACTGAGTATATGGGCATTACTCTTTCTTCAACAGACTTCTTAGATTTTAAGGTAAGTTAGCTTCTTATTCAGAACTTTGGGTTCATACACTTTTCCATTCAGTTTTGTTTGCTTGGTGTTTTTCTGTCAAGTTCATTTGACTTTCTCTTCAGTTGTAAAGAAGTGTAACTCTTCCAGCAAAAATTTAATTCTTTTGTTGCTGTTTGCTCCTCTGTTTAAGAGCGAACTGCATCACTACTACATTAACAGTAACAAGAACTTAAATCAACCAAGAAACATGTAATGCAGCAACACACTGAGTGGGTAGTTACCTCAAGACATGCACTATAGTAGTTCAAACTACAGGTTTGGTATTTCATTCCAGCTTTATAATATGGAATATTCATTCTTCTGTGGCACTCAGTACACACATTGAAATTGTTAAATTATTTAGAATATTAAAATTTAAATTAAAATGGGATTTTAAAAGTTCATGGTAAACTCCTTTTTAGAATTAGAAGTAATGCATTGAGATGTAGCATTTTCCTAATGTCAAAGCTGGGAACTTACCAGGTAAAATGTGTCTGGTCAGCAGAACGGATAACTGCTTTTCTTGTTATGGACATCTTTATGTGCTCTTAACTTTATATAAATTATTTCATTAGACATCAGAAAGGGTAGCATTTGAAAAATTCATTATGGAAATTTTACAAGTAGCTGTTCACCTTCCTTTTAAAGAAAAAGCTTTTTTTTATAGTGTGTTTGGTTTTTAAACTGTGCTTCTGAGTAGTCTCACTGAAGTCAGAGGATTTGCTCATGCAACTGGGATATAAGTATCTAATGTTACAGTTTATTTAATTTATGTTTATTTATTACAGTTTATTTAATTAATGTTCAGTTTGCTGACATTTATCTGTCAGTGCTTTTTACCAGCACTGCAGCCTCTGCCGAGCAATTGCTCTGAATTCAAATTCATACATGTGCTTTTATACATGGCTGTTTTGCAATGAATTAAACTCATTCTTAAGACTCTTTCCCCCATATCTTGGTGCTTGCCTTCGTTCTATCTTCTTGGAACTGGTGGAGGAAAGGGAGGATTGCCTACACTGATGGGTGGAGAATTGTGTGTTCATTTTCATGCTCAGGCTTTCAGAAACTTGCATACCAATTGACATAGGTAACTAGATAAACTTTATCATTTGAGATGGTTCAAATAACTTTTTACAGCACAAGTAATTAAAGAAATCAAGTTGTGTTTGCACTCAACAGTAATGAAGTTTCAGCATTCAGTCATTAATTCACATTCAAATTTTTTTTGCGTAAAGTGACTTCTTGTTTGTATGTCTCAAAAGGCACAAACTGATTCCGTTTCAGTCTGCCATTTTCACTTAAATGTGTGCTTTGCTGGCTTAGAATTTAACAATAATTTCTCAATTTGAACTTTTGAATTTCCTTTTACAAAATTAATAACTTGAGTGTTATATCTCAAATCTAGGCCTTCCCTATAAACTATTCTAGATCTGATAAAAACAGGCTTTATCTCATCCCCATTGTTTCCTTGATTATACTAAGAAACCTTTGCCTCCTGGGCAAGAGACAACTGGGCATATATTTGATGTGTGGCCACCCTTCCTATCCTAGAGGTTACCCCTAGACTTTGTCATTCCAGTGCATTGGGGCCCAGGAGCTGTTTTGAGACAAATAGTAATGCATTTTGCTTCACCAGCTCTATGTGGGGTTCAAATGGCATCAGGGAGTTGGTTAGTGCACAGCCTGGAACTTAAATTTGATCAACATCTCCTGAAGTAAAATCACATATGAATTCCACTGCCCTTTTTTCAGTCATCTGGGGCTGTTGCACGTTGTTGTTCTGAGCTAGGCGTGTAAACATTTGTATACAAGAATGTAACTCCTGCAGCTAAAAGGGGTCATACCAGTACAGTTCCAGAGTGAAATTTTTACTGCTGCTGACAGTCCTAGTATTATAATCTGCACCAAAAATCTGCATGTACTACGCTGCTTCTGTGTAGCAGTATCCATGCTGTTTGATGCTGTATTAAGCTACTCTTAAACCTGGTATCTATATGTATTTTGCCACAGTCTAATTGCTGTGTATTCAAGGTAGTTAAAAACTGTTACTGTAGAGTCAATGGGTTCAAATCCTTGTTGTATGCATGAGGAAATTCCTATGAGTTCAAACTACTGAACATGATGTCAATGCAATTAATAGTATAAGTACCAGTAAAGGGAAGAACAAAATATCTTTCACTCTGATGCAAATCATTCTCTTTTCAAGCATAACAGAGCTAATGTTAAAACAAGGGAAGAGGAATCAAGCTAATTGACAGCTTCTGTGGATGACTGCACAGCATAAAGCACAAATAACAGCTAACATAAGCTTTAAAAAGCACTGATTGCCAGCTAGGGAGTAATATCAATAATTGGATTGTAAGTAGCAATTGAATTGTTCTTAAATAAAACCACCAGCTCTCTGTGGCTTTATGAAGATTTTTAGGTTAATGTAAAAGAAGGCTTTGTATTCCCTGAACAGATGTTGGAAATTAATATTACTATTCCTAGTTTGCAGAGGAGACTGTTTTCACCACTTGTCTGTGAAGTTTCGGTTTTTTTGTTGTTTTTTTTAAGCTAAGAAAAAACAGGATTTGAAAATCTCGGGGATTGTAACAAAGATAAAAGGGACAATTAACATCTGCAAATGGTCCAAGAGTACAACTTGAGTTATTATTTGATATACTTATTATTGAGTTTATAAGAAGGCACTGAGAATCTATTGATTACTTGCTGTTGCACCTTCCTAAGTCTGTTTCTTTTGACTGTAAATTTTTAATAACCTCCTGATTGCTATGACAAATTCACTAAGGAAAATTACTGGGTTGTTCATTTCTGCATGTTGGAAAGTTGTTTGTGCACTCTGGTCAACAGGTTAAGAAACTGTGATAACTGTTTGCAAATGAATGGCCTGCCAAGTTGTGTTCCTGTTGGAACTGAAGACAGCTTATACTACCAGCAGTGTTCCTGTACTTAGAATAGTTTCTAAAATAAAATTCCAGCAGGTAGAAATTTGTGCAAAGAACCTTTGAATCCCTGTTTTTAAGGTACCTATTGCATGTGATTGCATTTTCTGACAGTATCCTCTCACAACAATTGCTGCATATTTTATATATTAGCTCTCCTGTCACCTGTCATCCTCACTGCTGTGAGGTGAGAAAGAAATAGTTACTGTCTGTACATTGTGAATGTACCACTGATAATAGCTCAGTTTCATTTCTCTCTGCTATTAGATCATCCCAGTATTAACCAAATCTCTACGGTCTTACAGCTTGCAAAGTAGATTCTAGTACATTACTAAACATATCCACAAGGCTTTGTGTACTTTATATTTCAAGCAAACAGTTTAAAAGGACCTACTAAAAGTGGATTGTTTTTCTCTAACATGCACACACCCCCAAAAGGTAACTTATCCAGAAAAGATAACTTAAGCAGTCTTACCCTAATTTTTCCTCTCCAGCGAATTTTCTATTGTCTCTTTTTTCCCCTTTTTTTTTTTTTTTTTTCAGCAGCCATAAGTTAAGGCTCTTCTGGCTTGGTTTTCTGTGGAAATAAGCATACCTTCCCTGCCCTTTTCATTGAAATAGGCTTGCTCTGCTGGAAGGTTTGATGGAATCGGTGTCATCCAACCACCCACCACACTCAGTCTCTACAGGTCCTGTTAGTTTACATCGCTGAAGATAACAGAATTATGACAACAAGTCACACAGATTCCCCGACTCATCTAAAGGAGCCTGCATTGTTTGAGTGGTGGACATTTTTGTCAGATGTGCAGTGACAACTATACAACACAGATGTGACCTTGCCATAGTAGCCACCCTTCAGATTTAAGAAAAACCACTACTGAACATGCAGACAAGTGGTGCTCAAATCTATGTTAAACATTGCAAATTCAGTAATAATAAACAGGCAAAATCACTCTAAAAAGATAACAGAAAAAGCGTGTAAGAAGGTGGCACTGGGAAAGTGTTATATTGATCCCAGTTCTCTCTAGTAGCTTCCCAACAAAACCATCTCTTAAATACTTACATTTCCACAAAGGAAATCCTCATTGATAGTACCCCAAGTTGGATGGAGGAAAGCTACCTCATGAAAGCATAAAATCATGTATTCTTACTCCACAGCAGCTGTAAGTATTTTTACTTACAGCAGCCACAGGATGTGTTACTGTTTTTAAATCCATGAATGACAAGAAAGCAGATGTGCACTTCTGAGAGAAGTGAGTTTGGTGGGCAGCAGAAATAAAAAAAGTTGTCTGCCCAGGAACCTTTCCTATTCAATATACTTAATTGTTTACTGCCAGTTAAAAAAAAGATCAACTTCAGTCCAGCGCTAATTGCTTCAATGCTAAATTCTACTTAGATGCTTTTGAACAGCCCAGAGATCTGCTACAGAGCAACTGCTTTCAGTTTTGAAATATTTCAATGAGCAGAAGGAAAAAGCAAGGTTCTGGTGTCATTCTGACTATATTAATGTATCAGAGGAAAACAGCAGAAACACCTGTAGTCAAAGCATATGGCTTTAACATCAACTAGTCTGTTTCTAGGTAAGCATCCCAAAGTAAATAATCCAGTTTCAGGCCTGTCGAGGATCATCAGCTGACTGGCCCCTCCAGCACCTCCTGGCGTGGAAAGGATCCGGTGAAAGGGTCTGCACCTTCAAAAACACACCATTTGCACAAGTCTTCACAGTCATTTGTAATGTCACAAAGCATCAGCACAGAATATGGGCAAGAGTCTAGAATGTAGAAAAGGGTAGAAAGCTGAAGAAAGGTAAGACCTTGAAGTGGTTTTGGTTTGCTAATTTGAGATTTTTTGGTTTAATGCACTAATTTATGCGGTGGGTTTATTTTTTGTTGTGAGATAGTATTTGGAGAAGAGTAAAGCAGGCTTAAATTTTAAAGAGTATAAAGAAAAATTTTAGGAAAACTAAAAGAATTATAAGAATTAGAATAAAACCTTTAGAACAATTTCTCTCTTCTCCCCACACTTTCTTTTTACTGACAACGTATGGAAACAATACTTAGAATTCTTAATTAGCTTTTTACTTCTAGAATAGTTTTTCTTTAGTTTCCTTAGGGAGAGGAGTATTTTGTGTTATGCTATGGAGAATTTTTTATAAGAAAACAGTTCTTTTGAGGCTTTAATTTCTATTAGCAGCAGCAGCCTGGGAATTTGTATTCGTGAAGTTTATTTTTAATATTTTACAGCTTTTATATGGCTGTGCTTTGGGGCTATGTTAACGTATGAGGTATTATTTTAAGGCTGAACTGTTCAAAAATAAAGCGATTTTTATTTATCTTTAAGGTTATCTTCATCTTTGGAGACAGATTTTTTGCTTTGCCCGTAGCTGCTCCCGGGCTCAGTGGACCGCGGCTCGGCCCGGGCCGGAGGCGGGGGCAGGGTTTTGTCGCCAAGATGTCACCAACAGAGGCCTGGCCCAGCCCTGGCCGGGGCCGCGGGCTCCGCTCCCCACCGGGGTGCGGCCGCCGGGAGTAGGGGAAGAGCTTCTCGCTCCAAAGGCTGGAGAAGAAAGAGGGCTACAGCCGGGGTTTCCCCCCGAAATGTGCGTTCACAAAGGCATATCCATCCCTTCCACCGGCTTAATCACGTGTCAATGTTCGAAATTAGTCACTGATTGGTTTTTTGTCAGGTTTACAGGAAGCTGCCAAGATCCCAACGGGGAAATATTTCCATACCAAAAAATAAATTAATGCTAGACAAGGACAGATCTCCAGTCATTCCCTCACTGTGTTCACAGGCTCCACAAATTTGTGGCCAAACCGTGCATTTTCTCTGAAGTCACTGTCTACCATTTATTCCCAATATTCTTTCTGTGGCTGACACTACATTTGAACTAGATACTTCTCTCTTAAAAGAAAGACTTCCACTCTTTTGTGGCTTAGGCCCCTCATAATTTTTTTATTGATTTATTATAAAGTAAACATTTAATTTATTATTCAGAGCTATGTGTATCAGAAGATTTTTCTATTCTGAACTATCACTGTTCCCCTAGTTCTGACAAAGTAAATACAAGTGTTTTCAAATAATACAGATAAAGAATATTGAATAGTTTAAATTAATTATTGATTAAATATTAATTTAAAATTATTGAATAGTTTAAAATGTGTTTCAAACTAAGCTTGCTGATGGCTGGAAGTTAATTCCAGTGAGTTTTTCTAACAGTGAATCTCAGGACAGGAGCTGCCAGTGACCATCTTTTTTATAATAATGGTGTTGCAACATCAATTTGAAAGGAATTTACAAAGGTACTTCAATCTATAACATGTCTTCTGCTTTTTCTGCCTGCAGTTTTCACACTCCTACTTCATTATTTTTGTCCTGAGGTCCTGTTGAGTTTTTGGTTATTACTTCTTTTGACCAGTTGCAAATTTTAAGGATCTTTCAAAATGGTGAAGAAAAATTGGTTTTAAAGTTCCAAGGAGTATCTACACATATTGAGTCCCAAAGAGTGAATGAAATTAATGACTTGGATTATTCTAGTTGTGAAGAGGTATAGGGTACAGACCTTTTCAGTATCCATAAACTAAAGCAGTAAGTGAAATATACTTTTTACTAAGAAATGCTACGTGGATTTTGGTCAAATCCCAAATCTCTGTCCATCAGTTGGTGGTAGACAGAAGCATATCCTGTGAAATCCTGCACAATGTTATTGTCTGAACCTCACCTGGCAACTCTCACATAAAACCACCAGTTTTGTTTAAACCACAACAAAGACACTTAATATTTAAAGATTTGACTTTGTGGTATCCCAGGCAGAAAGAGTCATAACAATTCACAGCTTTTTCTTGGAATTTCCCTCTCCTCTGCAGAGGGTTCTATTCTGGAGTCATGTAAACACAGACATCTGCTTGCTGTCACTTCATCCTTCTTTTAAATTCATAGGAAGAGAAGGAAACCCAGAGGGAGTTCCAGACCAGGCCACTTTCAGCCACGAGCCCTCCATGCCTTTATCCAGTAAAAAGGCAGATGAAGTGCTGGGACTCGTACATATTTCATGAACTTCTAGCTACAAGTTTTGTTAAAGTTAATAATACAATTCTTTCTGTCTGAAAAGAGTATCAAATGAAATTTATTTTTCATATAAAAAGTGGACAAAATTATATAACTTTTATATACCTAAAGTGTGTAAAGGAAATTGTGAACTACATTAAGCTTATGGTAAGTTCATTTAAACTAGAGTTGCTAGCTAAAAAAAAAAAAAGTTTTCTAGGCAAAGTCTGATATTTTAGTGGAAGCCTCTCCATCTCTTGTGCTATGTTTGGAGGTACAAACAATCTCTTTCAATCTGATTTAGAAATCGGGGCTCATCTTTCAATTACTTTGCCTCTCCGTTATTCCAAACAGGCAAGTGTGGAAGACCTGAGCAAATAGAACAGTGATTCATAGTTTTAGAAAGAGCTTTAATCCCTATATCCTGCTAAACAGAAATTCACTTTTAGAGATGTAAACATTGCTTTTAATATAAAGCTAAACCAACACATTAATTGTATTTCATTAAGCATCACATCAGTCTTCAGAGGGGATAACATTATTAGTCCAGCATTTTGCATATGAGAAAATGACTGAATACCAAGAGATGTCTTGTCTAAACTGTGTTGTTTAGTGACAGCTGAGAACCTAGTGTTTTCTGCTCTCTCTATTGCATTCCCTAATCAATAACGTTTTCAGATCAAATTTCAAATGCATTGCCTTACTAGGAGGAGGGATGCCAGCAAAAAGTCACCCATGTTTTCCAACACATGCTAATGATATGTGGTAGCTGTTTAATTATGTGAGCACCTCTCACTCTCTGCTATAACTGTACATCAAATGTTCCAAATTCTGATAAAGCTCTGAAAAGAACTCCCTAATTTCCTCAAGCACCTTTCAAATCTTCTGTAGAGAGTACAAATAGACTCAGAAACATTGCTCTTAACAAAAGAGTAAGCATTCAAGGACATTGAATAGATCAGAATTTCTATGATTTCTTTGATAATCTACGTGTTTGTGTGCTTCACAGCTCTCCAGGAGACAGTCTTCTGTGGCCAAAATATGTATGCCAAATTATACATAATTTTTTTTAAATGGAAGGTGGTTTTATTACAAACCCCCAACATTTTGTTTAAAAGGGAAATTCTGACACTGGAGAATTAAATGGAAATTCCTGCTGAAGTTAATGGGTTCTGTTTTTTGTCTTTAGTCTGAACTAAAATCTCCAATGACAGCAGGAACAATTTCAGCCTAAGATAATAGTTTAAAGTTTTCATTCACAACACCATAGCAATGGAGGTCACAATGCCCTAAGAAAAAGAATATTTACTCCATTGAATTTCACTGCATATGGAAATTATTTATGCTGTAATGAGAAGCATAGCCCCTTCCAGTGGAAGATTCTCAAGCAATTATCATGGAGTAAACCAGTCTTTAGCTCACTAGGCATTAATTTAACAAGACTTTTTTTTTTTTTTAAATTACAAGTATATTCATAACTGACTGATGTCTAATCTGATGTAGTACCTGCTCTCTCAATCTTCTGTGGTTCAGCTTTTCAGATTAATGACTCAGAAAGCCAATTGTGACAGTGTTATAAAATGTATTGTAATAAACTTTCCATGCTTCAAAACAGAAAAATAATCCACAAACTCATTTCCAAAGTTGAGATTTCAGGTCCTGAAGGGTTTTTTGTTTGGGGACCCTTTTTGGACAGGAGCTGTGACATCATCACTTTCTAAAGCATAGAAATATCACTGTAATTATAAGTCTTTTCATGCATTTTATTTTTTAAAAGCTACAGAAAATCAAGCCTGAAAATGTAAATGCATTCCTAGTAGTGGTCAAGCTGTGCCAATGCTGAATTTATTTTCCAACAATATCTAATACTTCACATGACATAGGTGGTTTTGCAAAACACAGGGTGCATAATACAAGCGTTACAAACCTGATTTCTTGCTTTTTATGACTACCTACAGAGTGCTTAATGACAACTTGAGGAAGCTTTTGCCATCCCATTTAGGAAAAGTTTTAGAACTGCTCTGAAGAACAGTAGGAGCTGACAGCTTCCCCAGTGCACTTTGCAGCATTCTACCAAGAAGAAATCTAATCCTATTTGTTGGGTCTGTTTATGGGCTGATGAATTTAATAATGCTGCTGTAGATGTATTCTCTCTCCTATCCTGTGAAATCCTTCAACAGAGTTACATGACTTGTCTGGGCATTACACAACCAAATGATGCTTTCTTGGAAAGAGTGGAGCCAATGGTCCCATTAAACACTGTGCAGCAAAGTGCTTGTGCATTTCTCATGTTCCTTTTGTCTTGTCAAACTGTTGTCTCTGCATTGTGTAGAAACAGTTATCACCCTTTCTTGTAGCAGGAGCTGTTTTTAAATATCCATCACACTTAAAACACAAGAAATAGATTCCCTCAAATTGAGTACCAGTGAAGCATCTATACTTGATGTTCTTTCTATTCTGCATGTGAAATCCTGACTTCTTCCAGTTAACTGCAGCCTCTTATGTTGTCAGAAGAAGGCTTTAAATATTTTTCTTTTTCTTTAGTCAATACAACTGATCCCTCTCATTCTCATAGCATTTTTTTCACAGTTCTGTAGAGGAGATTGATGATTTCACCTAAATTTAAACAATCAGCTTCCTTATTTTATGATGGACCACAGTAACATATTTAGTTCTCTTGGATGCTCCTTACTTCCCTTCTGCTCTTGCCACCACAAACATGTCATATGGATTAAATATTTAGACAAAGACATACTTTAGCCAAGACAGGAGGAAGCCTCATATTGGGACTGCATCTCAAACAATCCAATATTTTTAGAACTCAATGGAAATACTTATTCCGTGCTTTGATTTAGAGCTTCCCATAATGAAGGGCATTGTGAAATAGTTTTTACAATACAAAAGCTCCATAATGCTGAAACCTTAATACAGAACTGAGGAATGAAAAAGAATTTAAATAAAACAAAAAAAGCCTTCAAACTGCAAACAGTGGAAGAGGCTGCAAATTAGCAACAAATGACAGGCACTTAAATAAAGCATGCAGAATGTTTCCCTGGATATGAAGAAACAATTTGCATTCTAACAGTTTAGACTAGCAAGAAATACCCAAACCAAACTGGAGCTTCCCAGGAGATCAGTTGAAAGAGCATGTCATCTCCAATTCACTTGATGCTAGAAGCTGAAAATAGGGTTGAATTTCTGATAGAACAGGTCTGCAAAGCTCTCCTGAATTTCTTGGCTGTTTTGTCATTATTCCCAAAAGGCAACATTATCATGGCAAATACAGTTTGCAAATAAAAATTATTACTACTACCTGCATGTCTTGTTTCACTGTCTTCCATAAACATATGTGCTTGCTTGGAAGCCTCACAGCAGGATCTGTAATCCATAACAAGAAGCAGTCTGGGGAGAAAAATGTATAAAACTTCTAAAATCTGCCAGGTTTAGAGTAATACTTTCCTGATGTGGAATTGCTAAACCATCTGCAGATAAGTTTTGAACTATTATTTACTACTCCACTTCTCATATACAGCATTAATAGATTCTTGTTCATTTCCCATGTCATCTGTAGTTCTTAGTCCACTTCCTATCCTCTCCCCCTCACAAACAATTTTTAGAAAATGTGGGATTAAAAAATGGTCACAATTCATCTCTGTTCTGCAAAGAAAGCAGGAAAGTGCCTGTGCAGTCAGAAGATCCACTGTCTTCCTTGTCTTGAGGTCAGGGATTCCAGCCCAGGGATGACACAAGTTTTCAAGAGTATTTGTGGGGCAGGAAAGGTTACAGGACTGCAAATGGATAACTTTGGCTGCTGTTTTTGTCTGCTGTGCACATCACCCTTTGTTTTCCAGTGTGGGGATGTGTTTTACTTTTAGCTTTAGTGCAGGAAGGGAGGGAATGTCCTGCTCCTCTTCTGTAACTTCCATGGATTTTTTGCTATCAGGTTAGCTGCAAAGCAGAGGTCCCAATTTCTCAATCCTACATTGATTTCCAGGTGGTTTCTAACATCTAAGCCTCTCCAAAGGCTACTGGTAAAGAAAACCAGAAAATTAACAAAACCAAACCAAACAAAAAAACCAGCACCGAACCAGGTCCTGCCTTGAAACCATTCCTCTAGATCCTTTTTGCAGTTGGTTAGTACAAAGGAGAATGAAAATAAAAAAGTAATGATCTCTTCCTTGCTCCTTGTCCAGGGAAAATCACCTCCTAGTCAGGCTTCTGTTGAGTTCCCTGTACTGCTCATTTCTTTCTCAGAGTGATCTGGAGACAGAGCAAGGAGAGAAAGCACCACTGGTATCCCTTAGGAAATTGATGCTCTGAGAGGCTCCCAAAGGCAGGGCAAGCAGACATTAGTGCTTCCTGACCACTGCCAACTGGGCAAAACCAAGATCCTCAAAAGGCCGTAGAAAGTGTGCTGTTCCCCATGATGGAACCTGCTGACATGCTTTCACATCTGTAAAACATGTCTGAAAAGAATTTGCAGGAGTAATGAAAAAAGGCATCTGTGTTAGACATTGCTGCACATTAAACACTTGCTTCCAGCTATGTCCTCTAGCAACTAATACCACAATCTAGCACACAGGAAGAAGTATAGCAGAGACGTCTGCACAAGTCAAATATTAACCACTTATTCCCCCAAGTTACCTTAAGGGCAGCAGACAGTTGTCAGATCTGCTTGTGAGTACAAGGCTGGTTTCTGTAATGCTTACCCTTTCTAACCAGCTATGTTTCCTCCACACTATATTTCCTAATACCGAAAAAAGTCTTCACAAAGCTTCTTTGCAAAAAGTCCTATTAAAGGTACTTGCACCACGTAATGAGAACTTGCCATATCAATAGTATGTCCAAAGTGCCCCCAGAAGAACTGCTGAAGAATCGAAGCCATGCTCTGGGAATTGATCCAAGTATTGCCTATTGGCAAGGGCTGCTCCAGCTGAAGAAAGCATTGCCATAAGGCTCAAAGTTCCTCTGACTGTGTCTTCTCTCCAAAGGCAATAAAAAAAAGCCCAAAATAAGCAGCCATAACAAGTAAATGGCATTAAAAGCAAAACCCTCAAGCTCCATCAAAGTGAATGCAGTTGACTGGGAAAAGCAAGTTACCCTTTGTCAAATGAAGTTCTCTCTGCCCATGTTTACTGCAACTGCAAAGTCCTCCAACTTATATTTTCTTCCACATGGTGTGGGGAGTTTGGTAGCTCTAATCCTGTTCATCCAGATGGCCTGTCAGGTTTTATAGGTGTTCCTTAAAAACAGAACCTAACCCTGCTTCAGGTAATTTAAAAGAAATTTTTGCAAAACTGCATTGTTCTTTAAAGCTAGCAGGCAATAATTCACAGCTTTGACAAGGGGACTGGTTTCCTCTCTTGCCACCAATTTCATAGACCTGTGTTGATACAGCCTGTTCTGCAGGTACTTGTATATTTCCTCTTTCACTTGACGCTATTTTACTTGCAGCTGAGGATATCGATTGACACGCAGATCCCATTGGAATTATTACTGGTACCTTACTGCAACAGCTGGCTATCCCTATGGCAGTAAGAGCTCAATGAAAGGGATGCTGCACCATTCTCAAACCATTTCAGGTCCATGCTCCAACATAAACCAGAGCAAACTCTGTCACAACTTTGTTATGAGTTGCAATAGCAGCTTTCATGAGGAAAACTGAGCAGACAACTAGAATTGGTTACACAACTGCCAGATCTGCTATGTGCAAGTCAAGACGCTGTGAAATACAGCCTGAGCTTTCAGCCAGAACTGAAGGCCAGGCTTTAATTGTAGCTATCACCAAAATATTGTTTCCCGAGAATTTTGGGCTGCAGCTACACATCTTGTCAGCCTAGTATCAAACAACACCTATGTAACTGCTGCTGGCCCCTGTAACTTCCAAGTGCATTTTCACTGCCCATCTATGGACTTTATCAATGACAAGTGATGAGGCAGCACTCTGCCCAACCAAGTTAAGGAAAACTGAAGGTAATAGCAAGTGCCATATTTTTGGATGGAGGTATAGCATTTATTGAAAGATTCAAAAGGTTTAATTAGATTAACTAGTACTGTAGGAAAAAAAAGCAAGGAAAACCTCAGGAATTCAAAGCACAGTTGCTTAAGCTAGGCTCAATTCACAGTATCTCCCCAGACACTGAAAATATCTGGCTCTTTCAGTTTGATTGCCCATTGCCTCTAACACGTGCACCATCTTCTTTAAAGAGACAGCGATGGAGAATATTAATTGCACTTCTGCTTGGACACTGCAAAGAAAAAATGTCATGTTGTCCACCGCCCACCATCCTGAGCAGCTCACAGGTGCTGAAGTCGCAGCTTCTTAGCACTGGCAAAGTCCCTGTTCCTTGGCTCATGCATCATCCACACTGCCAGCAAAGGCTCACGCTGCCCATACCTGCAGGGCTCCTTTGAAACAGGACTGGAGCAGTAAATGGGTTTTATTAGTAACTTGCAGAATTTCAACGCACTGAAAACATTCTCAGTTTAACCCAATGTTCTTTTGAAAGGCTATTTGACAATCAGAGAGGGAGAACAAGGGAAGACTTCAATTTTCATGTATTTTATTTACAGGCTGCACAATACATTTTATATACAAATGGCTTAAAATAACAAAGAGTAAGCAAGCTGAAGCATAATTTATTTTAAATTAAGTTGTCTCAAAATAACTCCTGCAATAAAGTTTCTTCACCTTGATAAGCAAATTAATTTGATTTTAAGTCAACCCAAGGTCATTTTGTTTTTAAATATAGAATTCAAATAAATTTTCTGGTGATTCCTTAATTTCATTACATTTCTGCAAATACAGAACATCCCAAAACTCTCAAGAAGAGTAATAGCCAAAAACTTCCTCATGTTAAAAACACTGTAACAGAACAGACTGGAGAAATGTTGTATGTAAAACACTTGCGTGTTTTATTAATGAAAAGAATGCAAGTAGTACATTTGACGTTTTTCTCTTTCGGAAACAGAATTCATGGTGCAAAAACTAATTTGCCTGCAGACAAGAGGTATTCTGTGTATCTGTGAAGAGTACTTCAGTTTTTACCACACAATTATCTATTAAACTCGTCAAACAGTAAACTTCACCAAAACTGAAACTGCCTCACCAAAAGCAAAAGCAGTCAAGAGATCTCAAAACCATAAAAACTTACAATGTGGCACTTAGTGCCTGTGCTTCTAGAAAGCACCTGACACCACTGTGGGATGGAGAAAATTTAAGAGAGACCCTGTTTTATGGAAACATAAGAAAATATAGAAGTTAGCCATTTTAAAATTATTTTTCCAAGAAATTATATTAACATTTAATAATATGTGTATTTTTACATCTCTTCCCTAGCACTGCTCATTCTGTTCAGGATAACGACATAAAAGGAGTTTCCTTTTCCTTTGGCTGAATTTAAGCATTATAATAGTCTAAATGTTTTAAGTCATGGTCATAAGCAGTCCAGTCGTGCTTGCCTTATTACTCTTGGTATGGCTAAAGACCACTTAATATAAATAATGAAGTACTTGCTATTTGATAGTCCATTCTTACAGTATTTCACTATGTTTATTTAGAAATACAAACACACAACACTTACTTTTCGATGTAGCATCCAGGTCTCTGTAGCTCACTTTGGAATTGCAGCACGAAAAACATAAACCCAAAGGAATGAGGGAAAAAGTAGTAAAAGCCACAACTCCACAGAAAAATAACGCTGTTTTCAGAATGTCTACTACAGCATCAAAAATGCAAGAGCCACATGATGTAAAACGCCAAACTAGTACAGACTCTCTGCTGAGTGGAGTTCATGCATAAGGGTAGAATGTTGCCATAAGCACATCATCACGTGATTAAATTCAAAAGAAATGCTGACAGGTAATACACAGGTCCAGTACAAATGAATGTGGACCTACTGTCCTTAGATCTGGGCAGTTCCCCGGCTGCTAACCTGCCCAGACACAATTGCAGGACGGGGGAGAGTGGCTGCAGGCACCAATCCTCCTGCCACGCCCTCAAGGGCAGAGCTCCTCACCTGCACCCAGCCTCCACCAGCACAGGAGGAAAGGTGTCAGCAAAGCAGCCAAGGAGATTTCCTCGGTTGCAGAGAAGGCAATCTTTTCAGAGTTATCAAATATGAAAATACATTAACTTTCCCTCCAAATTACCTCAATACTGTTATCTCAGGCAAATACAGTGTTCAAAGTCACAGGCTAGTGATCCTTAAGCTGGGGAAATAGTCAATGTACAGTATTAATCTGCTACAGCATGCTAGAGTTTTGATTCTGATTCATCTGGAAGTCAATTATTTATTGCACCTCTTCTGACAGCTGGGATTACTTGTGCTGGGGCTGTTGGGGTTTTTTTCATGGCGAAAGACTGAAATCCATTTTGGTAGAACAATGTCTGAGAGTGCTGCCAGCCCATAAGGAAACTGCACACTCATTTACAGATGCAGAGGGGACTGACTTCTTGTATTAAATGAAGCTAAATAAATGACTTGAAAATTTATGTCCAAAAGGGAAGGTAGGAGACACAACTTCTTCCTCGTATTTTTCTATTGGATGTAAATTAATTTAGTTCTCTAAGATTTACTTTCCATTTGAACTTACCTGTGTTTTTAGCCAACTACTGCCTGCAGTTACACTTCAAGTGCAGGTGAGTTAACCCCAGACTGCACATCTTTAGTGAAAGTAAGTGCATATAAACTTGAAATGAAAATCTTTTGCTTGATTCTCGAAAAAAAAAAAAAACAAAACAAAAGCAATCTGTGTATATTTGTGGGTCTGGGTTTTTTAAAGATTGGACAAAGAGCCTTAGCTAACATTGTACTTATCTAAAGGACACTAAGGATTTTTGTCTTTAAAATTTTACTAGCAGAAAAATGCTATGGGGATGTCCTTACTCAAGGAAAAAACAGTCCAGCGCACTGTCATTCGTGTGAAGCTTTTCCTTTCTTAAGCACAAGTCATCCAGGTTGTAAGTATTTGTTTCTGACCTGGCCACTTTTGTTTTTAGATGGCAGGATTTTCTACTGTGTCTAGTGAAGGCAACTGCCAGACTTGGGGACAGCGTAAGCAGCAGGACTCTCTCCATTCCTCATCTGCCAGATCCTCAAACACTACACAGTTAGTGAAGGGAGTTTCTCCATGCTCTACAGTGTGGGAATTAGCCATATATGAATCAGGATTTTCAATTAAAACAAACATCAACAGCTTTGGCTTCTATTCTGAAAATCCAAACAGTCAAGACATTGGTAATAATGTAAGTAGAAATTTTACTTTTTAAAAAGTAGTATTTAAACACTCAGTTACATAAGGTACCAATTTGTCAACTGGATAATCAGTTGGAAAACTGTTTCCAGTATGGGCATCAGGACATCCTTTTCTGTACAGGCAAAATATAACCATACCTCCTCTCTGCAGGTTGTTGTCACTCGTTGTCAGAGGAAACAAAATAAAACAAAACAAAACATGCTGGAAGTTGTAATTAGTATGAGGAGTGGCTCTTGGCAAGTTTTAACCATAATAATCTTGGTTGTTCCGAGACCCTCAATTCCAATATTAAAATGTTCTGTGGAATAGCAGATATAAAATCGATTAATTGGCACAATCACAAGTTTACAGAGAATTACAACTAGTGTAAAACATTTTGCCATTGCTTTAAATACTGGTCATTTTTCCTTTGGTTACTTCCTACAATGCCGTACTTGGGGTAAAAAGACAAACAGTGTCAGCTTTTCACTGAAAGTAAAGAAATTACTGCTGTTGACATTTAAGAGGAAAAAAAAAATATTTCATCACTTGGTAAGGACATATAAAGTATAGTTTATTTGGCAGAGGAACTAAAACACTTGCTACAACTCCAACAGGGAGCTGAGGAAAAACTACACTCTTCATTCTTCTCCTCACTTTCAACGTTTCTCATGAAGTTCAATTTGGAAATTACAATTTTAACCAGGTAAGATCAGGTCTCTTCTAAGTAACTGACCCATGCAAAGTACACCACAAGATTATGACCTGTTTGAGATTCTTATTATTATCTGAATTCTCTTGTTAATTGTCTAGGTTTAGGCATTATGTTCATAGTAAACTATGAAGTACTTCCAAATTTTTGCAGACCTTAAGCTTACATGTTAAGGCACTTACCATTCAAGTAAAACAGTTTTTATATAAACAAGTGTGGGAGATGGAGACAACATTTTATCAGAACACCTTTTTTTTTTCTTGAAAGAAAAAAAAACGTTGACCAAATATTTATAAAATTTTACATCAAGAGAAAGGTTGTGTTTTATTATCTGAAATGAATACGAAGTACACCTTCCACAATAACACTGAAAGCAGTGCAAAGACTGACAGTGACCTTTGACTAAAGGTAGTTCTGTAAAAAGAAAAATACCAAATAAATCAGTGCCCTGCTTTGATTGTTGTAAAATTTCTTTTTTTTTTACATAAAAGTTGGTCCAAACTTACAAAAAAAGCACAAATGTGCATAGTTCAGAAGATCTGAGTGTCATAAAAAGCTGATGTCCCTAAATTTAGCATCCACTTAAAACTGCCAAAATACAAAATAAAAGTCAGAACTAGTTTGTGAACATGTACAATCAAGTAATCTAGTTTTTAGACAGCATGAGTTGTAAGCATTTTTTAATTTTTCCTACTGTATGCAAGACCCTTTTCCACATAAAAATAAAGCTGTTGAATTAACATTATTCAAGTCTGTTGAATTGCTGCTTTAAATTGCAGCTAGGGGGGGAAAAAAAAGTTTTTCCAGATAAAAATGATGTGCCTGAGGAAAAACAGATACTCAATATGGTAATCCTCTGCCTCGCCCTCTCACTGCAGATGTGCTAATGTGTCCCCTGTATCCTTGGGAATAGCCAGGTCCTTGGGCAGGAGAAGTCCAAGTCTGTCCATGCATGTGGCTGATGCCAGTGGGATTTTCCTGTAAATTACTTCCATAGCTATAGTTGTGCATCTTTGTGGGCAAAGAGTGTGCACCCTCTGGCCCCGTGGAAGCATCACCGCTGCTCCCCAGAACTGGGATTGGGCCATGGCTGTATTCAAACCTATGGTCTTTATCTCCACTGAACAGCATGGGGCCAGCATTGAGGTAAATGTCTCCATAACCAGTTACTGAGCTGGGAAAAGATTCTGGAAAGGTCGATGGCGGAGGGGCAGCACCAGAGTGAGATGAAGCAGTACTGTAGTTATCCAGAGACTGAATATCTGAGTTTCCAAGGAAACTCCTCCTTTCTAATACTCCTGATGATCCGCTTCCCATTCCATCGCTAGTGCTGTAACAGGCAGATGAGAAGGATGATGATCCAAAATTATCCTTGTAGTCTGGGCCTGTTACATAGGAGTCTCTAGCCTGATAATCCACACTCGTTTGTACTGGCTCCTCCGTAGTTGCCTGAGCTTGATGCTGAGCCAGCAGCTGCAGAAGAGCTGCTTTCACTCCTGCATGAGGATCTGTTCCCGAGGAGTTATTCACAGGCAAATGCTGATTCTCTGTCCGATAATCAAGGTCTTCATCTGTGAGTGGCGGAGGCTCTGGTGGCTCGGGGGGACGCTGGTCTGGAGGCAAGATCCGAGGGCGCTCCTGCTCAGGTGTTCGGTTCAGAAGCCTCATCTCAGACTGCCTAACCAAATCCTCTTGACCTAAGAAGATGAAAAAGAAAAGCTCTGGAATAAAAGTATACAAATAACAGGACCAGAAAGGAAAGGACTCTTTTCTGGAAAAACATAGAGGTTTGTTAACTTCAATTCTCATTAATTTATTAGCTAAATTTATCAGTAATTATATTGATTATTTTGGACAAAACTTGGCAACAGCTCATTTGCCTCAGGAGCATGATGCAGGTTACTCCTTAAAGTAAGACTACGAGGCAGTCAGTTAAAGAAACACAGTGCAATCTCCTCAAAAATAAATCAACAAAACCAGACAACCAGAACAAAACTCAAGCAAGACAAACACTAAAAACTCAAAGAAGGCTCAAGAAAGATTCACAGATAAGGACAGAAGTCTCACAGGACAAAAGGCCATCCTATCAAACAGCAAAACTCAAGAGTTCAAAATAAACATGAACAAAAAAAGCACAACTCTCAGAAAAGCCCCCAAAACCTTCCAAGAACAACCCCAAAGCACTTCAGAGTATTTCTTTCAACAGCTGCAAACACCACAAAACAACATACAAACCACCATAATAAATCTGAATTTGCAACCCAAAAAGATGAACAGAGCTCTAAACTGTGGGGAGACTACGGGAAGCCACTACTATACCTCAGTGGAAACCTTTAGCCGTGTGTGACAATTACAGGTAACCACTGAATTTGACACTAAGGAACTGCTCTAGTCAGCATTAAAACCCAAAATAAAATACTGTCTCACCAAAATAAGCTTTACCTAAACACACAGTCTAAACTGGCAAATTATGTCTATGTATCTGCCAGAAAAGACTGTTTTCACCACCACACTCACCACTAAGAAAACCCCAACCCCCAGAATAATGATCAATGTTTCTTATTGTTTCTCAATCATCTCAATGTTTCTCAATCACTAATACTAGTGTACCTCTCAGGCTGGGTATCGTTTGCTTTGTCTGCTTGGCACCTGTTAGACTAAGAGACAAATTCTCTGATCCAGACGTAAAATGTGACCAAATCAATATAATCTCCCGCACTCACACAGATTCATATGGCAAACACGTTAATTCTCTACTCCCAAACTATTACATCTCCAGTGCCCCAGGTATTTGCTGTTTAGCAATAAAGGCCTTCAGTACCTGCAGACACATATAATGACTTGATCAGATGTGGGTAGCCAGGTGCCGGAGATTCCACGTCGTCTCGGCTGACAGACACAGGAGTGGCAGGCTCTGGAGGCTGCCTAAGTTGTAATGACATTTCATTTCCTGATCCATTTTCCTTCTCCTCCAACACAAAATCTTTTTGTTTTGTTTGCTGAGCCTTTATTAACTGAGACAACAGAACAGCAAATGCACTCTGCACAGCTGCCTGGGCAGCATCAGTCTCAACTTTAGGCTGACCCAGCTGAGCAGGTGGCACAGGGGGCTGCGTGACCATCGGCTGTTTTAGAGGCTCCTGCTCTGGAGGTGGTGGTGGAGGCGGCGGCGGCTGCTGCTGCTGTTCTGACTGTTTTTCACCTGCTGACAAAATTCCAGCAGGAAGATTTATTTTATTTAGTTGCTGCTGAGTCTCTGGGTTTACCTTAATATTCAATATTTGGGCAAACTGTGCCAAACTAACACTTGTTTTAGACTGTAGCAGGTTTAGCAGGATTGCCACTTCATTCTGGTTTAACTGCTGTCCAGTGCTTGTTTTTGCTAAAGACAAAAAAGGTGTTTTTAAGTATTATTTAGAACCAGCATATTTCAGAAACTCAAAAGAAGACTAATCTAGCATGGCTGACATGACTGGCAAAGCATGGGTTTGGACAACACAGAAATGTAATGCTTTTACAGGTTAACTGTCTTTGGGGAGTATCTATAGGAAATGGAACAGTAAGATCCAATATGACCAAAGTGACTTCCATGAGGTGCACACATGCACTTGGACAGATGGAAAAACACCAAGGTAGAGCTCAATTTTCCACAACATAACTAAGTTGGGGCTTAAGGCCACCTGCTTTAGGCAGCTGTAAGACTTCCAATCCTCATAAAATTTCCTATCTTTGACATATCACAGTCCTTTGTTAAAAAGTAGCAAAATTCATTTCTAGTTATATTCCAGCCCATTCTAATTCAGCATCTGGGTTTTAACACCTGCTGAAGTGACTTGGCTTTAGGTGGCCTAGAAGCTCACAGTATAAAAGCAAGAGGAAGTGCTGACTTTGAGGGACAAGAAGTCAATCACTCAGTAGCAGGAAATATGTAACAATATACAATTAATTCAATTAAACTGAGTTTGTCATAAATAAGAGCAGATTATGATGATGCAGGGGAACATGAATAAGGAAGTTTAAATATCCAAGTAGTTTCTCAGCTTCAAACATCCATTGTGGTAATTTATTTTGAAAGTGAAGCCATATGGATTGCAACATGCCCTATGCACAAATGACTTAGAGAAGAAAGCAGTTAAAAATTAGAAAATGAGTGTGTGAGCAGACTGGCTGAGCTCTGAATTTTTCTTAACCCAGGTCAGCACAAACACGTTCAGTCCCCTATTCTATCCTTGCTATTGTGCTATTTTACCAATATATTAATTCATAGCAGATTAGAAGCCATGCATGACACGTATAAATATTAAGTATTTGCCTTGCAGGACTTAAGAGCAGCACAGCTGGAAAGTGCTGCACAACACACAACGCGCAACTCTACTTGTGGATGTGCACCAGGATACAAGCACTTGGAATCTACTTAAGCAGGATTCAGGGACTTCAAAATTTTTATGTATCTATATACAATCTACCTTCTATTCAGCAATACAAAAAATTAAATCACAATTTTTTATGCCTTGTACTGCTGACTCTCACTCAGATGTTGTGATTAATGCAGGATTTTGTCACATCTGAGGATGGTATATTCAACATTAAAACTTCTCTCAGACTCTCAGTGAAAATTAATCAGAAAATGCCAAACAGGGAAACTAATATACCTATTCCATATTCTTTGGTTAGCTTTAAGTTCATTCTAACAGGAAACCCTATTCTGGGAAATCTGTCATAACAAAATCACTGAGCTCTGAACACCTCCTGTTAAAATTGCAAAATGCAATAACCAGGAGTCCCATTCATGAATCATTAGTAATTGATGCAATGTATTTTCAACCTCTCCTTTTGGGGTGCTTAGAAACAAATACATGCTAAAGCATGCATTTGGTCACAGATTTATATAATGTATCTTAATAATAATATTATCTAAGGTGCATCATGGCTTCCAGAAATGTTTTCTTTGACACAGGAAACATCTCTATGCTCCATTGAAAATTAAACTGTCTTCTTTTCTATCCAGACGTATTTTTCTTGTACATATGGATAAACACCAATATAGGTCTGAATCATTCTTTCTCTATTTGCTTAGGGTTTTTTGCACAGTCAGTATTAATGAGTTAATAACAGTAGTCTCTCACCAGGCTGCTATGTCATGTTATAAAAGCACAGTGAAGATAACTATCCCTTGGACTCTAATTTAAACTTCTAGTATAATTTCATTGATGGGAGAAAAAGTTACAGAAAGTCATTCTTGAAAATGCTGCCAAAACTTTATCCTAAACATACGGATTAGCAGAATCTCACAGCTGGTTTACAGTTAGAAACCATATGAATGGAGCAAGAGGCAATAAATTGCAATAAAATATGATCAAAAAACCTACTTTCAATGTATCTTTGCATAGAATATTTGGAGCTCTGCTCTACTGTTAAGGGTTGATTCAAGATGATGCTTTAAAGAATTGTCAGATGCTATGAATGCAAAAACTGTTTTTTAGCTGAACTCCCCTATCAGTGCCATAGAATTTATGGTTACTTTACACAACCAAAAATGGTCTTACATTTAGTTTAGAGGTATCCACTTGGTGTTGTTACTCTTTGTATTTCTACATATTTTGTAGGAACTACCGCTTAACTGCTGAATATCTCAAATGGTCTCCGTACTGGAACCATTACTTTTTCTGTTATATGTGTAAAACTTATCTGAAGTAAGATACTTTGGTTAAATTTCAGAATTACTGGCAGTGCAATTCACAGAGGTAGTTGCTACATTATATACCAGGCTTCTTTTTGGGGGAGGGGGTGGTTTTAGTGTTTGGGGTTTTTTTTGGTTTTTTTTTTTTTTTTTTTACAACTTGATTTAGCCCCAACAATCTAGTAAGCTAAAGACTAATATAATATGCAGATGGAATCTGTTCCATTTAAAATGACAATTGCTCAAAACACTGCCTTCTGATCAGTTTATCAAAAAAGTTTATCCAATCGATGGAGATTGTGAGAAACTTTGAACAGCCACTGCTTTGTGGAATTATCACAGAGTTATAGATGAGTGAGAGCTAAAATCTCCTCAAAATACAGAGCAAGCAAGTTAGTTGCTGTGACCAGGCTGAAAAGTAAGGTAAAATTGGAAAGGAACACTTAGGTTTCACAAACCAAAAGCAAATCTTTTGTAATAAAGATTTAACTTACAACACTGTTCCTCCCTCAAGAATCCAGGAGATGCCAATACTCTGAAAAAACATCTAGAATTTCTAGGGGTGCAATCCAAGTAGTAGATAATTATAAGAACTGAAAATATTACTGACCAAGTGCTACACTAGAGCTGCCCTGAGTTTTGAGTTGGGAAGAAGTTTGCATGCCTTGTGGGGTGTTGGTTCTGCTCTCATCCATGCCTAGAGATAGATCCTTCCTAGGGACTTTAGCTGCTGTAGAATCATCAGTCATGCCCATCTGCTTCTGTCTTCTGCGTTTCTTACTCCACAGCTCATGGCAATCCTGCCACAAAGGAAGGCTGCAAAGAATGATTGGAGATAATCAGTTTTATCCCTATTTTTAATATTTTTTTACTCATACTGGTAAAAACATTTTAATTATACATAATGTAACTTCTGAAAAGTGAACCTACTGGAACTTGCAAATACATCAGGAAACATTCAAAAGCAAGCAAAATCTCAGACCTGCTTTTTCTGGCTCTCTTTACTGAGTGCCTCTTTCAGAAGTACATGTCTTCCTGGCAGAAAAGGGGAAAACTTATCTTAAAATGGGAATTATTTTCCTAATTGTTTGTGTAATTCAGAACTTCAAAATCAGTACTGCACAGTTGCTATGAAATACAACTTACAGACTACCAGATAACTAAGTCATCAATATGATAGCATTTTTTTCAGGGTCCTTCTGTCTACTTATAAAAGTACAGCCGAGTCATTAGGTCACGTATTTATCCACAGTAATAATATCTAGTATTTATATTGTACAGCACAGGCAACCAAGAAA